>JAEFBJ010000122.1:0-50000 GCA_019202805.1 Arabidopsis suecica | reverse complement strand
AAGAGTTGTGTTAGTCGAGTGTTTTACTATTTCTGTTTGATTTTCTGTTTTCTGCATGTTCACTTAGGACTGCTAGAACACACCAAAAACTGTTATTGCTTGGCTTGACTCAGTGACTTCTGATCACATCTTGATTGTTAGCATCACACCCATTTGGATTGACAACCTTCAGTACTACAACGACATGATTGTGCTTTAGGATTAATTGATCTTAAAAACCTATTATCAATTTGGCGTCGTTGCCAATTGGGTGTTTGTTTGTTACATTTGAGATTTCAAACTTGCTTAGATCAAGTTCTTTTTCAATTTTCAATCCGGTTGCTAACTGTGTGTTTTTCTTGTTGTCTTCATGATCCAGGTACACCTCAGCTGTATGCGAACTCGATCAACAGGCAATCAGAACCTCCTTTTCAACGACAACATCGACCGAATAACTCGCGAACTCAGAGAAAGAAGAACACAATCAACCTTGTACCTCAGCAACCACTCGATATGGCTGACGAACAGAATCAACAAAATGGCCCTGCCAACATTGGTGCTGGAGATGCACCACCTGATCACCGTCAGAGGAAAGGAATTGCACCTCCTGCTATCCAGAACAACAACTTCGAGATTTAGAGTGGTCTCATCTCGATGATTCAGGGGAACAAATTCCATGGTCTGCCAATGGAGGATCCACTCGACCACCTGGATGAATTCGATAGGCTCTGCAACCTAACAAAGATCAATGGTGTCAGTGAAGACTGATTCAAGCTCCGTTTGTTTCCATTCTCCTTGGGCGACAAAGCACACATCTGGGAGAAGAATCTGCCATATGACTCAATCACCACCTAGGATGATTGCAAGAAGGCTTTTCTATCAAAGTTCTTTTCCAATGCCAGAACTGCAAGATTCAGAAATGAGATTTCTGGTTTCTCACAGAAGACTGGTGAAAGCTTCTGTGAAGCATGGGAGTGTTTCAAGGGTTACACCAACCAATGCCCTCATCATGGCTTTACTAAAGCCTCTCTGCTCAGCACTCTTTACAGAGTAGTCCTAGCACGCATCAGAATGCTTCTGGATACCGCCAGCAATGGAAATTTCCAGAACAAAGATGTTGAAGAAGGCTGAGAATTGGTTGAGAACCTTGTTCAATCAGATAGCAATTACAACAAGGACTGCGATAGGACCGTCAAAGGCACAGCTGACTCTAATGACAAACACAAGAAGGAGATCAAAGCGCTGAATGACAAGCTGAACAGGATTCTTCTTAGCCAGTAGAAGCATGTACACTTCCTTGTTGATGACGAGCAGTTTCAAGTCCAAGATGGGGAGGGTAACCAGCCGGAAGAAGTCAGCTACATCAACAACAACCAAGGTGGCTACAAAGGATACAACAACTTTAAAACCAACAACCCCAACCTCTCCTACCGCAGCACCAACATTGCTAATCCTCAGGATCAGGTGTATCCTCTACAGCAACAACAAGGTCAGAACAAACCTTTTGTTCCCTACAACCAAGGTTTCGTTCCCAAGCAGCAATTCCAGGGGAACTACCAGCCGCCACCACCACGTGGGTTTGCACCTCAGCAAAACCATGGTCCTACTGCTCCTGATGCTGAAATGAAACAGATGGTACAACAACTGCTACAGGGACAAGCATCTAGCTCAATGGAAATTGCTAAGAAATTATTTGAATTGCACCATAAGCTGAACTGCAGCTACAATGACCTGAATGCCAAAGTGGAAGCATTGAATACCAAAGTCAGATATTTGGAAGGCCAATCAGCATTTACCTCTGCACCTAAAGTTACAGGACTTCCTGGGAAGTCAATACAGAATCCAAAGGAGTACGCAACTGCTCACGCTATCACCATCTGCCATGATCGAGAGCTGCCAACTCGACTTGTCCCTGATTTCATCACTAGGGACAGTGATGTTCAAGAAGGGGACGCTTCTAGTTAGGTTGAAGTCTCTGTTGTTGAATTCAACCATTCTGCTGGTTCTCGCCATCTCATTCAATCCGCCTCGGAAAAGAAGGCTGCCATAATCGAGAGAATGGTAAAACGATTCAAACCTACTCCACTACCCTCACGTGCTCTTCCGTGGACATTCAGGAAAGCGTGGATGGAGAGATACAAGTCTGTTACTGCGAAGCAGCTGGACGAGATTGAAGCAGTGATGCCACTCATGGAAGTTCTCAACCTGATTCCTAATCCTCACAAAGATGTGAGAAATTTGATACTGGAAAGGAAGGATCAAGATGTATCACGATTCAGATGATGAAAGTGATGCCACTCCATCTCGAGTTGCTGATAAGAGGATTGTTCAAGAGAAGTCAGAAGATCCTGGATCTTTCACTCTACCATGTTCCATTGGGGAATTAGCTTTCAGCGATTGTTTGTGCAATCTCGGAGCTTCTATCAGCTTGATGCCACTCTCTGTGGCAAGAAGGTTAGGGTTTATTCAGTATAAACCTTGCGACCTGACTTTGATCCTTGCAAATAGGTCTTCCAGAAAACCCTTTGGCATGCTGAAAAATCTACCAGTCATGATTAATGGAGTAGAAGTGCCTACAGACTTCGTGTTGCTGGATATGGAAGTAAAGCATAAGGATCCCTTAATACTGGGAAGACCCTTCTTAGCTTTAGTTGGAGTAGTGATAAATGTCAGGGAAGGGAAAATAAGTCTCAACCTTGGAAAGCATATCAAGTTGCAGTTTGGCATCAACAAAACTCCCCAAGGGTCAACAGAAGATGGAAGAACCTTTGGAAATGATAGAGCGATCTCAGGAGAAGGATATGAAACTAAAAGAGTGAAAGAACTTAAAAAGAGGTCTGATAAGCAAGATGAAACTATAGAGAAGCTAACCCACACTGTTGAGGAACTTAGAAGTAAGCTGAATCAGTTGCAGAAGAAAGCTCAACCTAAAGGCGGGATTGACACTATCCCGAGAAAGAAGTTCACTTCAAGATGGTCTGAAGAGACAGATTACCCTCCAGAGGAGAAAGAAACATATTTTGAAGAGAGGGGAATTGAGTATTCTGCTGCATACCTCTCCAGGGAGAACGCTGAGTATGATAATGATACTAGAGAGGACTATGCAGACCTTCTCTATCATTCATTTTCTTCTTGATAAGTGTGAGGAGTCAAGCTAGAGACTTTAAACAAGCTCACTTGGGAGGAAGTCCCATGATTATCCTTGTAAATAATATTTACTTTCTTGTTATTTTTAATATGTTTTAGTTGTGTTTTTAGTTCTCAGGAATAGAGGAATAACGTGAAGCTAGAGTAAAAATTCAAAACTTTTACTCTACAGATGGCCTAGAGATCGAGTACATTGGTCGAGTATGAGTGATGTTTAAAACCCAAAAAAATTTAAATCATCATTTTACTCGACCAACAGAAGCTACAGAGTCTTACAGGGAGTTTATCAAGTTTACAGAAGATTACGGGATTTCCTGGAGTTTTTGTAGTGAACAGAGAATACAGAGAAGAAACAAGGAGACACACGTGGGACCCACCGCTAACGCCTATGTTCCTCATGCAGCTGACAAAAAGACAAGAATCTATCCTCTTCTTCTCTACTCCACTCGACCTCCCCTTATCCCTTCACTCGATCCCGTCGCCTTCTCTCTTCAAAAACTCGACCTCCCCATCTCTCTTCCTCTCACACTCGACCAACTCCAAACCACTCGACCTCACAAATTGCTGCGACACTCGATTTCTCATCACCTTCTCCTTCGTCCAAGCCTCATCACTCGGCCTGAAGGAATCACCGCCGCAGCTCATCTCCAATCCACTAGTTACTCGACCGCTGCTCCCCCGCAGCTCCATCGATTCACCACCACAACCACTCGAGTTCTCATCACCATTGTCATCCTCACAACCTTCACTCGATCTCTTCACCACCTTCTTCATAACCGAGTCACTCGATTCAGCAACCGAACTCGACCGCTTCACACCACCGCCGCAGCTCACCTCTTCACCAAAGCCACCTCCGTCTTCTCTTCTCCCGCGAGCTCCACTTCACTCGACCCCTCATCACCATCTCCTTCATCGCCTCTTCACTCGATCGCGTCTACACACCATCTACCATCACTCCATCTCTCCCCACTGAACGCTTTTCACCATCAAGCTCAAAACCACTCGACCTCTACGCTAGAGCAATCGCTCGACCCCCTTCACCATCAAACGATAAAACCGTTTCCTCCTTCATTCAAGCAATCACTCGACCGCACGTCTCTCTCTCTCGCAGCCAAAGAATCATCACCACTTCTAGTTCACTCGATCGTTCCACCTCCAGGCCACCAAGAAACCACTCGACTACTAATTCGCAAAACCGTAAATAAAAATTTTTTTAGTTCTCGGTTCACTCGACCGGTTTACTCTGTTAGGTTGTGTTTTTGGTTTTGCTGTTACTAACGTATTAACGTTTCTATTTGAGTTTCGTCTGTTTTCAGGTCTCATCATGAGTAACTACAGTGGAGAATCTTCTATGGACCTTGATTACAATGTGGATGAAGCTGAGTCTTGGTCCGCTAGACCAAGAGAGCAAACCCTATTCCTAATGGTGGCGAATCTATTAAACCATATGAATCCTTAATGAGAAACCCTATTCCTAACAGGAAAACTACTCAGACATATTGATTGAAACAAGCAACATAACTAAGTAAGAAAGCATAAACACAGCAAATAAGATTAGAGTATCAAAGGATTTGTTCACT
The DNA here is from genome assembly GCA_019202805.1 of Arabidopsis suecica. Lineage (NCBI taxonomy): Eukaryota > Viridiplantae > Streptophyta > Magnoliopsida > Brassicales > Brassicaceae > Arabidopsis > Arabidopsis suecica. The sequence continues at coordinate 45,294 of JAEFBJ010000122.1, read as the reverse complement.
CTATTGGGAAATGAATGAATCTCTGAAAATATGGATGAATAGTTTATGTCTCTCTCGAAACTTGGTAGAAAAGAACTTAGGTCTAAACAATGACCTCTAAAACTATATATATGCCCTATAAAAAGTTCAGGAACTAATAATGCAAATAGGGAAGTCTTTTGGGGCAAATTTGCACTTTTATAAACTTGTAAGCGTCATGGACTTTGCTTCCAAGAGTGTGTCTATCCACACTCTCTCTCAATCTGGAACTGAAATCGTCCTTAGCTTCCTTCTCCTTAGCTTTTGCTCCAAAATGTCTCCTCATTTCCATTGTTGTCCCTCCTCACATAATACGTGAAAAGACTCTAAAAAGACTCGAGAAATAACAAAAAGATTCAAGATCCTAAATCTAAAACTTAGATAAAATCAGTAAAAACAGGGTTGTATCAACTTCCCCAAACTTAGCTTTTGCTTGCCCTCAAGCAAAACACAAAAGTCGAACTCGTGGAAGAGGTTTTGAGAACAAAAGAACTTCCAACATTCTCTAGCATATTGCCATGATCATCGAAACTAAATCCATATGCCTAAAAAAGTCTAATCAAATCCTAACCAACATGTACTTCTCTCCAAGCTTATACAACATTCTAGATTCCATACCTAAGTTCCACAACTATATCCACCAGGCTTTAATCACCGGCTCTCATCAAAAAAGCTAACATTCAAGATCCTTCTATACTCATTCATGTACTATACCATGATAAATCGACCAATTTCTCTTAAAAAAACTTTCTCCGGTGTTCTTTCTCTCCCCCAGACTTATTCTTTTTAGAGAATAAATAAAGGGGAACTTGCATACTGGATCGACACCTCAACATTTTTCCAACCTTTGTAATTGATCATTCTAAATAATGTATAATAATGGGGTCATAGAATATATTCCTACCCCTATACACTATCTGAAAATCCTATCAATCTCTCATATTTTTTTATAAGGGGAGTGGAACAGTTTCTTTATCACATTCGGTCTCAATATCAGACTTAAACGAGACTGTCCCCAGTGGCATTCAAATCCGAAGAAAGCGGAAAAAATAAATAAAAAGAAAAGGAAAATAAAATAAAGGAAAAGAAAAATCAAACCAGTGGGTTGCCTCCCACTAAGCGCTTGTTTGAGTCAATAGTTTGACTTGGCGGATATCTGGGTGTGGATGGAGTGGAGGAGGATTTCTGCTGCATCCTTGCCTTCCAAGGCGGTGTGTAAATTGATCTGGTCTGGGCAGCTGCAGGTGTTGATCGACAAAGATGGTTGTGTCAGTTGACACTCTCCTTGTTTCCTGCAAGAATAACAGAAGAAACAAGCTAACGAGGAACTCGAGGCTTGTTAACTAGTGAAGCAGACTTCGATGAATCTAGAGAATGAATCGAAGGTGAAATAGGAAAAGGGATAGAGGAGAACTTATCACAAAGGTCCGCAATGGGTGTGAGTTGTAGAGAGTTTGTAGAATCCTCTATCACTGAAACCCGAGGGTATCGATCGACAAGAGGGGTGGTGTTGATCGACATTGTTGCTCTGCAACTCCCATTTGCGAGCTTAGGTTAATGGAGCATTGTAGGTGGCTTTGTTTGGGGATTCTGAGCAGTATGAGGAGATGTGTCCTGGCTGGAGGCAATGCTACTGATAGGCATAGTTAAATCTGAACTATCCATGCCAAATTCCATCTCCAAATCACAAATGTTGAGAGAGATCCTACCTCACTTCACATCGATCCTAGCACCAACTGTAGCTAGGAAAGCTCTTCCAAAGATAAGAGGATCCTTGGGTTCGTTATTGTAGTCCCATATGATAATAGGATTTTTACTTAATTAATCCTAAAACACTATCCTGTTGTTGTTGTATTTTAGGTTGTTAATCCAATCCGGTGTGATGCAAACATATGAGATATGATTAGAAAGCTCTAAGTCAAGCCAAGCAGAGAGTTGGTTGGTTCTCACAGTCCTAGTATGCAATAATAGAAATGAAATGAAACTAAAAGCATAAATGGCAATAACAGGCAGGTGAGTAACAAAGCAGAAATGATAATAGGCAGTTAAATGGATAAACGATTCCTAAAGATGGGGTAATCGAATATTGTGGTCTCCTTAATCTATTCAGTCGGTTGACAAAACTTCACAGAAGCTATCCCTAGACAACAAGTTCAATAACAGATTAATTCACTCCCGTGAAAGAAATCCTCAAGCAAAGCTAGACATTGACCTAATTCCCATTTGCGATCTCTAACTAAGCAGGAATTATCGAATCAACTTGTTAAAGCCAATACCCTCTCTACAGCCAATCCCTTGGGGTAAAGGCAAATATCTCTGGAATTAATAGGATCCAACGCCCATTAAACGCCTTCTGAGCGCTGGACGTTTGGACTCATATTCCACATTAGCTAGTGAAATAAGCAATAAGCGCAACTAATCCAGAAGGGATTGTAGTATTCTAAACTCAACCACCTAAAACGACCAAGTAAACCACAACTAATCTATCCCATCCTCAGAAATATGGTTAACTACTCAGAAATAATCAAAGACAATAGCAAAGCAACGATTGAAAACATGATAACAGAAATGACGAAAGACTTAAACAAAAACTGAATATCAAATACTTGAAAGTGAAAATACAAAGTCGCAGAAGAAACACTGCGGCTCTGAAAGTTGTGAAATGTAAAAGTGGATGAAACACGAGATAATAACGGATGCCGAGGGAAAACCCTAAGAGGCACTATATATAAGCGAAAAATGAAACAAATAATGAAACTAGATATATAGCAAATCTTCACGTCATGACTGTGCGAACGATTATGTCATTGGCATCTGATGGGCTGAAATGAGCTTTCCTGTGATCGAGTATGTCATTGATCAAACTGGGCTTCAGGGACTCTGCCTCGCGATCGAGTGACATGCAGTGAAGACGAGATTAAATGGTCCAGCGACCCTGTGATCGAGTGCGATCGAGTGGATGTCATGAGATGGTGATCGAGTGTTTGCTTCGGCTTCTCTTCTCTTCTTCGTTCTCAGCTTGTCTGGTTGAGTGCAGAACGAGCAGATAGGCCTCTTTGTCTCTCCTCTGTTTGAACTCCTAAAGCATGTAAAGTACTTGAAAACAACCAAATATGCAATGCACATGCAATCCTAATTTAAAATCGTCCTAAGTATGCAAAACACACTAAAATGACTCCTAATGAGATGAAATGTGGATGAAACAATGACAAAGTGGTGAAGAATGAATGCCTAAATCATGCAAATTATATACATATCAACTCCCCCAAACTTAGTCTTTACTTGCCCTCAAGCAAACAAGAAGACATAAGCTGAAGGAGAGGTTTGAAGTTGGGGATTCAGAACCAAAGCATGAGATATGACAATTAAGTTCAATGTACCAGCTAAAAGTTCTAAGATGCGAGGTGATCGACTTCTACTTAAAAACTTTAGCCATGTTCTGTTATGATCCAAACCTACACTCAAATGCACAATGCGTCAAGATCAATCAATCCCTTTAGCATTCATTAAGTTCAAAAACATGAATCAAGATATGCATCGCTAGTGAACTCATTTCGCTAATGATAGGTTATGAGACAAAGATGGTCCCTTTTAAGTGGTTCAGAATTTAATAGCAGGGGATTCTCAATGAAAAAGGACTAAGATTTAGAAGAATGCTAAAGGTAAGTGCCAACCTATGCATACAAGAATAGAACCCCATCTACCCAATGACATAAACCGTGAATAACAAGTAGATGGTTCTATCTTCTAAACCCAATGATGATCCTAAGTCTACCCTTTTGCACTAAAGGCATATTTTGATTTTTTTCTCGGATCAATGTTTCCATTCTTTTCTTTGACTCTTGTTCTTAAGGAGAAGCTTTTCTCAAACTCTATGTATCTAGTCTAGTGAATTCGGTTTTTCTTAAACTCTTATGGCTCTTATAATTTTTTTCTTTTCTGTTTTTGTTGCCATCTTTTTTTTAGAGCATATCTTAACAATTTTATGCTTCCTAAACATTCACTAGACCTCAATATGATTTTCAGCTTCCTTCTCCTAAAGACTTTAACCCAGTTTTTTCTTTATTTTTCTTTTCACACTCAATCCCGATCCCCAAATAAGTTCCCACCTAGTCCTACCAAGTCCGAAAACGCGGATTGGAACTACATGAGATACTACTCTTGTCGGCTCAAACCTAACACGTTCTACCAAGCTCAATCCTGAAAATAGGCCTCACATGCTCTCACAAAATAACATGGCTTGAAAGAAGGGTTGATTAAGGGTGGGGGAACTACTCCAATAATAGAAGCAGCTACTTGGATTAACAAGAGTGGTGAATAAGTGAAAGAAAATTCAAATATGTATTCTATCTACGAGTTCAAAAACGATGCAAACATGATAATTATAAGTCAGATTCAAGTTCAAATTGACAGGGAAAGGTGTCATGACATGCATCGAGTGGTTTCTATAGAAAATGATGCGGTTTTACTTCAAAGTCATTCAAATGTCTCAAAAAACTAATAACTCATTTTAGTGAATCATCATGCTTCCAAGGCTATTTCCTCATTATCCCCTATGCATATGCAACAATCCTATATGAAACACTCTAGACTCAATCCTAAATGTAATGCAACTACATGATCACTCTGTTTTTGTGGAATTCATTTTCAAAAAAATTCAAATTTTTTGTATTTTTCTATGACTTAGATGATATGCAGACTCAAATGATATTCACACAAAACAAGTCAAATACGTCTTGAACCCTCCTCCAAACTTAAATTACACAGTCCCTTGTGTAATCAAAATTTGTGAAAGAATTCAAGATAAACACATAAACAAAAACAAAAGCGGTATTTACAAAGGGTTTTGGTGTGTTACCTCAGTAGAATGTCCTGGAGATGTAGTCATCCATATCTGCTTGAGTGAACTCCGCAGGCATGACCGGTTCCTAATGTGGCTCTGCCATCTCCTCATCATTGTGCTCGATCGCAACCCCAGCAGGTTGTGGAGCACGACGCTCATGTGTTCTCTGCCCCGACATTATCCGACCCTTGCTTGATGATAGGACCATCATAGCGCTCTTCCTCCTCTTGTGCTCCCTGACCTCATGAGACGAGTGTCGTGCGGGTTCTTGTGGGGCAGCGCGTTCTCTTTGTTGATAAGCAGATTGCCTTGGCAAGGCAATGTCATGACGCCTGGATGGCATGTCTTCTGGCGGGTTGTCCCTGGTGATCGCATTGGTGGTTGTGGTGCAGATGATTGCCTTCTGCATGTTGTCAATGGCCTTGACACACTTATGGATGATCTTATCTTGAAACTTGCACCACCTTTGGGTTAGACTGAGCTTCCGGTGTGCTTCAGCGTGACTCTTGCTTTCTCGTGAAGGGGGCTTGTGTTCTTCAAAGAGGTACCGGCTAGTGTCATAGTTCTCCCAGTTGTTCTCCTCATTGTCACTCTGACCTTCTACTTCTTCAACATTTCGGGACGCGGATCCTCCAATCACAGCATGGAGGATTTCTTATGGTGGTGAGAAGTCGATGTTGTCTCTCACCGTGATGGTTGTCATTTCACTGAATGGGAGAAGAATAGTTGCTTCTCCTCTTGACGGGTGATCAAACTTGAAAGCGTACCTCCCGTCATAGACCTTATGCTCGATCACATGGGCAAACTTGAGATTGGCGATATCCATCCAACGTGGTTAGATTGGATCCGGTCGCAGCGGGACGTCGCACGATAGGAGGATTGGTGTGACCACTCCTTCAATGCAAAAGGCTCCTTTTGCGTTCTTCTTGTCATTGGCCAGCGCCCAGCCTCTGTATCTGCATAAGTGATTGAGGAGATACATTGACGGTGGTGTGTCATTGGTATTTCCTTTCATCGTTTTGCCGTTCTGGGTGTAACAAAGGAAACTCAGCAGCGCCAGGTCTAACGTCTTCATGTCTTGGTTCGTCACAGTGGCGGATATCTCCCTAGCGTAAGGGAATTGGCCATGGCTCTCTGGGAATAGTGAATGGCGGGATTGCGGATGGAGTTGCTCTTGGATCTAGCGGAGTTGAAGCTGATGGTGTCTCCGATCGTGTTCCAAAAAGATTTTAATTCTTCTCGGGCAAACCTCGGTTTCGTTTCCGTGCCACTAGGAAACCCGAACATGGTTTCAGCGTCTTGATCGCCATGATATAGTTGCGGTCATCGATGGTGAAGCTTAAGTTACCAAGCCCTTCTTCTCTTAACTCAGCAGCTGACAACCCCTCAAACAATTCCACTTGAAGTGATGAAAGGAATTGAAGTGTCTCATCCTCATAGGTAGGATAGGGATGAGACATGAGTGTTGTCATGTGGCATTTCCCGAACAAGAGCTGTACATCCTCCAGGATGCCTAATTCCGCCATTGTCTCTACGTGAGGATATCTTGTTCCCCAAAACGGATTTCTTTTGAGAACCTTATAGTAGTCTCCCGGGGTCAGCTTGTCTTCTTTCATCAATGTCTTGGTGGTCTAGCGGGTTTGCTCCAGAATGTACTCTGCATCATCCTCCATCTCTTCATCGACCAACTCATGGTTCTTTGTCATTGCCCGTTTCCCTCGGGAAATCTCTTCTCTTCTCTTGTCATTGGCGACTGCTCGCTCTCTTTTCTCCACAAATCGCATGTACTCCTCTACTTCTCTCTTTGGTCTAGTTAACCAAGATTCAGCTTCATCAACATTGTAGCTGATAAGCAGTTTTTTTAGGCCTACTTATATGCTGAAGGGTGTGTGATTCAGTTCAATTCCCCTAAAACACAAACATGTCAATGCAGCTATAGGGGGTGTCAATCCAGTCCACTGTTATTGCTATCAATCAAGATGTGTATAGAAACAACTAAGTCAAGCCATATAATGATGGTGGGTTTCTAGTGACAATCCTAGGTCAGGATTCGAACAAGTAAAAATGAGAACTTAAGAGCCCTACTCGATCATTGGGTCGAGCAGAACTAATAGGCAGGACTAAAATGCAATCAACAAGGGATAAAAATAGGGGATACAAATAACAGGTAAATAAAAGTGCAATCAACAGGGGATACAAATAGGTCTAACAGAAGTCCTAAGGATGGATTCATTGATAAGGGCAACTCTAGGGTTCATCAGATGGCTAATAGGTGAAAGGTAGGTACCCTTGACGATAGATTCAAAAACCGGGTCAATCCACTCTCGTGACAAAGACCCCCATAACTCTACCACTTCCTAATCTCAAGTCTCGTTGATGAAACATAGCAGAGCAGGGTTTATGAAACAATCTACCAAAGCCAATAAGCAGACAAGCCAATCTCTTGGTCGAGTCTACAAATCTCTCGAATTCGTAGATCAGACATCCATTTGAACGTGTTTTGGACGCTGGACGTCTATGATCGAATCTCCACATTAGCCAGCGAAAACCGCATAGGGGCCAAGCGAATCCAGAAGGGTACTAACCTAAACACTAACCACCTAACTAACCTAGAGATTACCCTAATCTAATCCATCCTCAAGAACCCTAATCACTACTCAAGCAACATTCTCAAGAACACAAACCCATAAATTACTGAAATCATACCAAAATGTAGATTAAGAGTAATTAAGGTTTCAAGATTCATAAACACAAAGAAAAACTGAAAGATAAAAGCTGGATCCTTTGGACAAACCCCAAAGTGATCTATTTATAGTAAAATGTTAAAACGCTAGATTCACTAGAAGACGAGAGACTTGAGGCGGTTTGGGCGAATACTTGATCTTGGGGATCGAGTAAAGAGGGTGCTGCAAAGTCTGTGCCTTTGTGTCTATGCTCCGAGTGATCAATTGGTCGAGTAAATGCTTCTTCCTCTACTATCCATATGCTCAGATGTATGGTTGAGTGGGGAATGAGGAGGATCCGAAGACGCTTTGATAGCTCAACAAGTCTTGTAATTTGGTCACCCTTGGTCGAGTAAATGGGTCGAGTAGAGGATCGAGTAGGATGGGCGAGTAGATCAATCTGCTTCTTCATCAGAGGCTGCCTTGATCGAGTAAGAGGGTCGAGTAAACTGCAGCCTCCTCTGTAGCTGCCTGGATCGAGTAGAGAGGTCGAGTGAATTGATGCCTCTTCTGTAGCTGCCTGGATCGAGTGAATGGATCGAGTAGAGTCCTTTTTAGCTCCTTCTGCACCTGAAAACACACCAAAACATGCAATGCGAATGCCAAATGATCCTAGATGCCTAAGTATGCAAAATACGCTAAAATGGTGCAAAATGATATGATACAATGAGCAAATGCAAAGCTAAATGATGATAAACATACACCTAAAATGAGTAAAATACAGTGTTATCAACTCCCCCAAACTTATCTCTTGCTTGCCCTCAAGCAAACAAAAAAAATCTTAAGTTGAAGGAGAGGTTTGAAGGTGGGGATTCAAAAACCAAAGCATGCATATAAAACGGGTAAGCTCAATGTCCAAGTAGCTAATTCTAGGTTGCAAGATGATAGACCTTTACTTAAAAACGTTAGCCATACTCGTCACAATGCAACCTAACAACTTGCCTTAATCTATTCAAGCATTCTCATCAACCAATTCCTTTTAACATTCATTAAGCGCGAACAGTGGATCAAGCAATGAAATGGTTATGAACTCACTTGGTTTCGGGCTTAGGCTAAGAGATAAAAAATGGTCCCTCTAGTGATTTGGTCGAGTAACAGTTGACTCTCAGAGAAAAGAGTGAGCTTTAGTAGAATACTAAAGGTAAAAGCCAATGGACACATACAAGAACAGACTCCCATCTACCCAATGATATAGTATGATAGCTTAGAAGATGATCCCGGTCCCATAGATGTCCTAACTCTACCCTTTTTCTCATTCTTTCTCTCTTTTTGGTTCAAGTTCTAAGGGGTTCTCTTTGAAATGATTTAAGAGTCTAGCGGGTTTGCTTCTATACTTTGACAAACTTAAGGCTTTTCTTCTAATCTTAGCACATAGGGTGTTTTACCCTTTTCTTTGAATCACAATGCCTAACTTCTTTGAATTCCAAACCCTTGACTAGACTTAACACTTTTGTATCCCCCTTAGAACTTTAAACTCTTACTCTCTCTTTTTTTTTTCTTTTCTTTTCATTTTAATTCTCACTCTCATTCCCATTCATTCCATACACATTCCCAATCCCAAATACAAGTCTCCACCTAGTCCTAGCTAACCCAAAAAGCGTGGGCTACGTCTACATGAAAGACTACTCTTGTCGGCTCAAACATAACACGTTATACCAAGCTCAATCAAAAAAGACCTCACAATCACACAAATGATCTTTGGCTTGAAATAAGGCTAGGCTAAGGGTATGGGAAACTGCTCTAAAAATGAGAGACAGCTACTTGAATTAACAGAGGGGGTGAAGTGAATAAGATAATCCAAGTATGTATATGGTAGTCATGAGTTCACAAACAATGCATAGACATGATAATTGGAAATTTAGTTCAGGTTCTAATAGATAGAGAATGACATGAGATAAGCGAGTTTCGATCAAAGTAGTATAGTCAAGTTACAAATTCAAAGCAGGGTGTAGTCTTACATCAGAGATACAATCGGTTATGCAAAAGAGAACTAACAACCTTGGCATTGAACTTACTTCATTGAATCAAAACATGCTTAACGATTTGAAATCATCATTATCCTCTATGCAAATGAGCAATCCTAAATGCAAGCACTCTATATACAATCCTAAAATGATATGCAATCTACATGACACTCTGTTTTTGTGAAATCATTTTCAGAAAAAATTTCAAATTTTTATGGTTTTTTTTTATGCCTTAGATGATGCAAAATTTGAAATAAGAAAAGAGAACACAAAGTTAAACATGTCTTGAACCCTCCCCCAAACTTAAATTACACAGTCCCTTGTGTAATAAAAATCTGAAAGAGAATTCAAGACCAAAACACAAAACACACAAAGAAAAATAAAAAGATGCTATGGTATATACAATGGTTGAGGTGGTGTTACCTCAGTGATCAGGTGAAGTAGGAGGAGACGAAATCGTCCATACTCTCCTTTGTGTAACTCCAAGGAACGGGTTGTGCTGAACTTGGATTCGCTGGATGCTCGATTCTTTGCTCGGGTTGTTGATCGAGTGGCTCCTCAAGTGGTGCAGTAGAGTGGCTTGCTCCAGCGTCTGATTTCCTTGTTCTTCTTCGCTTTTTCAACTTGCTCCTCTTTTCCTTTTCTCTAGGTTCGAAGGATGATTGCCTTGGTGGTGAAGGTGCAGCATGGTGTTCCCTCGGCTCATATGAAGACTGTCTTGGTGGTGAAGGCGGATCGAAATGCATAGGTTCGTGACGAGTGGATCTGCTTCTCCCAAAGCATGCTCTGTGGCATTGCTGTAGTTGAAGAAGAACAGCTTATCTTGAGTTGGAGATTTTTAAACTTCTTGTTGACTGCCGCGAGAGCCTTGTCGTGGAATTTACACCAGCTTTAGAAGAAACCAAGGCGCTTGTGAACTTCCTTTGAGTCTTTACTTTGCCTCGGTGTGGAGTACTCCTCAAAGTAAAACTGTCGTGTTGCGTAAGACTTGTTCATAGGTTCTGCCTCATTATCTGAATGACGGATTGGGGCCTCATCATCATTCACTCCTTCCATCGGTACAACTTTATCACCTAAAGTATAGAGGTTCTCCATTGGTGGGCAGAACTCAATGTTGCCACCATCTATTATCGAAGTGGAAGAGGGGTTTGGGAGGAGAAAAATAGATTGTCCTGTTGTGGGGTGATCGAACCTATACTTATATAGGCCATTCTTCTCCTGAGACCCAAAAACTCTTGGAATTGATAAGGTGTTGCATATCAATCCATCTTGGAGGAATAGGCTTTGAATGCAGAGGTACATTGCATGCTCTCAGAATTGGAGTCACAACTAGAACTGTACTGTCTGATGCTAAGCCAAGCAGCTCTTGCAGCGCTGTCTCTATCAGCTCTAGTTCTCCATTGACGAAGGTTCCATTCCTTTCTCTTGCAAATAGCGCACTAGCCAAGGACATATGAAAGTATCTAACCACTGGACTCCTTATCTCGTTGCTCTTGGTCCTAGAGGATGAAAATCCATGCTTAGACCCAATTGTGGCCAAAATGACTGAAGCTCTCTCTTGTCAAAACGATGACTTGTGTCTTTTCCGCTTGGAAATCCATACATCAGCTCGAAATGCTCTATTGGAAGCCAATACTCTACGTCATACACACAGAACTTCAAGTATCCCAAACTTCCATCTGGCCTGATTTCATCGTCCTCTTACTCTCCATATAAGAACAATTCCACATATGAAAGAAACTGGATGGTCTCTTCCTCATACTCCTCCATTGGCCGAAACATGTGAATATTCAGGCTGCACTGCTTAAACATATAGTCTACATCATCATAGATGCCGAGTCTCTCCATGGTCTCGGGATGAGGGTATCGAGTTCCTAAAAACTCATTGCGCTTCAGCAGCTTGTAGTACTCGTTTCGAGTTGCACACTTCTCTGATTCCAAATCATCATCGCCTCCTTTCTCTGTTTGATCATCTTCCTCTGGCGAAGCCATTTCTTCCTCGGAGTCTTCATCTACCAGCTCCAACCTCCTCCCCACGGGCTTCTTCCCTCGAGTGATATCTGCCTTGTTCCTCAAGAATTCCCTTGCAGAGGACTTACTCGACCTTCGGGATCGAGTATTTCCAGCTGGAGAGCTGAAGGTCTCTTCTTCTTGGATCACTTCCTCCTCTTGGCTCGATTCACTATGATCGATCTTGAAACTAGCTTGTTCTCTCCTGCTCGAACCCAAGGGTGATGGTTCAGAAGGTCCTCTAGCTGTTGCATGCGAAGAAGGTGTTGGGTACCTCCTCGATGGGGAGAGAGCTTTGTTTTGAATCCTTGACAAAAGCGAGCGCCTATTCATCATCAAGAACAAAGGTGGGAGAAACTCAAAACCAAAATTCAGTAGATTAGGAGATTGAATGATGGAGGAAAGAAATGAATTTGTGAAAAGTTTTTGATAAGAAAGGGAAGTGAAGGAGATAACGAGAGAATTGTAAGGATTCGTGAATGCTTTGGTATGGGAGATGGAGAGATGAGGTTGTTGAGTTCCGGAATTGCAATAGGGGGACCAAAGTGATTATGGGGGGGGGGACAAGAAGACAAAGGGACAACAGCGTTTCGATGGAGGCGGGTCACGAGGCGTCGGTGTCTACGAAGAGGATTTCTTTGGTTTCTTCACTTGATCGAATGGTGAGAAATGCTCCATCTTCAATCACTCGATCAAACAGACCAGAATGAATCGTAAGAAATCACTCGATCAGACGGTGGAGAATGCTTCTCCCTTGGTTACTCGATCAAACGGTGAGGGAAATTTCCCACATTTAGTCATTCAAATCAATGGCTCAAAATGCTTATCCTCATTCTACTTGATCAACAGTTGAGATTTTTCTTGACTTGGTTTGAATTCACTCGACCGTTGACTCCCTTAGGGTCACTAAAACAAACCTGAGACACTTAAACAAAAACATCAAAAATAACAAGAAAATTAGAAAGTTATTTACATGGATAAACATAGGACTTCCTCCCAAGTGAGCTTGTTTTAAGTCACTAAGCTTGACTCTTACAGAGCTTAGTTAGAAAAAAGGTTGAAGAGAGGAACAGAGAAGTCCTCATCATCAGTGGTTGAATTTTCAGTGCTTGAATCATACTCTGCATCCTCTCTTGAGATATGGTAGGATGAGTACTCATTTGATTTTTCTTCAAAGTAAGCTTCTTTTTGATCAGCAGAGTAGTCTTCTTCTTCTGAACCAGGCTCCTTTGACCAATCCTCAAATTCAAAATTAGGGTAAGCTTTAACCATTTCTTGAAGTTCCAAGATTGCATGGTTCAGTCCTTCCATCTTGTAAGTTAGCTCCCCAATGGTATCCTCTTGAGCTTTGTATTCTATCCTGAGTTCAAGAAGTTCTTTAGTAACAGAATCAAGTGTCAAGTGTTCTTTTCAGCAGAGGGGTTGGTAGGTTGTTTAGGCACTCATGGAGAATAAGTCGGAATAGGGATTTTCTCCTCACTCAACAACTTTCTCTCTAGGCTTCTTTCCTCTAAGTGAATTCCTTTCTGATCTTCTGGTGCAAACCATTCTGTTGTGAAATTTTCGTCCTCCTTGATAGCTAGTGCAGTTTCCATCTTCTCTGGATCAATACCATTTGAAAACTTTTTAACCCTTTTTTCAAACATCCATAGTTGGTCTTTCAGATTCATCACCCTTGAAAATAATCCTTCTATGACTCTGCTTTGCCATTTAAATAATTTTCTCATCTCATACCAGTCATCTTCTGTAGGATCTTCAGTTTGAGCTAGCCTTTCTGTTGCTCTCTTCTTGTGGTCAAAAGTTCTCTTCAGCTTGCTAAGTTGAGAAGTATAGTTAACTCTTGGTGGGGTTCTAGCTTCTGCTTCTTCATCAACATCCATGTTCTGAATCCCAAAATTCTGAACTCCTGTTGTTGATTTCCCTGAAGCTTCTCTAATGTCAAACTTCATCTTGATGCCTTTTTCAAGGTTCAGATTAATTTTTCCATTCCAGACATCTATGACTGCTCCAGTTGAAGCTAAGAATGGTCTGCCTAGGATCAGGGGATCCTTTCCTTCTTCATTTACGTCCAATACCACAAAATCTGTAGGTATCTTAACATTTCCAATCTTGACAGGCAGATTCTTTATTAGACCATGTGGATGTGCAACAGAATCATCAACTAAGAGTAAGGCTAAGTTGCAGAACTTGTATTCCATGATGCTACCAAATCACAAATACTCCCAAATCAATGGTCCTAGAGAGCATGGAAGAGTGAATGAACTGGGATCATCAAGCTTTTCTTGGATGACTTTCTTCTTGTACGTTTCTTGAGTGGAGGCACTGCTAATCGTCTCTTGATTCTGATCCTTCTTAAGTTTTTCAATTATGAACTTTTTTCCAGGATGGTGAGTATTCAACAAAGGTGTGTGCTCTATAGTCCAGATGAATTGTTGGGTGGCAGGTGCAGCAATTTGAGTTGAATCCCCCCCCCTTCTTGAATCATAATGTCCTCAGTATTGGGAGTCTGATGATTTGGTGGAGACTCATCTTCTTTGTGGATGGTGATAGCATTTGTAGTAGCATAGTCCTTAGGATTCTGGACTGCTTTCCCCGGAAGTTGCCGAGGATGCTTCGGAGCAGAGGTTGAGGCAAATTAACTCACCACATATTTGATTTTTGAATTCAGAGCTTCAAACTTGACATTCAGATCGTTGTAAGAACAATCGATCTTGTTGTGTAATTCAGCTATCTTCTTGTCAAAAGCCATGGCTCAAGTAGCTTGTCCTTGGATGATGTGTTGAAATGAGTTGCTTAATTTCAGGATCTTGAGCTGTTGAGGCTTGTTGTGTTTGTTGAGTGAACCCTGGTGGTGGATTCTGCTGTTGGTAGCCTCCATTAAACTGCTGCTTTGGGACATAACCTTGGTTGTATTGAACAAAAGGCTTGGACTGATTCTGTTGATGTGGATACACTTGATCTTTGGGGTTAGCTACATTACTGCTTCTATAGGAGAGGTCTGGGTTGGGTTTGTAGTTGTTGTACCCCTTGTTGAACCCTCCTTGGTTCTGAATGTAGCACAGCTCTTCAGTTTGATCGTTCCCACCTTCTTGCATTTGGAAGTGCTCTTCATCAGTGATGTAGTGTATCTGCTTCTGCTGAGCCAGCAACAACTTGTCTAACTTTTCATTCAGAGCCTTGATATCCTTTCTCTGTTTATCCTCACTACCTACAGTTCCTCTCACTGACCAATCATAGTCTTCATTGTAGCACCCATCAGATTGTGCTAGATTTTCAACCAACTCCCATCCTTCTGCGATATCCTTGTTCAGGAAGTTTCCATTGGAGGCGATGTCGAGTATCATTATGATCTTTGGTAAAGCTCCTCGGTAGAGTGTGCTCAGTAATGAAGCCTTCTTAAAACCGTGGTGGGGGCACTGAGTGGTGAACCTTTTAAACCTCTCCCAAGCTTCACATAAAGTTTCATTGTTTTTCTGGTTGAAACCTGAGATCTCGTTCCTCAATCTAGCGGTGCAAGCGTTAGAGAAGAACTTGGGAAGAAAAGCTTTCTTACAATCGTCCCATGAGGTGATGGAGTCTTGGGGCAGAGTCTTCTCCCTTGGTGTGCCTTGTGTCCCAAAGAGAAGGGAAATAGTCTGAGCTTAAACATATCTTCAGTGACACCATTGATCTTAGTAAGGCCACAGAGCCTATCAAAGCTGTCAAGATGGTCCAGGGGATCTTCCATAGGTAAACCATGAAACTTGTTTCCTTGGATCATTGAGATGAGACCACTCTTGATCTCAAAGTTGTTGTTTTGAACTGGTGGTGGCACTATCCCTTGTCTTTGGTGATGATTCCTTGGGGCATCACCAACACTAATGTTTCTTGGTTGATCAACATTAGATGGGTCTTGAACATCAACTGGTCTGTTCTGTTGATCCATAGCAGCTGGTCTTGGCTGATCACAGGTTGTCTTTGCTTTGGTTTTTTGTAACTCACAAGCTATTTTGTCAATTCTGTCTCTGAATGGTAATACGTGTGCAGAACCTTTGGATCAGGTTTGCATGCACAATGATTAATACCTATACCACAAAAACAAGCAGACGAAAATATAAGTTAGTAACTTGATAAATGTAAAAGAACTTGATCTTAAAAGTTTCTGATATCTTGAATGTAACAATGCAACAATGAATTGGCAACTACGCCAAATTGATAAGCAGGTTTTTTAGGCCTACTTATATGTTGAAGGGTGTGTGATTCAGTTCAATTCCCCTAAAACACAAACATGTCAATGCAGCTATAGAGGGTGTCAATCCAGTCCACTGTTATTGCTATCAATCAAGATGTGTACAGAAACAACTAAGTCAAGCCATATAATGATGGTGGGTTTCTAGTGACAATCCTAGGTCAGGATTCGAACAAGTAAAAATGAGAAGTTAAGAGCCCTACTCGATCATTGGGTCGAGTAGAACTAATAGGCAGGACTAAAATGTAATCAACAGGGGATACAAATAGGGGGTACAAATAACAGGTAAATAAAAGTGCAATCAACAGGGGATACAAATAGGTCTAACAGAAGTCCTAAGGATGGATTCATTGATAAGGGCAACTCTAGGGTTCATCAGATGGCTAATAGGTGAAAGGTAGGTACCCTTGACGATAGATTCAAAAACCGGGTCAATCCACTCTCGTGACAAAGACCCCCATAACTCTACCACTTCCTAATCTCAAGTCTCGTTGATGAAACATAGCAGAGCAGGGTTTATGAAACAATCTACCAAAGCCAATAAGCAGACAAGCCAATCTCTTGGTCGAGTCTACAAATCTCTCGAATTCGTAGATCAGACATCCATTTGAACGTGTTTTGGACGCTGGACGTCTATGATCGAATCTCCACATTAGCCAGCGAAAACCGCATAGGGGCCAAGCGAATCCAGAAGGGTACTAACCTAAACACTAACCACCTAACTAACCTAGAGATTACCCTAATCTAATCCATTCTCAAGAACCCTAATTACTACTCAAGCAACATTCTCAAGAACACAAACCCAGAATTTACTGAAATCATACTAAAATGTAGATCTAAACAAGCTAAACAACTTTACTTAAACAACTAAATGCAAAAACGAAATAGATTAAGAGTAATTAAGGTTTCAAGATTCATAAACACAAAGCAAAACTGAAAGATAAAACCTGGATCCTTTGGACAAATCCCAAAGTGATCTATATATAGTAAAATATTGAAACCCTATATTCACTAGAAGACAAGAGACTTGAGGCGGTTTGGGCGAATACTCGATCTTGGGGATCGAGTAAAGAGGGTGCTGCAAAGTCTGCGCCTTTGTGTCTATGCTCCGAGTGATCAATTGGTCGAGTAGATGGTTCTTCCTCTCCTATCCGTATGCTCAGATGTATGGTTGAGTGGGGAATGAGGAGGATCCGAACACGCTTTGATAGCTCAACAAGTCATGTAATTTGGTCACCCTTGCTCGAGTAAATGGGTCGAGTAGAGGATCGAGTAGGAGGGGCGAGTAAATCAATCTACTGCTTCATTTGAGGCTGCCTTGATCGAGTAAGAGGGTCGAGTAAACTGTAGCCTCCTCTGTAGCTGCCTGGATTGAGTAGAGAGGTCGAGTGAATTGATGCCTCTTCTATAGCTGCCTGGATCGAGTGAATGGATCGAGTAAAGTCCTTTTTAGCTCCTTCTGCAACTGAAAACACACAAAAACATGCAATGCGAATGCAAAATAAGCTAAAATGGTGCAAAATGATATGATACAATGAGCAAATGCAAAGCTAAATGATGATAAACATACACCTAAAATGAGTAAAATATAGTGTTATCACTAGTCGGCATCCATAGATGATTCGTAGCTGTGTGAACTCATCTTGAAGCTGAAATCGATTTGAAACTCACAACTAAAGCTCAATAGGTTAGTGAGAAACAAACAAAGAGAATGAAAGAAAGGACTTCATGTTGAGAAAGAGTTGCAATCGAGTAGAGTTTGATGGTGAGAGCTTAGGTCGTGATCGAGTGAAGCAAGCGAAGGAGAGACATGGTTGCAATAGAGTGGTTTCTGAGGTTCTGTTTTAGTCAATAACAGCTTGCAACAATGAAAGAGTTAAGAGCGTTTTTGGTAGTGAAGTAGAGAGATAAACAAGAGAGATGTTTTGAAATCACAAGTGATGAAGGAAAGTGAAGAGTAGTGACACTTATCTCCCTTTGCGATTTGAATGAGTGGAGGAGGTGTGTTGCTTTTAAACGAACGGATGAGATGCAATGCCCGTTATGATGTCGGCAAAGTGATAAGGTGACAAAGCATGGTGCTTTATGTCGGCAAGATGAGGTTCCGTCAATTCACGCGCCTTGTGATCGAGTATGGGCCGTTGATCCTTTAATATCGTGTCATGGGCTACAAGGGGACACAACATGGGCTTTTGGGAGTTTCAGTGGAGATTGAAATCCAGTGGACTTTATGGAAACAAGGTTTGTCATTGACGTTCTGTGGACACTTTCACTCCTCCTCGCGATCTAGTAGAAAGTTGTTATTCCAAAACTGCTAGATCGCACTCCTGAGCTTTTACTCCTATGTTGTGATCGAGTATTTGGAAAAGTTTTGTAAAATTTTCATTTGAACACTCGATCACATCGTTGTTGATCACTCCAGCTGAGTATTCAATTCCTCTTTCCTCATAGTAGGCTGCTTCTTCCTCTAGAGGATAGTCTTTCTCTTCTGACCAATTCAAGGTGATCTCCTTTCTGGAAATCGTGTCATGGTTGAGCTGGGGCTGAACCTCCTTTTGCATTCGACTTAGTTTGTCTCTAAGCTTTTGAACAGTGTAGTTCAGCTTCTGAATGGATCTGTTCAAGAGATCAGTCTTCCTTTTGAGTTCCAGCCAATCAAGTGAGGAGGGTATACTCGATCGAGTAGTCGAGTTCGAAGGCGGAGTTTGAACCAAAATTCGCTCCTTCCCTCTTTTGATCTCAAGGCCTTCACTTGGAATCGCTCTCTGAATCTCTAAGGTTTTTCCTTCCATTGGTGACCTTGTCGGAGATTTGTTGCCAAACTGTATCTTGACGTGTCTCCCAAGGTTGAGATCAATCTTACCATATCTGACATCTATTACTGCTCCCACTGAGGCCAAGAAAGGTCTTCCTAAGATAAGAGTATCCTTAGACTCTTCATCCATCTCAAGCACGACAAAATCAGTAGGCACCTCTACTCCATTTATCATTACAGGCACGTTCTCTAGAATGCTGAAAGGTCTCCTTGAGGTTCTATCAGCAAGGATTAAGGTGATGTCACAAGGCTTGTACTGAACAAATCACAGCTTTCTTGCCACAGAGAGTGGCATTAAACTGACTAAGGCTCCTAGATCACATAGATAATTGCTGAAAGTCAATTGCCTAATAGAACATTGCAGAGTGAAAGATCAAGGATCTTCCAGCTTCTCTTGAATAATCCTCTCACTAGCGGCTTGATGCGGATTTACATCGTCTTCGTCATTTGAATCTTGATATATGTTGAGCCTTTCCAATATCAAGTTTCTCACATCTTTGTGAGGATCTGGAATCAACTTGAGGACT
Source organism: Arabidopsis suecica (assembly GCA_019202805.1). Taxonomy (NCBI): domain Eukaryota; kingdom Viridiplantae; phylum Streptophyta; class Magnoliopsida; order Brassicales; family Brassicaceae; genus Arabidopsis; species Arabidopsis suecica. The sequence continues at coordinate 26,166 of JAEFBJ010000122.1, read as the reverse complement.
TCTATTAAGGGCATCACAGCTTCCATCTCATGAAGTTGTTTTTTTGCCAGAGATTCATATCTGCTTTTCCAAGCTTTCCTGAACGTCCATGGAAGAGCAAGTAAAGGTGATGGAGCTGGCTTGAATCGTTTTACCATCCTCTCGATTATAGCAGCCATCTCCTCCAAGTCAGACTGAGCCTGATAGAAAGGTTGAGCTGAATAGTCGATCTTATCAACGGAGACTTCAATCTGAGTGGAAGCCTCCCCTTCTTGAATTATACTATCCTCAGTGTTTGATGTAGAGATATGTTGAGTTGGCAGCTCTCACTCATGTTCGATAGTGATTGCGTGGACAGTGGCATACTCCTTAGGGTTCTGGATTGCTTTTCCTGGAAGCTGGCCTGGGTTGTTTGTAACAGGTGGTGAAGTGGTGATGCCGTACAGATATCGTACCCTTGTGCTCAATGATTCCATCCTGCTACTCAGTTCAACGAACAGTCTGTCAATTTTGTTGTTTAAGTCAGCCAGCTTCTTAGAAGCTTCCATTACCCCCGCGGCTTGTCCTTCTATGATCTGTTGGAGCATACTCTTGATGTCTGATTCCTAGGGTGTAGAGGCCTGATGTTGTTGTTGTGTGAAACCAGGTGGTGGCTGTTGTTGTTGATACCCTCCTTGGAACTGCTGCTTAGGAACGAACCCTTGGCTTTGGTTGTAAGAAACAAACGGTTTGGGTTGGTTCTTCTGCTGCTGATGCTGAGGGTAAACTTGGTCTTGAGGATTAGCGACATTTGTGCTTCTGTATGACAGATTTAGGTTGGGTCTCTAATTGTTGTACCCTTTGTTGTATCCGCCTTGGTTCTGAACCTAACTGATTTCAGCGCCCTGATCATTCTCCCCCTCTTGGATTTGGAATACTTTGTCTTCAGAGGCGAAGTGAACATGCTTCTGCTGCACTTGGAGGACAATGCTTGTCGATTTTGTCATTGAGAGCTTTAATCTCTCGACGATGCTTGTCATCAGATTCAGTACTTGTGCGGATGCTTCTATCATAATCCTCGTTGTAATTGCGATCCGACTGAGCCAAGGTTTCAACTAGCTCGCATCCGTCTTCGACATCCTTGTTCAGGAAATTCCCATTGGAGGCGGCGTCAAGGAGCATACATATCTTAGGCAGGACGCCTCTGTAAAGTGTGCTGAGAAGAGAAGCTTCCTTAAATCCGTGATGAGCGCATTTGGTTTGATAACCCTTAAAGTGCTCCCAAGCTTCACAGAAGCTTTCATTTTGCTTCTGAGTGAATCCAGATATCTCATTATGGAGTAGTGCAGTTCTGGAGTTGGAGAAGAATTTTGCCAAGATGGTTTCAAGTCGTGATTGATCCCTGGAGTAGCGTCTTTTCCCACAGATGGGCTTTATCTCCAAGTGAAAATGGAAACAAACGAAGCTTGAAACCATCTTCACTAACTCCATTGATTTTAGTAAGGCCACAGAGCCTTTCGAACTCGTTAAGATGATCTAGCGGATCCTCCATTGGCAGGCCATGAAACTTGTTCCCCTGAACCATTGCAATGAGACCGCTTTTGATCTCAAAGTTGTTGTTCTGTATTGGAGGTGGAACAATTCCATGACGCTGGTTGTGGTTGTGAGGGAAGTCACCAGCACCAATGTTGGTAGGTTGCTCTTGCTCATCTACAACGTCAGCCATTGTGTCTGTTTCTGTTTGTTCTCTCAGTTGGCGAGCAATACGGTCGATGTTATCGTTGAATAGGAGGTTATGATTTCCTTGTGACCGTGTATGCATGCAACAGATAGCAGTCGGGCAATAACAGACGAATCAAAGATGCGTCTGTAAAGTGGGTTACAAGGTACGTGAAACACAAAGACAGAAAAGGCACAATGTAAGTAACTTGTGTAACAAAAACGAACTTGATCTTAACGTTTCTAATGATCTCAAATTATCGAATCAACTAGTTAAAGCCAATACCCTCTCTACAGCCAATCCCTTGGGGTAGAGGCAGATATCTCTGGAATTAATAGGATCCAACGCCAATTTAACGCCTTTTGAGCGCTGGACGTATGGACTCATATTCCACATTAGCCAGTGAAACAAGCAATAAGCGAAACTAATCCAGAAGGGACTCTAGTATTCTAAACTCAACCACCTAAAACAACCAAGTAAACCACAACTAATCTATCCCATCCTCAGAAATACGGTTCACTACTCAGAAATAATCAAAGACAATAGCAACGCAACGATTGAAAACATGATAACAGAAATGACAAAAGACTTAAACGAAAACTGAATATCAAATACTTGAAAGTGAAAATACAAAGTCGTAGGAGAAACATTGCGGCTCTGAAAGTTGCGAAATGTAAAAGTGGATGAAACACGAGATAATAACGGATGCCCTAGGGAAAACCCTAAGAGGCACTATATATAAGCAAAAAATGAAACAAATAAGGAAACTAGATATATAGCGAATCTTCACGTCATGACTGTGCACACGATTGTGTCATTGGCATCTGATGGGCTGAAATGAGCTTTCCTGTGATCGAGTATATCATTGATCAAACCGGGCTTCAAGGACTCGGCCTTGCGATCGAGTGACATGTAGTGAAGACGAGATTTAATGGTCCAGCGACCCTGTGATCAAGTGCGATCGAGTGGATGTCATGAGATGGTGATCGAGTGATTGCTTCGGCTTCTCTTCTCTTCTTTGTTCTGAGCTTGTCTGGTTGAGTGCAGAACGAGCAGATAGGCCTCCTAGTGATCGAGTGGTGATCAAGTGGTTCTGATGGGGTGATTCATCCAGCTTCGCGATTGAGTGAAACTGAGCTGCTAGCTTCTCCGGGTTGCGATAGTGTGATTTGCCCTTGCAAGGCTCCGAGGCTGCGATAGAGTACTTTTGCTTAAGGCGTTATTAGGCATTCTGACTTTCTGTTCTGTTTCTCCTCTGTTTGAACTCCAAAAGCATCCAAAGTACCTGAAAATAACCAAATATGCAATGCACATGCAATCATAATGCAAAATCGTCCTAAGTATGCAAAACATACTAAAACGACTCCTAATGAGATGAAATGTGGATGAAACAATGACAAAGTGGTGAAGAATGAATGCCTAAATCATGCAAATTATAGACATATCACCGAACCACAAATTCAGCAGGGATTAAACAATTACCAACCTTAACAGGAACTCCTCAAGGATTCGTTCAGGGATGCGTTTGGAGCGATCCGCAAAAAGGAGAGTGATTTTAGTCGGCTTGTAGTTAGTCATGCCTAATCTCTCATCAACAGACTTAGGCATGCAGTTTATACTTGATCCCATATCACACAAGGAATTTCTGAACCTGCTTGTGGAGCTAGAGCAATCAAGAACGAAGCTACCTGGATCTGGGAGCTTCTAAGTGGTCTAATCTAGAGTGATGGTGCAGATGTACTCAACAATGTCCACCCTCTATGCGTTCTCTTTCTTGGCCTTAGGCAGCATGATGGCACTGATATCCCTTGTCAGCAGTCTAGCTTCCTTAGAGCTAATTCCATTGTCAACAAGGCGCTTGACATACCTGTTGAGTGGAGCAGAGGATGTCTCCGAAGTATCCTTAGGAATTGAGGTGAGGATCTTTTCCATGATGGTTGTGCACTTAGCAGCATGAATCTCCTGCTTAGAACGACGCTTCCTTGGATAAGGAACAAGAGGAGTGTAGGCAGATTCGGGCTGCATCGGGATTCTTACCTCATATGGTGCAGTCCGGACCCAGTGTCGATCGACACCTTCGTATGGAATCGTCTCAGAAAATAGTGTTCCATAGGGTGTCGATCGACACTGGTAGGTGTCGGTCGACACCAGCTCTGCTGCTGCGAGCTTCAACTCGTCTTCAGTGTCCAATTCCTCCCATTCATCATCTCCATCTCTGACCAAGATGACATTACAGCTCTTCCTAGAGTTTGCATCAGGGTTTCAAGGAAGAAAACCTTCTTGTCGCTTGATGGATTGTGCAGTTTGAGCTACTTGTACATCTAGCTTCTTCATGTGAGAGCTCAGATTGTCGATTTTCCCATTAAGATCTATGTAGACAGCATCAAACTTGCCATTAAACTCAATAACAAGCATGGATTCCATTCGGCTCTCTAATGAGGGTGGAGGGGGGCCTGGTAAGTTGAATTACCATAAGTCCTCTAGAAGTTGCTCTGAAGAAATGTCTTCTGGAAGGCAGGCTTTGGAGTGTAGTTCAAGGATCTCTGGTTCCCTGTAAACCTGTTGCCACTAAAGTTGCCAAGTGGCTGCCCAAACATTCTGTAGCCTTGTCCAACTATGTAGAAGACTCCCTCTTCGGACTCAGTTTCAGGCTCAATGGTCTCATCCTCAGTTGCAAAGTGGACATGCTTCTTCTCTTTAAGCAAGTTGTGAACCGAATCCAGCTTAGCATGTACCTCTGCCATCTGATTTCCTGAAAAAGTACCAGCAATCTTCTTCCTCTCAAAGTCAGCATTCTTGGTACTATTGCTGCAAGCAAGATTCTCTATCAGAGCGGTAGCATCAGCTGGATCACGTGTGTTGAAATTACCATTGCTCGCTGCATCTAGAGCCATCTGGTATCTCCAATCAACTCCTCTAAAAAAGGTACCCAAAAGTTGTACCTCACTAAAACATTGATGCGGGCAGTCACGTTGATATTCCTTGAAGCTAACCTATGCTGCTTTGAAAGCCTCAGCTGGACCTTGGGTGAAGGTAGACAACTTGTTTCCCAGCTCTTCAAACTTAGCATCATCATAAAAATTGTTCAAGAAAGCTATCTTGATGCTTCTCTATGTCTTGAGAGAACCTGCATTTAGTTGTTTCAGCCAAGAAGCGGCTTCCACAGCAAGTGAATAAGGGAAGAGCTTCCACAGTAGATAGTCTTTTGACACTCCATTAGCTTTGCTGCTCAAAACAAGGTCCTCAAAACGCTTGATGTTGTCCATTAACTGCTCATGAGACAAGCCATGGAAAGGATGCTGGCCAACTAAAGTAAAGTAGCCAAGCTAAACATAGTCGTTCCTCTGAAAAAGTGGGATTACAATCACTGATCGATTAGCATAGAATAGGTCCGGCCTGTTGAAATCCCCAAGAGTACGACGTGGTTCCGCAGATGGAAGAATAGCTACAGGAATCTGGGGTTGGTGTTGATAGACACCTCTGTTGTGTCGCTCGACACCAATCGCATCTTCGTTCTGGTCCTGAAGGTGTCGATCGACACCTAGTTGGTGTCGCTCGACACTGAGCCCTGCTGCATCTCTGGCAGCTAATTGTGCATTGAGGCGCGCCTGATCCTCATTGGCGTCCTCAGGGTGGATAAGTACATGATCATCCAATCTCTGACAAGCCTCATTGTAGGCTTGCCCATCCTCATCTCTCAAACTCCTTCCTCATCAGCTCTGATGGCTCTGTTAGCCATTGCTAATCTCTGAGTTTTGTTGTTGGTGCGTTCGAGTTTTCCCAACTCAAGAACAGACAAGTTGATCAACTCCTTCTATTGTGTGCTCCTTGTTTGCCTAGGCATTGACCTGAAACACAGAAAACAAGAAAACAAGAAACGCGTGAGTAACAAAATAAAAGTAAAAAGTAGACGAAATCTCTAAACTAAACTCAATGATAATTCCCAAGAACTTTGGCAACTCCGCCAAATTTGATATGGTTCAAATTGCCTTAAACCTACTCTCTCAAATAAGGGATCGGGTTCAGTATTTAAGGGTCGAATTTTCTCAAAGTTCTTTTGTTCACACAATGAATCAAATGTCAAGATTAAGCTAGCATGGAATGATTGAAATAAAAAGTAAATAAAGTAAGAAGACAGCAGAGTGAAGGTTGTGTAACGATTAAATAAAGAGATAGCAGTAGGGTATTCTCAGGAAACTATTGGTTAGTAGATCTAATGATAGCTATGTTGTTATCGAACCATTCTTAAACTCAAACTCTAATTATGGAATAACCGGGGACGTTCCGCAAAACTCCCTATGCCTATAGTTAAGAATAACCGGAGAAACCGAGAGATCTTTAACTTAAACATGCATTCTGAACGAGTTCGATTGTTCACCTTAGTAGATAGGTCGATTCTTATTACACAACTATAAACCAGGCTCATCAAATAATAGTCCAAATACATATACCTATGGCAGGTATATCTATTGTTTGGATTCAAGATCTAGTTAATTACTCTAGATCTAGCATTAAGAACAATTAAAGATGAACAATTCTAAAGATAACCTTGCCAGGGGAGCGAATATACTAAACCATATAAATCCCTAATGAGAAACCCTATTCCTAACAGACAAACTACTCAAACATATTGATTGAAACAAGCAACATAATTGAGTAAGAAAGCATAAACACAGAATATAAGATTAGAGTATGAAAGGATCTTTCCACTCTATTGGGAATTGAATGAATCTTTGAAAATAGGGATGAATAGCTTATGCCTCTTTGGAAACTTGGTAGAAAAGAACTTAGGTCTAAACAATGACCTCTAAAACTATATATATGCCCTATAAAACGTTCAGGGACTAATAATGCAAATAGGGAAGTTTTTTAAGGCAAATTTGAACTTTTATAAGCTTGTAAGCGTCATGGTCTTTGCTGGGCCGAAACTGGTGTCGATCGACACCAAGAGTGTGTCGATCGACACTCTCTCTGAATATGGAACTGAAATCGTCCTTAGCTTTTGCTCCAAAATGTCTCCTCATTTCCATTGTTGTCCCTCCTCATAGAATACCTGAAAAAACTCTAAAAAGACTCGAGAAATAACAAAAAGACTCAAAATCCTAAATCTAAAACATAGATAAAATCAGTAAAAACTGTGTTATATTAGTAATTCTACCATGGGCTTGTGTCGCTGCTCGAGATCTGTAATGACGAGAGTTTCTTTTTCGTCTTTAATGCTCCGCTTTGTGATGCATTCCACTGGAATGATTCTTTATAACTGATATGAGTCAAATTACCCTAATGACTACTCTCTCAAATAAAGAGGTTGTTATAGCATTTAGGGATCAAATTCCACAAAGCTCTCAGATCACACAAAGATTAAAAGTTTTGAATAAAGTTAAACAAAAAGTATTATAAAAATAAAAGATAAGAAAGCAATTAAAATTGGTTGTAGATTCAGATGATTAAGACGTCGGGTTTAGTGAAATTTTCAGGAGATATCAAAATAGTAGATCTAGTAGTACATTAGGAATATTATCGAACCATTCTAGAACACAAATCACTAATATAGAGTAACCGGTGGTGTTCCGCGAAACTCAATATGCTTAATAGTATTGATCCCAACTCTCTTGTAAATCCCTAGAACTAAGCAAGCATTATAATCAGGTTTGATAAGTTCACCTAAGTAATGAACGCTAGCATGCATCTAAATACTAGGCTCATCTAAAATAGTTCCAGTAATAGATACCTATGGTGGGTATACCTATTATCCTAAAATCAAGTTCTAGCTACTTACTCTAGAACTAATTAGAACTAGCATTAAGAATAATCAAAGATGAAGAATTCTAAATATATTATCCTAACAGGGTTTTCGATATACTAATTCATCCAAATCCCTAATGAGAATCCCTAAACCCAATAAGAGAACTACTCAAGCATGATCATAGAAGAACAAAAAATGATTGAATAAGAAATCAATAATGAAATTAAGAAAAGAAAAGAGTTTAGAAGAATCTTCTCTAAAAGGAGTCTCCACAGGGTTTTGCTCTCAAATACAGAATAGATAATAAGATTTAGGTCTAAAACAATGACCATAAAAATCAATACATAAGTCTTAAAAACGTGTTGAGCCTTCATTAGAAATAGGAGAAAGTTTTGGGCCGAATTTGTAAATCTTCAAAACATCAATAAGTTGCGCAATTGAATTGCCGTCAGGTATTGGTGTCACTCGACATCAGGGGTTGTGTCGATCGACACCTACGTCAATTTTTGTCTCCGGATTGCTGCTGCAGCTTAAATTGTCTGTTTTGCTCCAGAATGCTCCATAATCTCCAAATGCATCCCAAACATGTAAAGACCTGAAAAAGACTAGAAAAGACTCTACAAATAACGAAAGGACTTTAAAAACTATACCTAAATCATAGCTAAAAGCAGTGAAAATCGAGGTATATAAACTCCCCAAGACTTAGCTTTTGTTGGCCCTCAAGCAAAACACAAAAGCCAAACCCCTGGAAGAAGTTTGAAAACACAGGAACTCCCAATCTCTCTAGCTTATTACCAAGATCATACAAACCAAATCAATGCACTAAACAGTTCTAGTCAAATTCTAACCACTATATAATTCTCCGCTAGCCCACACAACATCCTAGAATCCATATGAAAGCACTCAACTATATCCATTAGGCTCTCATCGCTTGGTCTCATCAATCAAGTTAACGTTTAATAACCTTCTAGACTAATTCATGTACTATACCATAACCAATCGACCATCCATTTTCTTTTTATTTCTGGTATTCTTTCTCTCCCCCAGACTTATTCTTTTTAGAAAGTAAACAAAGGGGAACTCGCATACTGGATCGACATCCTCGGCATTTTTCCAACCTTTGTAATTGATCATTTCAAACAATGTATAATAATGGGTTCATAGGAAACATTCCTACCCCTATACACTATATGAAAATCCTGTCAATCTCTCATTATTATACATATTTTTTATCAAGAGTGAGGAATACTTTCTTTTTATCACATTAGTCAATTTATCAGGTATGAACAAGGAGTCAAGTCCTACGAACACTAACCGTTTTGATGAGGTAAAAGAAGAGCAGTGAGATTAGCTCCAACCTTTGTAGATTATGTTGGGAATGGATGTCCTTAAGTTTGTTGGTTGGCTTTCCCATTAGTCGGATTGATTTGAATCTGAAGTACTTAAGCAATCTAGGCAATAAACTCGAAAGAGAGATCAAAATTTCAGACAAAAATTTTGACTCAATAAAACGACTCAAAAATAAGAAAAAGAGGAGTAAGAATAAGACTCGAAAAGAAAAACGTAGTTAGTAACTGCCTTCCCCAGAATTAAACGTCACTGTCTCCAGTGGCATTCAAATCCGGAGTAAGCGAAAAAGACACAAATAAAGGAAAAAGAAAAACGAAACACCATACCAGTGGGTTGCTTCCCATAAACGCTTGTTTATAGTCAATACCTTGACTTGGCGGAGTTCACGACTTGGATGGGGGAACATGGGACCTGTGCTGCAATCTCGCCTTCCAAGGCGGTGTGTAAACAGATCGTCTCTGTGCAGCATCTGGTGTCGATCGACATTGGTGTGGTGTCGATCGATACTCACTCTGTTGCCTGCAAAATCAGTAGATGAAACAAGCTCTCGAGAAACTCGATGCTCGTTTACCGGTGAAGCACACTTTGAAGATTTTAAAGAAGTAATCAAAGGATAAGTAGGAGAAGAGATGGAGGAGTACCTATGACAGGGAACTGAAATAGATGTGGGCGGGGAAGGAGGTGCAGAACCATAAGTCTGTGAAGCGCGATGGTGTCGATCAACAGGGGATGTGGTGTCTATCGACACTGATTCTCTGCAACTCTCATCTACGCGTGAATTGACACTGCCATGATTTTTCTGCAAACTTGTCTCAACCAAGTAGATACTCTCTTCAGGTAGAAACTCATTGATAGGAACGTCATCTTCAACCTTGATCCTTGACAAATGATCAGCAACTCCATTCTCAATCTCTTTCATATCCCGTACTTCGATGTCAAACTCTTGAAGAAGAAGAATCCATCGTAGTAATCTTGGCTTAGAATCCTTTTTTGCATAAGGTACTTGAGTGCTGAATGATCTGTATGCACAATTACCTTTGAACCAACCAGATATGAGCAAAACTTCTCAAAAGCAAAAACCACAGCTAACAATTCTTTCTCTGTTGTCGCATAATTCCATTGTGCATCATCAAGTGTTCTACTTGCATATTGGATAGCATGTAGTTTATTGCCTTTCCTCTGTCCCAAAACACCTCCAACCGCATAATGACTTGCATCACACATGATCTCAAAAGGTAAATTCCAGTCTGGAGGTTGAATTATTGGAGCACTCACTAAGGCATTCTTAATCTGATTAAAAGCAGCATGACACTGAGCATTGAAGTCAAGCTTCACATCCTTACAAAGCAAAGCTGTTAGTGGTCTGGCAATCTTACTGAAATCCTTGACGAACCTCCTGTAAAAGCCAGCATGTCCAAGAAAACTCCTCATTGATTTCACGCTATCTGGTGCCTGTAGACTTGTCATAACCTCTATCTTTGCTTTATCAACCTCAATACCAGCACCTGAAACTTTGTGACCAAGAACTATACCTTCCTGAACCATGAAATAACACTTCTCCCAATTAAGAACCAAATTCTTTATTGTGGTTGTATCTTTCTGTAACAATTTGAGCTCTTAGGTTCTTTCTACTTCATGATTTGTTGCTTAGTGTTTGTACATGTTAGTAGTTTGAGATTATGTTGATTTCTATAGAGTTTGGTTATTTGAAAGGAGATTTTGGTGTAGTAATTTCTGGTAAATCAAAAGGTTTTTTTCTCTGTGGGTTTGCGATTTTATCAAATCTTCTTTTGGTCTATGGAGAAGAGAAGTCAAAGGTTCTTTAAGTTTTGCTGCTTTCAGCTTTGATAATGTCGATTATATGGTCTCTTCCCTAGTTGTATTAAAGGGTTTTGTTTTGTTGTTTCGTTTTCAGCTTTGTTCATCAAGGAGAGCAAGTCTTTGGAGTTGTTCACGTCTTTGTTCATTCAACGACACTTTCATTGTGAGTGGCTTCTTTATTTTTCATTGTTATTTAAGCAGAGTCTTGGTTTATATATTGAGTCAATTGTGTCTTTTAGAATCATCTTTCATAACACTTTCCTTTTTGTTTTCGTAAACTGCATATCATCTTATACTAGTCTATTTGACTTTATCTATGCAGCTGCAGTATTGAATTCTATCAGCTTGTTTACCTCACCTATCAATGTCAACTATCCATGGTAGTGATGTGAGTATCTTCCCCTCTAAACTCATATTTAGTTAATGCTTCTCTGTAATTTAGTTTGATTTTTTATATATGAAACTAAGAGTCTTGCCTGGAGTGATGAGCAAACTCGTTTGTATCTTCAACTGAGATTTGATGAGAAGCTTAAAGGAAATATAAGAAAACACATTGTGAATGAGGCTGGGAGACAATCCATAATAGATAAGTTTTATGAGGTGTATGGGGTAAGACATCAATGGAAAAAATTTGGGAGCAAATTTACCACTTGCAAGAAGCAGTACGAAGCTTTCAGGAAACTGACTCACAATAGAACTGGACTTGGTTATTTTGCAAATGGGTCCATTGACATGTTTGAGGATTCGTGGAACGAGCGGTGTAAGGTCAATAACTCAATATTAAGCTTCTTCTATTGGTTTATGAGTCCATTAGTGTTTCTGATTAGTGTTTCTTTTGTTGTTCTCATTGTTTGTTTTCAGGAATGGCCTGGAGCTAGGAAAATAAGTCAGCGGATTGAATTGTGGTATTATTAAATTGCTAGACTTTGGAGTTGGTTTTATTATTAAACCAAAGTCGATTTAATTCAATTGAAAATATACCAAATTATTTAATTGAGATTAAAATTTGGTTATTAGATTAAATCATGGATTATTATTGGAATATAATAATCTTGATCGGTTAATCTAAACCATTGCAGATTAAGATCGTCGTTGATTCGCGTTAAGCTTCATTCTCTATACGATGTCTTACCTCCTAGAGACTTCACCTAAATTAATCGGAGCGTGTTGTGATGTTTTAAGTAGTAGAATTGATTCCATTTGTGATGAAGTTGTGTCACATAATTTCTGTGGGGAGTTTTTTTTATCGTGAATTTTAAACCACAAAAATCTTCACTTGTTGCTATTCTCTCATTAGGGATTAGGTTTAGGGACCAATTCAAAATGTTTGTGAAAAGAGCACGAACATTGCTTTTGTCTTCGAAACTATAACAACTTCTTGGGTTAACTTGTTGCATTCAACTAGTGATTGGCCAATAATACTACTATTTAATAAGAGCTTACTGAAAAACTCGCCTTTGAACTTGTCTTACTGCAGTAAGTGAAGTAAGCATATCACTTATGGGACTGTAGGAAATTGGGTGGTGGTGAAACTCTAGTAGCAATGACAACGGAAACGGAAAAGAAGAAGGGACCTCCACAGATTCTTAAAACAGACAAGGCAACTAAACTTGTAAGATTTTTTCCTCCTTGAAGCACAAAAATCCTTGAATCAAAACTAAAATCTAGATATTCTTTTTTAGCAATGAGATATATTTGTAAGTTGCTAACTTGCGTTCATATAATTTGGTTTCAATCTCACTGCTTTGAGTTTGTGCGTTTTGCAGGCTGAGAAGTGGGTTGCCAATATGACTAGGCCCACAGAGGATGATCCTATTGAGACTGCACAAGAAGAACGGCCACACAGGTGAACGCAAATATCTTTTTACATGTTAATTTGCATTTTGTTTGAGAAACTGAAGCTGAATATAAGTATCGTTGTGACCCCTACGTTAGGCTTGGACTTGGTGCTCAAGTGTCACGACAAACAAAGCGTAGACCCTCAGACAACCCTCTCGATCAGAAACTAGAAGCCAAGTTTGCTGCAGGGAAAAGAAAAAATGCAAGATTGGTTGCAGAATCTGCTGGTTCTAGTAAGAATGTCGGTGATGACAGTGAGGATGATGATGAATCAGAAAGCAAAAGCCAAGCATTTGGTAAGAAAAAGAAAAATACAAGTACGCCTCATTAGAGTTTGTGATGTACTATATAGTTAAAAGTCATGGCCTTGTATTTGTTTTGATTGTTGGCAAAGAGCTAAAACGCATAATTGTAGTTCTATTGTAACATGGTGCTTGGTAAAATACGTCCTCTTTGTGTTATCTAAGTTCAAGCCTCCTGTTATACAGCCTATTGTTATAACTCATACAAAACTCTCTTAGTTGAGTAAAACTACAGACGCCACTGGAAAGCAAAAACAGAGTATGGAAGTGAAAGAAACAAGATAAGAGATTCTGAAGTCTTTGTTTATGTTAAAAAAGCTGTGGTTGCGCCACTGCACAAGAATGTCAAGAGATTTGACCATGGCAGTGGCAATGAAACTGTACAGGATAGACAAAAGGTTAAAACAAAGAGCCTCATCACAGGTTGTCGCTGGTGGGTTCCTGCATCGGTTCAACTTGAACCGTGTCTCTGCAACTCATGATGATCTCTTCTACTAACTCATCAAGGATCATTTCACTTGTATAGGAACCAAGACAACCGATCTCAAACTTGAGATCCATCCAGCTTCTAGTTCTAGCCATGTCTTTTCTTACTATCTTATATAAAGTGTGAGGGGAAGGCAAAGGTTGGAGATGCCAGTAAACTCCTTCTTGTGCTACTTTAGCTGAGATTTCCTTGTTTGAGATCTGAAGAAATTTAGAAAATATGAAACTTTGAATCTTATTACTCTGTTTCTCAATACCCTGATAGAACGTTATACACTTCACTTTATAGACTCTTAGAGAACAATCTAGAATCCTTATCAACTTGAACAGCTGTAAGCTTGACTAGTCATCAGCTAAAGAGGATAAGGCTTGAAACGGATTTGAATCGAGGAGCGTCGTCTTCTTCACCTCAACATCTTTTGCAGGTACACAAGCTTTAGAGGGTTTTGCCTTTGTCGTGTTCTGGGATTTAGTGTGTGGGCTTAGATTGGTAACTGGACATGAGCTGGGCTTATCTTTACTTTGGCCCAGTTGCTCATTTGATGACTGACTCACATTCCCCCTCAAACTTGTGGTCGGTGGTTCAGCGACACCAAGTGTGGTACGTAGATCGACAAAGGCTTTTCTAGGCAGCGGTTTGGTGAAAATGTCTGCAAGTTGGAGAGTTGCAGAGATGTGTTTGGTTTCAATGAGCCCCAAAGCAACATGTTCTCTAATGTAGTGGTAGTCGGTGTCGAAATGCTTTAATCGATTATGCAGAGCAGGATTTGCTGTCAAGTATACTGCGGATAGATTATCACAACGAACTAGGGTTGGATGAAACTGTGATACGCCAAGATCTCGGAGTAGAAAAGACAACCATGTGAGTTCTTGAGCAACGGCCGTGAGAGCTCTATACTCTGCTTCAGTACTTGACTTTGACACTGTTTCTTGCCTTTTTGCAGACCAAGATATGAGATTAGGACCAAGCATAGTACAGAAACCAGTGGTGGAGCGTCTTGTTTCTTTGCATCCTGCCCAATCACTGTTTCTATAAGCAGAGAGTGCTAGATTCTGATCTTTTCTGATGTGTAATCCCATATGAATTGTACCTTTGACATATCTGAGCAATCTTTTGAGAAAACTGAAGTCAGCTGTGGTAGGAGCATGCATTCTTTGACACACGAAGTTTACTGCATACTGAATGTCTGGCCTTGTTATGGTCAAGTACTGTAACTTCCCCGCAAGACTTCAAAAATAGGTAGGTTCTGAGAAGAGTTCTGAATCTTGGTTATCGATTTGTTGTGGCAGAGGGGTTGGCATGGAATTGCATGTGGACATTGATGCCTGATGCAGAATGTCTTTGGCATAGGCAGTTTGGTGTAAAAAAAGTCCTCCTGGATGAGTTTCAATCTCCACTCCCAGAAAGTATTTAGGTAGGCCAAGATCTTTCATGGAGAACCTTGAGTTGAGAGATTTGAGTAGCTCTTCTAGCAGGCTTTGATCACTTCTTGTTAACAGAATGTCGTCAACATAGAGGAGTAATACTAGAGTCTTGCCATTTTTGTGGTAAGTGAAGAGAGATGGATCAGACTTACAGCATGTGAACCCGAAATCAAGAAGAAAGTTGCTGAAGGTGTCGAACCAAGCCCTAGGCGCCTACTTGAGTCCATAAAGAGCTTTGGTGAGACGGCAAACATGACTTGGTCTTTCTTGATCTATAAAGCCCGGTGGTTGACGCATGAAGACTGGTTCTTGTAATTCTCCATGGAGAAAGGCGTTTGTAACATCGAGTTGCTTTATATACCATTCTTTTGCTGTAGCAATATCGAGAACCATTCGAATAGTAGCAGTTCGAACCACTGGACTGAAGGTTTCCAAGTAGTCTAAGCCTTCTTCTTGATCAAATCCTTTGGCCACTAGTCTAGCTTTTAATTTTTCCAGAGACCCATCTGGTTTTAGTTTTGTTTTGAACACCCACTTGCAATCCAAGATATTCATGTCTTCAGTTGGTGGAACTAGTGACCAAGTATGTAGCATATGTATTGTCCTCATTTCATCATTTACTGCATTGTTCCAGCCTGGATGTTTCAAAGCAGCAACAATAGTTTTTGGCTCCTCTGTTGCAAATTTAGATGTAAGCAACACATACCTTGAGTTTGGCTTATGAATTCCATCCTTGGCCCTTGTTCTCATGGGATGAGTATTGACTTGAGCTTCCGCAATAGGATGTGTTTCAGAAACTGTGACTTGCTCATCAATAGATTCCTCTATTTCATTTGAAGATTCTGTTTCTGATGGTGAATTCTGAGTTACTTCATCAGTGACTGGTTCTACTGCAGGTTCAGGTTCACTTGAAGACTGATTCACATGTGTGGGAGGAATTATAGGTACTTCTGGTTCCTCCTGAACCTTGTTAGACATGAAAGACTGTTGCCAAGAGTCGAGAAGTGTGGAGTGATACCTTGGAATAAGAGACTGAAACTTTTGTTGAAAAGGGTAGACATCTTCATCAAAAATTGCATGTCTTGAGATATATACTCTACCAGTGGGAGGATATAAACATCTATATCCCTGGTATTCTCTTTTGTATCCCAGAAAAACGCATTGAAGAGACCTCGGCTCGAATTTGTGACTACCAAGTGGTCTTAAGCAAGGATAACAAGCAGATCCAAAAGCCCGGAGCATAGTGTATATCGGTTTTTGTTTAAACAGACGCTCATGAGGACTTGTGTTGCTTTGAAGAACAGGAAGAAGATTGATGATGAAAGTGGCGGTGGAGAAGGCTTCTACCCAATAATGCAATGGCACATGACTGTGAAACATCATCGAGAGACCAAGTTCAACAATGTGGCGGTGCTTCCTTTCTGCAACCCCATTTTGTTGAGGAGTGTAGGGACATGAAATTCTCTGTTGTATCCCACTGTTCTTTAGATGAGTCTTCATTTGAATGCTTGTAAATTCACCACCTCCACCACTCTGAAACTCTTTTATCTTGACATCAAACTGATTTTCAACCAACTTTTGAAAAGCAACAAACACCGAGAAAAAATCTGATTTTGCCTTTAAAGGATAGAACCAAGAGAATCTTGTAAAATCATCAATAAAAACTGCATAGTATTTGAATCCTTGATTTGATACAACTGGTGAAGGCCCCCATAGGTCAAAATGTATTCGACCTAAGGGATTCTTCACACAAGATTCTGAAGCAAAAAACTGTAAACTAGTACTTTTCCCCATCTGGCAAGGCTCACAAACAGGGGAGGTGCTGCTCTTATTCAAAATGATTTCCTAGCTGGTGTTGAGATGTTGAAGAACCTTAGAGTTGCAGTGTCCTAAACGCAGATGCCACTTCTCTTCTGTGGCAGCACACTGACGATTAGAGTATAAGGCTACTAGCTCCTGATTCTTCAACACATATAGACCACTACTATTTCGAGGACCCTTGGACACCACTTTCTGAGTATTTAGATCAATAATGCAGACTTTATTAGCATCAAAATATACTCCACATGGATAATCATCACAGAGTTTTGAAACAGAGAGGAGGAACTTCTGTATATCTAGGCATACCAAAACTTCATTTAATGGAATCGTACCTGTTCCAGAGGAAATAGTGGTGGATCCTACATGAGTGATGGGAAGAAAAGCTCCATCACCAACAAGAACTGTGTCATTCCCAGCATAAGGTGTAGCTGACTGAAGATTGTTGGTTGAGGAGGTGACATGAGCGGTAGCAGCGGAGTCAGGGTGCCATTCTTTGCCGGACTCATCTGAAATTCGCAGAGAAGAAAAGGCCTGAGCACTGTCTGGACTTTGGTAATTGTTATCAAACCTGTTCCAGCACTTGAGGGCAGTGTTTCCAATCCTACCACAAATTTGACACACTGGTCGTTCTCCGGATTGTGTGGTGTTGGATTGATGTTGAGAGAAACCTCTCCCTCGTGTAGTAGTAGCCACCTTTTCCTCGATTTTGACCAGAACCTCCTCGTCCTTTGCCTTGATTACCACTTCTGTAATCCTCACTGTAGGTACTACGCTGAGTATTGAAAGCAACATGAGGATTGACAGTGGCTGGATCTTCATAAGACTGAAGCTTGGTGTCGAAAGCTTCTACCTCTGAAATCACATCTTTGAATGTTGGTGGTGAGAGCTTGCTGAGGGAACTTTGAATGACCGTAGTGATAGGATCGTACTCACGACCCAAACCATTAAGAAACCCAAAAATCTTCATTGATTCATCAATGGGCTTCCCAATCGAACTCAAGGCATCACAAATTGCAACAAAGTCACGACGGTAAGACGAGAAAGACTTCTCCTTTTTCGACAAGAGTTGGAGATTTCGGCGGAGCGTGAACTCACGAGCAACACTACTCTTGTTGAAATTTTCAGATAAGGAGATCCAGACATCAAGTGAGGTTTTGAGATTGTGAACGTACCCAAGAACCTCTTCAGAGAGAGTGCCGAACAACCACGAGCGTATGAGTTGATCCGTACAGAACCAGCTATCGTATTGTGGATTTGGAACTTCTATCGTCATGTCACCGTTGACGGCGGTGTGACTGCGAGACGGAGGCTGGATGGCACCATTAACAAAGCCGATTAATTTCTGACAGGACAAGAGACTCTCAAATTGTGTTTTCCAAAGGAGATAGTTGTAGTCTTTGAGTTTTATAGTAACATAGCTTGAAACGTGGATGTTATCAGGAAAGGGATAGGAATCCGCCATTGTTGTGCCTGTGAGAGCTTACAATGGCTCTGATACCATGAAGAAGTTTAGAAAATATGAAACTTTGAATCTTATTACTCTGTTTCTCAATATCTTGATAGAACGTTATACACTTCACTTTATAGACTCTTAGAGAACAATCTAGAATCCTTATCAATTTGGACAGCTGTAAGCTTGACTAGTCATCAGCTAAAGAGGATAAGGCTTGAAACGGATTTGAATCGAGGAGCGTCGTCTTCTTCACCTCAACGTCTTTTGCAGGTACACAAGCTTTAAAGGGTTTTGCCTTTGTCGTGTTCTGGGATTTAGTGTGTGGGCTTAGATTGGTAACTGGACATGAGCTGGGTTTATCTTTACTTTGGCCCAGTTGCTCATTTGATGACTGACTCACAAGATCAACTGTACCTCAGATTTCACAAATGAAATCCAAGGCCCGGGATTGAATTTATTCCAACTAAAGTCCATAAGAACATTTCTGCTCTGCTGAGTAAATTGCCTCAATAGACAATAGGTGAAGCATTTGGTTTTATTATTGTAAATCTTTGTTTCGTACGCTGAAAAAATCAAACTATTCAATAGTATGGCCAAAACCATTTCTTTGATTCTGGTCAAAGCCACGTTAATTGAAATGTAAAGTGCCTATATAATTCAACTTGTTTCCGGTTGAGAAGTTATTGCAATTGATGGATTTATAAAACTTATTCAGAAGGATTTTGACACCGTACACGTACAGATGTACGTTTTTTTTTTTTTTTTTTTTTTTTGTCGAAAACACGTACAGATGTACGTATGACCATAATAGTACACACACGTAGATAGTTCTTTCCAAAATCTACATTGTAGTAGTACGCATAGGACTGACGAGGATCACTTGGACCATTTCTAAAGATCCGTCATTTTGGAAACAATATCAGAAATGAAGAAAAACCTTCTCTAACGTAAATCGAAAATAGGTAATTTAATTACCGTAATTAATAATAATACCAATTTGAACAAATATCTTTTGCACTTCCGAAACGGTTGCGTCTTTTTATCCTAATTTTCGTTAAAATATATACGTTTATGTTTTTATGGCTGTTTTTTTGTCACATTTTTCGTTAAAATATTTATGATATTTTCTGAATGTTATTTTGTTCGACTACAATAGTATCTTTTCGCATATAAATGGTTGCGTGCGTCTTTTTATCGCAATTTTTTGTTAAAATATTTACGGTTGTGGCTTTTTATTGCATCTTTTCGTTAAATTATTTATTGTTATCTTTTTTGACAGTTATATTTTTTCAACTACAGTCGTATCTTTTCAGTTTAGGGTTGTGTTTTTTTATCGCATCATTTTGCTAAAATATTTACGATTTTTTTTTTTGATAGTTATATTTGTTCAAAATACAATTGTATCTTTTCAGTTTGTGATTGTGTCTTTATTGTTGCATATATTCATTTAAAGTTACGTCTCTACATTATATTTCTTTGCATTTTTTGTCACTACTTTCCGTATAAACAAAGTTATTTATTTAAATGTTTATGATTTTTGAACTCTATATATTTGTCTTTCTTCCTAACCATATTTTGTTCATTCACACATATTATTTGTTTTATGATGAATTAAAAAATGATAATCTGGAAAATGGCTCCAAATTCTTTACTCTCTAAACTATTTATAAACATACTTACATACATCATTTTAATATGAAAGAAATTGCTCTAATTCTTGATCTAACCAAAGTTTTTTTGGAATATAATAGCAATAACAATCTCAATAAATGTCTTTTGCATTTCTAAACGGTTGCGTTTTTACCGCAACTTTTCATTAAAATATTTAAAGTTTGTTTTACGGTCGTGTTTTTTTTGTCAAATATTTTTAAAATATTTATGGTTATGTTTTCGGACAGTTATACTTGTGTAACTATAGCCGTATCTTTTTGATTCTGAATGGTTGTATCTTTTTATCGTAACTTTTTATTAATATTATTTGCGGTTGTGTCTTTTTATCGTTATTTTTGTTAATTGCATATTTTGGTAAAACTTATGTAATAATTCGAATATTTGAATTATTATTATAATAATTTAATACATAAATATTAGGCTTGGGCGTTTGATTATGCTGTTCTAGCCTCTTAGGATCCATAAGGGAACCAAAAAAGTTTCGGTTCGGTTCAGATACTTAGAAAGAGAGCCGACAAATTACCAAATTCTAATAGATATCGGTTCGGTTTTGGTTATTTTACTCAAAATACCAAAAAAAAAAACGAAAATATCCGAAACTTTTTTACCAAAATAATAATGGTCCAAAATATTAAAAAATTAACAAAAAATTTTTGGGTGATAGGTTTTTTAAAAAAGTATTGGCTTAGATGTAGTTTTGTATAGAGTTGACCAAATATTTTTTGGTTCGATTTGGGTATCCATAGATATCCGTTTCGGTTTGCGTATACCGTATATCCAATATCCAATATCCAATGGATAGTTTGACTGAGATTCAACAGGAGTATTTAGTGGTATCTTGATACGAACCGGAACCCTTTTTCAGCTTGGTTTGGTTTGGTTCTTTGGTTCCGGTTTTTATGCCTTGACCGTTCTAACTTCTATCGTTAAGTGAAGTAGTGGTTACTTTTCAAGAAATTTTACAAAGCTGAAATACTAAAAATTTTGGGGTCGATTGGTAACGACTGTTATATTTGGCTATACGGACTTTGACTATAGAAATTTTGGTTGTAGAGAATTTGGCTGTAAAGACTTTGACTTTAAAAACTTTGGCTGTTAAAGTATGATTGGAACTAAAAACTGTAGAAACTGTTACTATTATTTTTACAATATATATTTTAGAATTGTGAATTATTTGAAAATGAGTTTTGTGATAATATACTAACAAAATTAATTTATTATAAGTTTTAGAAAAATACAAAATAAAATAAATAGATAAATACACTCAAATCTCAGTAAATAAAAAATATATTTAATCCATATAAAGATCTGATTAGGTGTTTTGAATCAATGAACTATCACTATGATGCAATTGATGCAAAAAAATAATGAAAACTGGATCTCTAAAAAATGAAAATAGAAAGATGATTATTAATTAATCAAAATATTTTTGAGTTAAATTACTTATTGATAGAGAAATTGTTTTTCATTTGTCATGGAGAAAACGAAAAGAAAAAAAAAAGAAAAACAGATTTTATTTTATTATTTGTTTTATAGCCCAAAAAGTCTCACATTGTGACTTTAAAAAACTGAACCTGAATTGAATAAAATAAAGCAGTTAATTTATTTTCCATCATCCGGGAGTGTGAGAGAGTTCTCTCTCTTATCTCTCTAATATCTTTTAGAGAGAGAGCCACATCCAAGTTTCTTTTGATGTTCCACAAAATCCATTAACGTTGTCCAATTTCTTAACGCTGGCTTTGAGTCTGACATCCACCGGCTTCTCATGCAGTAGTTGGTCAGCTTCTTTCACGGCATCATCTGGCTTTGTTAGCAGAGATGTCCGATCCGCCGTCCGTCAATGCTTTTCACAGCGTTTGTCAGCTTGCATCTAGCATCCGTCGGCTTCTTAAGCGACGGTTGGCTGGCTTTGGGGTTTTGTTTTTATTTTCGTTTTCTCTCGATTCATTTTGCTTTAGTTTGTTTGGATTTAGTTTGCGTTTTAATCCTTTGATTTGACTGCATAATTCTCTGATCCTTCTTTGTTTAAAGAGCTTAATTCGATTTTCAAGCTAATTTTCTCAATTTTAAAAATCGGATTTGAAGTTGCGGATTGGAGTTGTCGTTGGATTGATTTTAACGTAATTGAGGCTAATTTCTTCTTACCAAAGCATGTGAATCGTTTTATCTTTCCTGTTTTTTAGGTTTAATAATGGAAGCCTTGTCAGCTTATCTTTTAAGTCGATGATCCCGGAATTCATGAACTGCATTTATCCATGGAAGATTTCAATTTTGCAGATCTAACGGCGAAGTTTGTTTGGGATTCTCTGAATTTGGTGGTGATGTTCATCGGATATTGTTGAGCCTTGATGTATTGATGCTCGTTACGACTTTTTCCGGTGACTAAGAATTCCTTTCGGTTGCAAACTATGTCGGCTGACCGACGATGACCTAAAACTCCGACGTCTCACGTGTTATCATCATTGTCTCCTTTCGTGACACGTGTGTCTGTGCTGGACATGATCGACTCTTCCTTCAACCAGTGGTTTCATGAATTGTTGGGCTTATGTTTGTAATGGGCTTCTTTTTGCCGTCTCTGATACCGGGTTTGAATAACCGGTTTGAACGTTTGTCTCTTTGTACTTGAAGTATTGTAAGATGTTATGCCTTTAATAAAAAAATAATTATGTGAAAAAAAATAAAAAAAAATAAACCAGTTACCTCAGATTCCTTGGATACTTCAAAAATGTCGGTTTGCCTATGAATCATAGACTTTAAAAGCTTTTAAATTAAATAAAGTCCTTAAAGTGGGATTAGTAAATTTTTGGCTTTTAATTTTTGTTCCAATCAACCCCTAAGACACTCAAGAAAAGAAGAAGAAGCATAAAAAGAGGCCTAAATGCCCAGAGAATTAAACAAATGGGCCTTAATATATAAACAAACATCAATCTCTCGCCGTCAAAGGTTACATCTATCGCCGTCAAAGGTTCCATCTATCGCCGCCGCTGAGACCGCCACTTTAGGCCGTCTCGTCCGCAATCTCCGTAACCAACACCACCCGCATCGCCTGGTAAGCTCGATTTTTTAATCATTTCGATCTCATATGATGTCGATCTGTTCAATCTTGCGAATTCGATCTTTATTTTGTTCTGAGATTTAGGGTTTCACGAATTTGTGTTCTAGGTTTTCTGGCTTAATCATTCTTATTGTTAACTGTTCTGATTGGTTCTTATGCTTTTGGTTACACAAAGATCTCGACTTTTTTGTTGACTCTGTATGCAAATTTGTCAAAAGTCAAAACGTTGTTACAGAAACTCTCTTTCGTGCTTGTGTTTATGTATGAACAATAGCTTCGCTATTGGGTTTGTTGATTTCACCACACTTGATTAAATATGTATATTCTATTGAAAATGTGGTCAATCTTGGCAATAAAAATTGAATTGTTGGTTTAGAATGTGGTCGTCACTCGTGAGTCGTGAGTATAGATTGGATTAGTGGATCGAATTATTAAGTCAGTGGATTGAATTGTGGTATTATTAAATTGCTAGATTTTGGAGTTGGTTTCATTATTAAACCAAAGTCTAATGAATGTAAAGTTGAATTTATGGAAAAGTATTGGTTATTTCCGGTTAAGAATGGATTACTTGAATTATAAGTTACTTCATGACCTGCCTTGCTATTAAAGTAAAAACTGGTTGTTACACGAACACAGTAGAACAATGTATTAAAAACAGCCCTTCCCTCTCTCTGTCTCTATATATCTGTCTATATCATAGTTTTATGAATTGATTTTTGTGGGGGATGATTTTGCAGCGAATTGATCGGTGAGGTGGAAGATGGAGTTTTGTCCCACATGTGGGAATCTGTTGCGCTACGAGGGAGATGGGAGTTCGAGATTCTTCTGTTCCACATGTCCATACGTTGCCTACATCGAAAGACGGGTGGAGATAAAGAAGAAGCAACTTCTGGTTAAGAAATCTATAGAACCTGTTGTGACTAAAGATGATATACCCACAGCTGCTGAAACAGAAGGTATTTTCAGTCTCTGGTCTTCTCTTATTCTAAATTTAGAACTGTGATTAGTTAGTTAGTCCATGCTCTGCTACACAAGTTCTAGTCTAACTAGAACAATAGTATAAAGAATTTTTAGGGTTTTTGAATGTATCATCACTTGGGGAAAGAGTAGAGTAGACTTTTGTTCAATGACTTTCTCATGTTGGGATTGTTTTGTTTTAACAGCTCCATGTCCAAGGTGTGGCCACGACAAGGCGTACTTCAAATCAATGCAGATTCGTTCAGCAGATGAGCCAGAATCAAGATTTTATAGATGCTTGAAGTGCGAGTTCACTTGGCGTGAGGAATGAACCGATGATCATCACCTTCTCTGTACCCGCTAATTTTGCAATCTTCTTTGAGTTTGTTTTACCATTACAAAGTTTGTAGTTCCTCTATGTACTCTGGTTCTTTCTGTCTCACAGCTCAAGAGTTTCTGTATTTAAAAGAATCGATAAAATTTTGGAATATTGTGCAAAGTTTTAATTTTTGAGGTGAAGAATGTAAGCAAATTGATCTGTTTTGAGATTTTTAGTATCAAGACGGCGACGTATTTGTTATTACATTGGTATTTGACTTCTTCCTCTTCCTCTGTTCACGTAACCTCCAGATTTCAATTTCTCACATTTCTTCGTCTTCTTAGCAAGAAGATGTCTAAGCAGAGGAAAAAAGCTGTATTAGCCACCGTTTTTCGCAAGTCATGGTACCACTTAAGGCTCTCGGTGTGCCATCCCACTAGGTTCCCGACTAGCAACTAGTTCTGAATAGGCGAAGCTTTACGAGTGGCAGCTCCGGCAAGCTAAACGTATGGGATGAATAGCTAGCTCCACTATCGACTTTGGTCGTTCTTGATCCAGATGGCAAACGGATCGGGTATGGTGCTACTACTCTCAACGCCATTTATTCTCTCGCTCGCCATTATGAGAAATCGGGTGTTGATCCTGGTCCCGAGGTACACATTGTGTTGACAGGTTAGATTATTCATACAATGGAAAGTATTCCTCCCACTTCCTTATCTTGCAGCTCATGACCCTGATAGTCTTGTTCCTCTCCTTTTTGATCATATTCTTGCTATCGCTTCATGTGCAAGATAAGCTTTCAAAGACAACGGTGATTTCCTTTTTTAAGCTATGTAAAACAGACAAGGATGTGTGGATGCTGATTTTTGAGTTTCATTTGTGAAGGTGGATTATTTATTGGAGACGTCCTTCCTTGTTTTGATGCTTTTAAAATCACTCCCCTAAAGAGGCAGCTTCCATAGTTACTGTGCCTAAC
Source organism: Arabidopsis suecica (assembly GCA_019202805.1). Classification (NCBI taxonomy): domain Eukaryota; kingdom Viridiplantae; phylum Streptophyta; class Magnoliopsida; order Brassicales; family Brassicaceae; genus Arabidopsis; species Arabidopsis suecica. The sequence goes on along the minus strand of JAEFBJ010000122.1, from coordinate 1,267 downwards.
ACTCTCGATATTGCCTCCAACCATGGTGTTATTGTCACATCCAAATCTGAGTCTCTTTCTGAAAGCTATACAATCAGTTTAGTCAATGATCTTCTAGAGAAGCCTATAGTAGAGAAGCTTGTCAAGAAAGATGCGATCTTACATGATGGACGGACACTCCTAATTAACACTTGGATAATATCTGGGGCAGAGCATGGTTAGACCTGATCGCTCTTGGATGCTTGTGCCAACCCATGATCTTAGAGCTTATTCCTAAAGAATGACATTGTAATTCACACATTACTCTTCTTGAAGTTGACATATTGTAAATGCAAAATATCAATGCCTTTAAAGAAAAGAAAAACTAGTTAAAGAACTGCAAATATCACATGAAACGGAAACCATCAGTTTCTTTTCACATTTTTGTATCTCTTTTCTGTTTCATATTACACAACAATTCCCACAAGCTTTTTTGAGCTTTATTTTGAGTTCTTCATTATATATAATTACTAGATAAGGTCCGCCTATATAGGCGGGTGTATACGCGGATGTAAGATAAAAAGTTATTCAAATATTCATTAAGAATATTTAAATTTTAAATTTTAAATATTGATCCAGACATTTTTTTTAATATTTAATTTGGAAATATTTGTATTAAAAAAAAATTAATCATACACATTCAATTTTACTATACATTTTAATTATCTATTTCATCATAATAAATTATCTTGTAATTCTACACACTCCATCTTTCTTTTTTTTCGTAATGTGTAGGGGACAAAATCCTCGTATAATATATTCATAACATAAAAGTACATTCGGACACTTCATGGAAACGACATCCCATGTGTATCCTCTAACAATATCATACTTACACCTGTGAGAAACATCAAATAAGTACAGACCAAGCGATAACTAAAACACATAATTTGCTAATCATTTCACTATTCATTCCTATACACATGAGTAACCCGGACTATCATGTCCTTATACACTCCATCTTATTGATGATATTTGAATTTTAAATAGGAACTCACATACTTTTTCAGTATTTAATTTAGTATTTCCTTAAACCAAATTTTAATTTTACAAATTCGATTTTACAATATAATTTAAATATCTATTTTACAAGAATAGAAAATATAATTTATTTTTTTACACTCCATCTTATTGATAGTTTTCCATTTTTAGTTAAAAAAAATTGTAAGTGAATTATTTAGATATAAACATATAAATTAGTATATGTAAATATGATTTTTTTAGTTTCCTATTTTTTTTTAGGAACAAA
>JAEFBJ010000121.1:0-18855 GCA_019202805.1 Arabidopsis suecica | reverse complement strand
TTAGAAGACACAAAGCCAAAGACTCATATGGACTTTGGCTACACCATGAAAGCTTTGAGAAGCAAGAAGAAGGTTGGTTAGTGTTTTGGAGTCGAATATGACTTGATGTCATGTGTATGATTGAGTATAAGAACTTAAACCGCAACCGGATCTTAAAAGGCGTAAGTAATTGTATCCTTGTTAGAAGACACAAAGCCAAAGACTCATATGGACTTTGGCTACACCATGAAAGCTTTGAGAAGCAAGAAGAAGGTTGGTTAGTGTTTTGGAGTCGAATATGACTTGATGTCATGTGTATGATTGAGTATAAGAACTTAAACCGCAACCCGATCTTAAAGGCCTAAGTAGTGTATCCTTGTTAGAAGACACAAAGCCAAAGACTCATATGGACTTTGGCTACACCATGAAAGCTTTGAGAAGCAAGAAGAAGGTTGGTTAGTGTTTTGGAGTCGAATATGACTTGTTGTCATGTGTATGATTGAGTATAACAACTTAAACCGCAACTCGATCTTAAAAGCCTAAGTAGTGTATCCTTGTTAGAAGACACAAAGCCAAAGACTCATATGGACTTTGGCTACACCATGAAAGCTTTGAGAAGCAAGAAGAAGGTTGGTTAGTGTTTTGGAGTCGAATATGACTTGTTGTCATGTGTATGATTGAGTATAAGAACTTAAACCGCAACCGGATCTTAAAGGCGTAAGTAGTGTATCCTTGTTAGAAGACACAAAGCCAAAGACTCATATGGACTTTGGCTACACCATGAAAGCTTTGAGAAGCAAGAAGAAGGTTGGTTAGTGTTTTGGAGTCGAATATGACTTGATGTCATGTGTATGATTGAGTATAACAACTTAAACCGCAACCGGATCTTAAAGGCCTAAGTATTGTATCCTTGTTAGAAGACACAAAGCCAAAGACTCATATAGACTTTCGCTACACCATGAAAGCTTTTGAGAAGCAAGAAGAAGGTTGGTTAGTGTTTTGGAGTCGAATATGACTTGCTGTCATGTGTATGATTGAGTATAAGAAGACACAAAGCCAAAGACTCATATGGAGTTTGGCTATACCATGAAAGCTTTGAGAAGCAAGAAGAAGGTTGGTTAGTGTTTTGGAGTCGAATATGACTTGATGTCAAGTGTATGATTGAGTATAACAACTTAAACCATAACCCGATCTTAAAAGCCTAAGAAGTAGTTCCTTGTTAGAAGACACAAAGCCAAAGACTCATACAGACTTTGGCTACACCATGAAAGCTTTGAGTAGCTAGAAGAAGGTTGGTTAGTGTTTTGGAGTCGAATATGACGTGATGTCATGTGTATGATTGAGTATAAGAATTTAAACCGCAACCGGATCTTAAAGGCGTAAGAATTGTATCCTTGTTAGAAGACACAAAGCCAAAGACTCATATGGACTTTGGCTACACCATGAAAGCTTTGAGAAGCAAGAAGAAGGTTGGTTAGTGTTTTGGAGTCGAATATGACTTGATTGTCATGTGTATGATTGAGTATAAGAACTTAAACCGCAACCGATCTTAAAAGCCTAAGTAGTGTATCCTTGTTAGAAGACACAAAGCCAAAGACTCATATGGACTTTGGCTACACCATGAAAGCTTTGAGAAGCAAGAAGAAGGTTGGTTAGTGTTTTGGAGTCGAATATGACTTGATGTCATGTGTATGATTGAGTATAAGAACTTAAACCGCAACCGATCTTAAAGCCTAAGTAGTGTATCCTTGTTAGAAGACACAAAGCCAAAGACTCATATGGACTTTGGCTACACCATGAAAGCTTTGAGAAGCAAGAAGAAGGTTGGTTAGTGTTTTGGAGTCGAATATGACTTGATGTCATGTGTATGATTGAGTATAACAACTTAAACCGCAACCCGATCTTAAAAGCCTAAGTAGTGTTTCCTTGTTAGAAGACACAAAGCCAAAGACTCATATGGACTTTGGCTACACCATGAAAGCTTTGAGAAGCAAGAAGAAGGTTGGTTAGTGTTTTGGAGTCGAATATGACTTGATGTCATGTGTATGATTGAGTATAACAACTTAAACCGCAACTCGATCTTAAAGCCTAAGTAGTGTATCCTTGTTAGAAGACACAAAGCCAAAGACTCATATGGACTTTGGCTACACCATGAAAGCTTTGAGAAGCAAGAAGAAGGTTGGTTAGTGTTTTGGAGTCGAATATGACTTGTTGTCATGTGTATGATTGAGTATAACAACTTAAACCGCAACCTGATCTTAAAAGCCTAAGTAGTGTATCCTTGTTAGAAGACACAAAGCCAAAGACTCATATGGACTTTGGCTACACCATGAAAGCTTTGAGAAGCAAGAAGAAGGTTGGTTAGTGTTTTGGAGTCGAATATGACTTGATGTCATGTGTATGATTGAGTATAACAACTTAAACCGCAACCCGATCTTAAAAGCCTAAGTAGTGTTTCCTTGTTAGAAGACACAAAGCCAAAGACTCATATGGACTTTGGCTACACCATGAAAGCTTTGAGAAGCAAGAAGAAGGTTGGTTAGTGTTTTGGAGTCGAATATGACTTGATGTCATGTGTATGATTGAGTATAAGAACTTAAACCGCAACCGGATCTTAAAGGCGTAAGAATTGTATCCTTGTTAGAAGACACAAAGCCAAAGACTCATATGGACTTTGGCTACACCATGAAAGCTTTGAGAAGCAAGAAGAAGGTTGGTTAGTGTTTTGGAGTCGAATATGACTTGATGTCATGTGTATGATTGAGTATAAGAACTTAAACCGCAACCGGATCTTAAAGGCGTAAGAATTGTATCCTTGTTAGAAGACACAAAGCCAAAGACTCATATGGACTTTGGCTACACCATGAAAGCTTTGAGAAGCAAGAAGAAGGTTGGTTAGTGTTTTGGAGTCGAATATGACTTGATGTCATGTGTATGATTGAGTATAAGAACTTAAACCGCAACCGATCTTAAAGGCGTAAGTAATTGTATCCTTGTTAGAAGACACAAAGCCAAAGACTCATATGGACTTTGGCTACACCATGAAAGCTTTGAGAAGCAAGAAGAAGGTTGGTTAGTGTTTTGGAGTCGAATATGACTTGTTGTCATGTGTATGATTGAGTATAACAACTTAAACCGCAACTCGATCTTAAAAGCCTAAGTAGTGTATCCTTGTTAGAAGACACAAAGCCAAAGACTCATATGGACTTTGGCTACACCATGAAAGCTTTGAGAAGCAAGAAGAAGGTTGGTTAGTGTTTTGGAGTCGAATATGACTTGATGTCATGTGTATGATTGAGTATAAGAACTTAAACCGCAACTCGATCTTAAAAGCCTAAGTAGTGTATCCTTGTTAGAAGACACAAAGCCAAAGACTCATATGGACTTTGGCTACACCATGAAAGCTTTGAGAAGCAAGAAGAAGGTTGGTTAGTGTATTGGAGTCGAATATGACTTGATGTCATGTGTAAGATTGAGTATAAGAACTTAAACAACAACCGGATCTTAAAGGCGTAAGAATTGTATCCTTGTTAGAAGACACAAAGCCAAAGACTCATATAGACTTTCGCTACACCATGAAAGCTTTTGAGAAGCAAGAAGAAGGTTGGTTAGTGTTTTGGAGTCGAATATGACTTGTTGTCATGTGTATGATTGAGTATAAGAAGACACAAAGCCAAAGACTCATATGGAGTTTGGCTACACCATGAAAGCTTTGAGAAGCAAGAAGAAGGTTGGTTAGTGTTTTGGAGTCGAATATGACTTGATGTCAAGTGTATGATTGAGTATAACAACTTAAACCATAACCCGATCTTAAAAGCCTAAGAAGTAGTTCCTTGTTAGAAGACACAAAGCCAAAGACTCATACAGACTTTGGCTACACCATGAAAGCTTTGAGAAGCTAGAAGAAGGTTGGTTAGTGTTTTGGAGTCGAATATGACTTGATGTCATGTGTATGATTGAGTATAAGAACTTAAACCGCAACCGATCTTAAAGCCTAAGTAGTGTATCCTTGTTAGAAGACACAAAGCCAAAGACTCATATGGACTTTGGCTACACCATGAAAGCTTTGAGAAGCAAGAAGAAGGTTGGTTAGTGTTTTGGAGTCGAATATGACTTGATTGTCATGTGTATGATTGAGTATAAGAACTTAAACCGCAACCGGATCTTAAAGGCGTAAGAATTGTATCCTTGTTAGAAGACACAAAGCCAAAGACTCATATGGACTTTGGCTACACCATGAAAGCTTTGAGAAGCAAGAAGAAGGTTGGTTAGTGTTTTGGAGTCGAATATGACTTGATGTCATGTGTATGATTGAGTATAAGAACTTAAACCGCAACCGGATCTTAAAGGCCGTAAGAATTGTATCCTTGTTAGAAGACACAAAGCCAAAGACTCATATGGACTTTGGCTACACCATGAAAGCTTTGAGAAGCAAGAAGAAGGTTGGTTAGTGTTTTGGAGTCGAATATGACTTGATGTCATGTGTATGATTGAGTATAACAACTTAAACCGCAACCGATCTTAAAGCCGTAAGTAATTGTATCCTTGTTAGAAGACACAAAGCCAAAGACTCATATGGACTTTGGCTACACCATGAAAGCTTTGAGAAGCAAGAAGAAGGTTGGTTAGTGTTTTGGAGTCGAATATGACTTGATGTCATGTGTATGATTGAGTATAACAACTTAAACCGCAACCGATCTTAAAAGCCTAAGTATTGTATCCTTGTTAGAAGACACAAAGCCAAAGACTCATATGGACTTTGGCTACACCATGAAAGCTTTGAGAAGCAAGAAGAAGGTTGGTTAGTGTTTTGGAGTCGAATATGACTTGATGTCATGTGTATGATTGAGTATAACAACTTAAACCGCAACCCGATCTTAAAAGCCTAAGTAGTGTTTCCTTGTTAGAAGACACAAAGCCAAAGACTCATATGGACTTTGGCTACACCATGAAAGCTTTGAGAAGCAAGAAGAAGGTTGGTTAGTGTTTTGGAGTCGAATATGACTTGATGTCATGTGTATGATTGAGTATATGAACTTAAACCGCAACCGGATCTTAAAGGCGTAAGTAATTGTATCCTTGTTAGAAGACACAAAGCCAAAGACTCATATGGACTTTGGCTACACCATGAAAGCTTTGAGAAGCAAGAAGAAGGTTGGTTAGTGTTTTGGAGTCGAATATGACTTGATTTCATGTGTATGATTGAGTATAAGAACTTAAACCGCAACCGGATCTTAAAGGCGTAAGAATTGTATCCTTGTTAGAAGACACAAAGCCAAAGACTCATATGGACTTTGGCTACACCATGAAAGCTTTGAGAAGCAAGAAGAAGGTTGGTTAGTGTTTTGGAGTCGAATATGACTTGATGTCATGTGTATGATTGAGTATAACAACTTAAACCGCAACCGGATCTTAAAGGCGTAAGAATTGTATCCTTGTTAGAAGACACAAAGCCAAAGACTCATATGGACTTTGGCTACAACATGAAAGCTTTGAGAAGCAAGAAGAAGGTTGATTAGTGTATTGGAGTCGAATATGACTTGATGTCATGTGTATGATTGAGTATAACAACTTAAACCGCAACTCGGATCTTAAATGCGTAAGTAATTGTATCCTTGTTAGAAGACACAAAGCCAAAGACTCATATGGACTTTGGCTACACCATGAAAGCTTTGAGAAGCAAGAAGAAGGTTGGTTAGTGTATTTGGAGTCGAATATGACTTGATGTCATGTGTATGATTGAGTATAACAACTTAAACCGCAACTCGGATCTTAAAGCGTAAGAATTGTATCCTTGTTAGAAGACACAAAGCCAAAGACTCATATGGACTTTGGCTACACCATGAAAGCTTTGAGAAGCAAGAAGAAGGTTGGTTAGTGTTTTGGAGTCGAATATGACTTAGATGTCATGTGTATGATTGAGTATAACAACTTAAACCGCAACCCGATCTTAAAAGCCTAAGTAGTGTTTCCTTGTTAGAAGACTACAAAGCCAAAGACTCATATGGACTTTGGCTACACCATGAAAGCTTTGAGAAGCAAGAAGAAGGTTGGTTAGTGTATTGGAGTCGAATATGACTTGATGTCATGTGTATGATTGAGTATAACAACTTAAACCGCAACCTGATCTTAAATGCGTAAGTAATTGTATCCTTGTTAGAAGACACAAAGCCAAAGACTCATATGGACTTTGGCTACACCATGAAAGCTTTGAGAAGCAAGAAGAAGGTTGGTTAGTGTTTGGAGTCGAATATGACTTGATGTCATGTGTATGATTGAGTATAACAACTTAAACCGCAACTCGATCTTAAAGCCTAAGTAGTGTATCCTTGTTAGAAGACACAAAGCCAAAGACTCATATGGACTTTGGCTACACCATGAAAGCTTTGAGAAGCAAGAAGAAGGTTGGTTAGTGTTTTGGAGTCGGAATATGACTTGATGTCATGTGTATGATTGAGTATAACAACTTAAACCATAACCCGATCTTAAAAGCCTAAGTAGTGTTTCCTTGTTAGAAGACACAAAGCCAAAGACTCATATGACTTTTGGCTACACCACTGAAAGCTTTGAGAAGCTAGAAGAAGGTTGGTTAGTGTTTTGGAGTCGAATATGACTTGATGTCATGTGTATGATTGAGTATAAGAATTTAAACCGCAACCGGATCTTAAAGGCGTAAGAATTGTATCCTTGTTAGAAGACACAAAGCCAAAGACTCATATGGACTTTGGCTACACCATGAAAGCTTTGAGAAGCAAGAAGAAGGTTGGTCAGTGTTTTGGAGTCGAATATGACTTGTTGTCATGTGTACTGATTGAGTATAAGAACTTAAACCTGCAACCGGATCTTAAAGGCGTAAGAATTGTATCCTTCTTAGAAGACACAAAGCCGAAGACTCATATGGACTTTGGCTACACCATGAAAGCTTTGAGAAGCAAGAAGAAGGTTGGTTAGTGTTTTGGAGTCGAATATGACTTGATGTCATGTGTATGATTGAGTATAAGAACTTAAACCGCAACCAGATCTTTAAGGCGTAAGAATTGTATCCTTGTTAGAAGACACAAAGCCAAAGACTCATATGGACTTTGGCTACACCATGAAAGCTTTGAGAAGCAAGAAGAAGGTTGGTTAGTGTTTTGGAGTCGAATATGACTTGTTGTCATGTGTATGATTGAGTATAACAACTTAAACCGCAACTCGATCTTAAAAGCCTAAGTAGTGTATCCTTGTTAGAAGACACAAAGCCAAAGACTCATATGGACTTTGGCTACACCATGAAAGCTTTGAGAAGCAAGAAGAAGGTTGGTTAGTGTTTTGGAGTCGAATATGACTTGTTGTCATGTGTATGATTGAGTATAAGAACTTAAACCGCAACCGGATCTTAAAGGCGTAAGAATTGTATCCTTGTTAGAAGACACAAATCCAAAGACTCATATGGACTTTGGCTACACCATGAAAGCTTTGAGAAGCAAGAAGTAGGTTGGTTAGTGTATTGGAGTCGAATATGACTTGATGTCATGTGTATGATTGAGTATAACAACTTAAACAACAACCGGATCTTAAAGGCGTAAGAATTGTATCCTTGTTAGAAGACACAAAGCCAAAGACTCATATAGACTTTCGCTACACCATGAAAGCTTTTGAGAAGCAAGAAGAAGGTTGGTTAGTGTTTTGGAGTCGAATATGACTTGTTGTCATGTGTATGATTGAGTATAAGAAGACACAAAGCCAAAGACTCATATGGAGTTTGGCTACACCATGAAAGCTTTGAGAAGCAAGAAGAAGGTTGGTTAGTGTTTTGGAGTCGAATATGACTTGATGTCAAGTGTATGATTGAGTATAACAACTTAAACCATAACCCGATCTTAAAAGCCTAAGAAGTAGTTCCTTGTTAGAAGACACAAAGCCAAAGACTCATACAGACTTTGGCTACACCATGAAAGCTTTGAGTAGCTAGAAGAAGGTTGGTTAGTGTTTTGGAGTCGAATATGACGTGATGTCATGTGTATGATTGAGTATAAGAATTTAAACCGCAACCGGATCTTAAAGGCGTAAGAATTGTATCCTTGTTAGAAGACACAAAGCCAAAGACTCATATGGACTTTGGCTACACAATGAAAGCTTTTGAGAAGCAAGAAGAAGGTTGGTCAGTGTTTTGGAGTCGAATATGACTTGTTGTCATGTGTATGAGTGAGTATAAGAACTTAAACCGCAACCGGATCTTAAAGGCGTAAGAATTGTATCCTTGTTAGAAGACACAAAGCCAAAGACTCATATGGACTTTGGCTACCCCATGAAAGCTTTGAGAAGCAAGAAGAAGGTTGGTTAGTGTATTGGAGTCGAATATGACTTGATGTCATGTGTATGATTGAGTATAAGAACTTAAACCGCAACCAGATCTTTAAGGCGTAAGAATTGTATCCTTGTTAGAAGACACAAAGCCAAAGACTCATATGGACTTTGGCTACACCATGAAAGCTTTGAGAAGCAAGAAGAAGGTTGGTTAGTGTTTTGGAGTCGAATATGACTTGTTGTCATGTGTATGATTGAGTATAACAACTTAAACCGCAACTCGATCTTAAAAGCCTAAGTAGTGTATCCTTGTTAGAAGACACAAAGCCAAAGACTCATATGGACTTTGGCTACACCATGAAAGCTTTGAGAAGCAAGAAGAAGGTTGGTTAGTGTTTTGGAGTCGAATATGACTTGATTGTCATGTGTATGATTGAGTATAAGAACTTAAACCGCAACTCGGATCTTAAAGGCGTAAGAATTGTATCCTTGTTAGAAGACACAAATCCAAAGACTCATATGGACTTTGGCTACACCATGAAAGCTTTGAGAAGCAAGAAGTAGGTTGGTTAGTGTATTGGAGTCGAATATGACTTGATGTCATGTGTATGATTGAGTATAACAACTTAAACAACAACCGGATCTTAAAGGCGTAAGAATTGTATCCTTGTTAGAAGACACAAAGCCAAAGACTCATATAGACTTTCGCTACACCATGAAAGCTTTTGAGAAGCAAGAAGAAGGTTGGTTAGTGTTTTGGAGTCGAATATGACGTGATGTCATGTGTATGATTGAGTATAAGAATTTAAACCGCAACCGGATCTTAAAGGCGTAAGAATTGTATCCTTGTTAGAAGACACAAAGCCAAAGACTCATATGGACTTTGGCTACACCATGAAAGCTTTTGAGAAGCAAGAAGAAGGTTGGTCAGTGTTTTGGAGTCGAATATGACTTGTTGTCATGTGTATGAGTGAGTATAAGAACTTAAACCGCAACCGGATCTTAAAGGCGTAAGAATTGTATCCTTGTTAGAAGACACAAAGCCAAAGACTCATATGGACTTTGGCTACCCCATGAAAGCTTTGAGAAGCAAGAAGAAGGTTGGTTAGTGTATTGGAGTCGAATATGACTTGATGTCATGTGTATGATTGAGTATAACAACTTAAACCGCAACTGGATCTTAAACGCGTAAGAATTGTATCCTTGTTAGAAGACACAAAGCCAAAGACTCATATGGACTTTGGCTACACCATGAAAGCTTTGAGAAGCAAGAAGAAGGTTGGTTAGTGTTTTGGAGTCGAATATGACTAGATGTCATGTGTATGATTGAGTATAACAACTTAAACCACAACCCGATCTTAAAAGCCTAAGTAGTGTTTCCTTGTTAGAAGACTCAAAGCCAAAGACTCATATGCATTTTGGCTACAACATGAAAGCTTTGAGAAGCAAGAAGAAGGTTGATTAGTGTATTGGAGTCGAATATGACTTGATGTCATGTGTATGATTGAGTATAACAACTTAAACCGCAACTGGATCTTAAATGCGTAATAATTGTATCCTTGTTAGAAGACACAAAGCCAACGACTCATATGGACTTTGGCTACACCATGAAAGCTTTGAGAAGCAAGAATAAGGTTGGTTAGTGTATTGGAGTCGAATATGACTTGATGTCATGTGTATGATTGAGTATATAACAACTTAAACCGCAACTCGATCTTAAAAGCCTAAGTAGTGTATCCTTGTTAGAAGACACAAAGCCAAAGACTCATATGGACTTTGGCTACACCATGAAAGCTTTGAGAAGCAAGAAGAAGGTTGGTTAGTGTTTTGGAGTGGAATATGACTTGATGTCATGTGTATGATTGAGTATAACAACTTAAACCATAACCCGATCTTAAAAGCCTAAGTAGTGTTTCCTTGTTAGAAGACACAAAGCCAAAGACTCATATGCATTTTGGCTACACCACGAAAGCGTTGAGAAGCTAGAAGAAGGTTGGTTAGTGTTTTGGAGTCGAATATGACTTGATGTCATGTGTATGATTGAGTATAAGAATTTAAACCGCAACCGGATCTTAAAGGCGTAAGAATTGTATCCTTGTTAGAAGACACAAAGCCAAAGACTCATATGAACTTTGGCTACACCATGAAAGCTTTGAGAAGCAAGAAGAAGGTTGGTCAGTGTTTTGGAGTCGAATATGACTTGTTGTCATGTGTACGATTGAGTATAAGAACTTAAACTGCAACCGGATCTTAAAGGCGTAAGAATTGTATCCTTCTTAGAAGACACAAAGCCGAAGACTCATATGGACTTTGGTTACACCATGAAAGCTTTGAGAAGCAAGAAGAGGGTTGGTTAGTGTTTTGGAGTCGAATATGACTTAATGTCATGTGTATGAATGAGTATAAGAACTTAAACCGCAACCAGATCTTTAAGGCGTAAGAATTGTATCCTTGTTAGAAGACACAAAGCCAAAGACTCATATGGACTTTGGCTACACCATGAAAGCTTTTGAGAAGCAAGAAGAAGGTTGGTCAGTGTTTTGGAGTCGAATATGACTTGTTGTCATGTGTATGATTGAGTATAACAACTTAAACCGCAACTCGATCTTAAAAGCCTAAGTAGTGTATCCTTGTTAGAAGACACAAAGCCAAAGACTCATATGGACTTTGGCTACACCATGAAAGCTTTGAGAAGCAAGAAGAAGGTTGGTTAGTGTTTTGGAGTAGAAATATGACTGGTTGTCGTGTGTATGATTGAGTATAAGAACTTAAACCGCAATCGGATCTTAAAGGCGTAAGAATTGTATCCTTGTTAGAAGACACAAATCCAAAGACTCATATGGACTTTGGCTACACCATGAAAGCTTTGAGAAGCAAGAAGAAGGTTGGTTAGTGTATTGGAGTCGAATATGACTTGATGTCATGTGTATGATTGAGTATAACAACTTAAACAACAACCGGATCTTAAAGGCGTAAGAATTGTATCCTTGTTAGAAGACACAAAGCCAAAGACTCATATAGACTTTCGCTACACCATGAAAGCTTTTGAGAAGCAAGAAGAAGGTTGGTTAGTGTTTTGGAGTCGAATATGACTTGTTGTCATGTGTATGATTGAGTATAAGAAGACACAAAGCCAAAGACTCATATGGAGTTTGGCTACACCATGAAAGCTTTGAGAAGCAAGAAGAAGGTTGGTTAGTGTTTTGGAGTCAAATATGACTTGATGTCAAGTGTATGATTGAGTATAACAACTTAAACCATAACCCGATCTTAAAAGCCTAAGAAGTAGTTCCTTGTTAGAAGACACAAAGCCAAAGACTCATACAGACTTTGGCTACACCATGAAAGCTTTGAGAAGCTAGAAGAAGGTTGGTCAGTGTTTTGGAGTCGAATATGACGTGATGTCATGTGTATGATTGAGTATAAGAATTTAAACCGCAACCGAATCTTAAAGGCGTCATAATTGTATCCTTGTTAGAAGACACAAAACCAAAGACTCATATGGACTTTGGCTACACCATGAAAGCTTTTGAGAAACAAGAAGAAGGTTGATCAGTGTTTTGGAGTCGAATATGACTTGTTTTCATGTGTATGATTGAGTATAAGAACTTAAACCGCAACCGGATCTTAAAGGCGTAAGAATTGTATCCTTGTTAGAAGACACAAAGCCAAAGACTCATACGGACTTTGGCTACACCATGAAAGCTTTTGAGAATCAAGAAGAAGGTTGGTCAGTGTTTTGGAGTCGAATATGACTTGATGTCATGTGTATGATTGAGTATAAGAACTTAAACCACAACCGGATCTTAAAGGCGTAAGTATGGTATCCTTGTTAGAAGACTCAAAGCCAAAGACTCATATGGACTTTGGCTACACCATGAAAGCTTTTGAGAAGCAAGAAGAAGGTTGGTCAGTGTTTTGGAGTTGAATATGACTTGTTGATATGTCTATAATTTTCATGATTTAGGCATTCATTCTTCACCACTTTGTCATTGTTTTATCCACATTTCATCTCATTAGGAGTCGTTTTAGTGTGTTTTACATACTTAGGACGATTTTGCATTAGGATTGCATGTGCATGGCATATTTGGTTGTTTTCAGGTACTTTGGATGCTTTTGGAGTTCAAACAGAGGAAAAACAGAACATGAAGTCAGAATGCCCAATGACGCCTTCAGCAAAAGTACTCTATCGCAGCCTCGGAGCCCTGCCAGGGCAAATCACTCTATCGCAACCTCGGAGAAGCAAACAGCTCAGTTTCACTCAATCGCGAAGCCGGAGGAATTACCCCATCAGAACCACTCGATCACCACTCTATCACCAGGAAGCCTATCTGCTCATTCTGCACTCAACCAGACAAGATGAGAACAAAGAAGAGAAGAGAAGCCGAAGAAACCACTCGGTCACACCCTCATGACATCCACTCGATCGCACTCGATCACAAGGTCGCTGGACCATTCAATCTCGACTTCACTGCATTTCACTCGATCGCAAGAGGGAGCCCCTGAAGCCCAGTTTGATCAATGACATACTCGATCACTAGGAAGCTCATTTCAGCCCGTCAGATGCCGATGACACATTCGGTCGCAGGATCATGAAGTGAAGATTCGCTATATATTTAGTTTCCTTATTTGTTTCATTTTTTCGCTTATATAAACTACCTCTTAGGGTTTTCCTAGGGCGTCAGCTAGCATCCGCTATTATCCGTTTTTATTTCGCTTTTACATTTTCGCAACTTTGATAGCCGCAGTGTTTCTCCTGCGACTTTGTAGTTTCGTTTTCATGTATTTGATATTCAGTTTTCGTTTAAGTCTTTCGTCATTTCTGTTATCATGTTTTCAATTGTTGCTTTGTTATTGTCTTTGATTAGGTCAGAGTAGTGAACTGTATTTCTGAGGATGGGATAGAATAGTTGTGGTTTACTTGGTCGTTTTAGGTGGTTGAGTTTAGAATACTAGAATCCCTTCTGGATTAGTTGCGCTTATTGCTTATTTCACTGGCTAATGTGGAGTATGAGTCCAGACGTCCAGCGCTCAGAAGGCGTTTAATGGGCGTTGGATCCTATTAATTCCAGAGATATCTGACTCTACCCCAAGGGATTGGCTGTAGAGAGGGTATTGACTTTAACATGTTGATTCGATAATGCCTGCTTAGTTAGAGATCGCTAAAGGGATTTAGGTCAGTGTCTAGCTTTGCTTGAGGATTTCTATCACGGGAGTGAATTAATCTGTTGTTGAACTTGTTGTCTAGGGATAGCTTCTGTGAAGTTTTGTCAACCGCCTGAATAGATTAAGTAGACCACACTATTCGATTACCCCATCCTTAGGAATCATTTTATCCATTTGATTGCCTGTTATCATTTCCGCTTTGTCATTCACTTGCCTTCTATTGCCATTTCTGCTTTTAGTTTCATTTCATTTATGTTATTGCATACTAGGACTGTTAGAACCAACCAACTTTCTGCTAAGCTTGACTTAGAGCTTTCTGATCATATCTCATCTGTTTGCATCACACCGGATTGGATTGACATCCTAAAATACTACAACGACAAGATAGTGTTTTAGGGATTAATTGACAAAAATCCTACTATCACTTGTTGTCATGTGTATGATTGAGTATAAGAACTTAAACCGCAACCGGATCTTAAAGGCGTAAGAATTGTATCCTTGTAAGAAGACACAAAGCCAAAGACTCATATAGACTTTGGCTACACCATGAAAGCTTTGAGAAGCAAGAAGAAGGTTGGTTAGTGTATTGGAGTCGAATATGATTTGATGTCATGTGTATGATTGAGTATAACAACTTAAACAGCAACCGGATCTTAAAGGCGTAAGAATTGTATCCTTGTTAAAAGACACAAAGCCAAAGACTCATATGGACTTTGGCTACACCATGAAAGCTTTTGAGAAGCAAGAAGAAGGTTGGTCAAAGTTTTGGAGTCGAATATGACTTGTTGTCATGCGTATGATTGAGTATAAGAACTTAAACCGCAACCGGATCTTAAAGGCGTAAGAATTGTATCCTTGTTAGAAGACACAAAGCCAAAGACTCATATGGACTTTGGCTACCCCATGAAAGCTTTGAGAAGCAAGAAGAAGGTTGGTTAGTGTATTGGAGTCGAATATGACTTGATGTCATGTGTATGATTGAGTATAACAACTTAAACCGCAACTGGATCTCAAAGGCGTAAGAATTGTATCCTTGTTAGAAGACACAAAGCCAAAGACTCATATGGACTTTGGCTACACCATGAAAGCTTTGAGAAGCAAGAAGAAGGTTGGTTAGTGTTTTGGAGTCGAATATGACTAGATGTCATGTGTATGATTGAGTATAACAACTTTAACCACAACCCGATCTTAAAAGCCAAAGTAGTGTTTCCTTGTTAGAAGACTCAAAGCCAAAGACTCATATGCATTTTGGCTACAACATGAAAGCTTTGAGAAGCAAGAAGAAGGTTGATTAGTGTATTGGAGTCGAATATGACTTGATGTCATGTGTATGATTGAGTATAAGAACTTAACCCGCAACCGGATCTTAAAGGCGTAAGAATTGTATCCTTGTTAGAAGACACAAAGCCAAAGACTCATATGGACTTTGGCTAAACCATGAAAACTTTGAGTAGCAAGAAGAAGGTTGGTTAGTGTTTTGGAGTCGAATATGACTTGATGTCATGTGTATGATTGAGTATAACAACTTAAACCACAACCCGATCTTAAAAGCCTAAGTAGTGTTTCCTTGTTAGAAGACACAAAGCCAAAGACTCATACAGACTTTGGCTACACCATGAAATCTTTGAGAATCTAGAAGAAGGTTGGTTAGTGTATTGGAGTCGAATATGACTTGATGTCATGTGTATGATTGAGTATAAGAATTTAAACCGCAACCGGATCTTAAAGGCGTCAGAATTGTACACTTGTTAGAAGACACAAAGCCAAAGACTCATATGGACTTTGACTACACCATGAAAGCTTTGAGAAGCAAGAAGAAGGTTGGTTAGTGTATTGGAGTCGAATATGACTTGTTGTCATGTGTATGATTAAGTATAACAACTTAAACCGCAACTCGATCTTAAAAGCCTAAGTAGTGTATCCTTGTTAGAAGACACAAAGCCAAAGACTCATATGGACTTTGGCTACACCATGAAAGCTTTGAGAAGCAAGAAGAAGGTTGGTTAGTGTTTTGGAGTAGAAATATGACTGGTTGTCATGTGTATGATTGAGTATAAGAACTTAAACCGCAATCGGATCTTAAAGGCGTAAGAATTGTATCCTTGTTAGAAGACACAAAGCCAAAGACTCATATGGACTTTGGCTACACCATGAAAGCTTTGAGAAGCAAGAAGAAGGTTGGTTAGTGTATTGGAGTTGAATATGACTTGATGTCATGTGTATGATTGAGTATAACAACTTAAACCGCAACCGGATCTTAAAGGCGTAAGAATTGTATCCTTGTTAGAAGACACAAAGCCAAAGACTCATATGGACTTTGGCTACCCCATGAAAGCTTTTGAGAAGCAAGAAGAAGGTTGGTTAGTGTTTTGGAGTCGAAATATGACTGGTTGTCATGTGTATGATTGAGTATAAGAACTTAAACCGCAATCAGATCTTAAAGGCGTAAGAATTGTATCCTTGTTAGAAGACACAAAGCCAAAGACTCATATGGACTTTGGCTACACCATGAAAGCTTTGAGAAGCAAGAAGAAGGTTGGTTAGTGTATTGGAGTCGAATATGACTTGATGTCATGTGTATGATTGAGTATAACAACTTAAACCGCAACCGGATCTTAAAGGCGTAAGAATTGTATCCTTGTTAGAAGACACAAAGCCAAAGACTCATATGGACTTTGGCTACCCCATGAAAGCTTTTGAGAAGCAAGAATAAGGTTGCTTAGTGTTTTGGAGTCGAATATGACTTGATGTCATGTGTATGATTGAGTATAAGAACTTAAACCGAAACTGGATCTTAAAGGCGTAAGAATTATATCCTTGTTAGAAGACACAAAGCCAAAGACTCATATGGACTTCGGCTACACCATGAAAGCTTTTGAGAAGCAAGAAGAAGGTTGGTCAGTGTTTTGGAGTCGAATATGACTTGTTGTCATGTGTATGAGTGAGTATAAGAACTTAAACCGCAACCGGATCTTAAAGGCGTAAGAATTGTATCCTTGTTAGAAGACACAAAGCCAAAGACTCATATGGACTTTGGCTACCCCATGAAAGCTTTGAGAAGCAAGAAGAAGGTTGGTTAGTGTATTGGAGTCGAATATGACTTGATATCATGTGTATGATTGAGTATAACAACTTAAACCGCAACTGGATCTTAAAGGTGTAAGAATTGTATCCTTGTTAGAAAACACAAAGCCGAAGACTCATATGGACTTTGGCTACACCATGAAAACTTTGAGAAGCAAGAAGAAGGTTGGTTAGTGTTTTGGAGTCGAATATGACTAGATGTCATGTGTATGATTGAGTATAACAACTTAAACCACAACCCGATCTTAAAGGCGTAAGAATTGTATCCTTGTTAGAAGACACAAAGCCAAAGACTCATATGGACTTTGGCTACCCCATGAAAGCTTTGAGAAGCAAGAAGAAGGTTGGTTAGTGTATTGGAGTCGAATATGACTTGATGTCATGTGTATGATTGAGTATAAGAACTTAAACCGCAACTGGATCTTAAAGGCGTAATAATTGTATCCTTGTTAGAAGACACAAAGCCAAAGACTCATATGGACTTTGGCTACACCATGAAAGCTTTGAGAAGCAAGAAGAAGGTTGGTTAGTGTTTTGGAGTCGAATATGACTAGATGTCATGTGTATGATTGAGTATAACAACTTAAACCACAACCCGATCTTAAAAGCCTAAGTAGTGTTTCCTTGTTAGAAGACTCAAAGCCAAAGACTCATATGCATTTTGGCTACACCATGAAAGCTTTGAGAAGCAAGAAGAACGTTGGTTAGTGTTTTGGAGTAGAAATATGACTTGTTGTCATGTGTATGATTGAGTATAAGAACTTAAACCGCAACCGGATCTTAAAGGCGTAAGAATTGTATCCTTGTTAGAAGACACAAAGCCAAAGACTCATATGGACTTTGGCTACACCATAAAGACATGGATCTATTACATATTTTTGATCTTGTGATCAAAGGGTATATAATGAGCAAGAAGGATTGGAGCCAGGGATAGATTGAAGTGGAACAAGTACATGAAGGTAGAATTGATCATGTAATGAAACCAGTAATTGAAACACTTGTATATTGCTGCAGAAAAAGGAAATCAATGTCCTTTGGTGAGAAAATAAGACTTGTCTATGAAAATTGTGAAGTTCTTAGGTACAAAATTAGAAGGATGGAGGACTATTTAGGGATCGAAAGAGTTTCTGCCAGTTCTACTAGAGAAGAAGAAAAAGAAGAGGAAAAAGAAAATTTTGCGAGGGATATATTTCTCCCAAATTTTACGACTAATTAGAGACGTTCTCCTATCTGCTCTCAAAGTCCTCGCAATTCTGCAGTAAATTTGCGAGGGACCTTTTCCATCGCAAATGTTTCTCGCAAATCGCTTGTTTTGTTGTAGTAAAAAGGGTTCTAAAAGAATTTTAAATCGTTGAAAAAATTACTGTAATGTTAACACTTCAACTGTTAGTAATTGGGCCTAGACCTCTTATTTTCGAAAAAGTAACCGTTTTAGTATAAATTCACTAAAGCCAAAAATTAACTAAACACCAAAACAAAAAAAAAGAAAAAGAAACTGTGAAAGTAATAAAAAGTAAAAAAATAAAAAATTTAGAGAAATTGTCGTCTCTCTTACTGTGTCTTCTTCCTTAGACCAATTTGAAAAAAAAAAAATCTCCAGCAAAGGAATAATTTGAGGGTAACAAATTTATGACACTAAACTTTGACATTTGGGTTTGTTCGATTTTATTTCTTTTTGGTGAATCTCTTCTCTTTTATAACAATATCTAGGGTTTTCGATTCGCAAATTCCTCGTAAGTACTTCGCAATTTTGCAAGGGATATATTTGCAGGTTGAAGTGAAACCAATAGTTGGTGTTAATTCTCAAGAATTTGACCACTTGGTTTCTAAAAAGAATCCTAATGACAAGGATCTATTACATATTTTAGATCTTGTGATCAAAGGGTATAAAATGAGCAAGAAGGATTGGAGCCAGGGATAGATTGAAGTAAAACAAGTACATGAAAGTAGAATTGATCATGTAATGAAACCTGCAATTGAAACACTTGTGTATTGCAGCAGAAAAAGGAAATCAATGTCCTTTGGTGAGAAAATAGGACTTGTCTATGAAAATTGTGAAGCTCTTAGGTACAAAATTAGAAGGATGGAGGACTATTTAAGGATCGAAAGAGTTTCTGTCAATTCTACTTTGCGAGGGATATATTCCTCCCAAAATTTACGACGAATTAGCGACGTTCTCCTATCTGCTCTCAAAGTCCTCGCAATTCTGCAGCAAATTTGCGAGGGACATTTTCCAACGCAAATGTTTCTCGCAAATCGCTTATTTTTTTTGTAGTAAATAGGTTTCTAAAAGAATTTTAAAGCGTTGAAAAAGTTACTATAATGTTAACACTTTAA
>JAEFBJ010000120.1:0-150000 GCA_019202805.1 Arabidopsis suecica | reverse complement strand
CCTAAATACTTGCCAGCGCATCCTTCATTTGCAATGCCAAGGTGATTTTTAACCCTTTCTTTAACTGAACATCGAGTCTTGGCAGAGAATGTTATTGCAACTTCTGGGGGTTGATCTTTTGGCCTGAAGCGACTTCATACTTATGGAGAATGTCCAACAGAGAGCTGGCCTCTTTTGAATCAGATTTGCAGAAGAACATTGTATCATCTGCAAATAAGAGATGATTCAGTCTAGGGCTCTTTTTGCCAACTTTGATGCCCGTGAGCTTATTGTCGTGTTGAGCCTTGATGCACAGACCAGACAAGACTTCGCTACACAAAATGACGACGTAGGGAGAAAGTGGATCCCCTTGGCGCAATCCTCTTTTTGGCTTAATTGAACCCTGTGCTGAACCATTTAGAAGGTAAGAGTAGGAGACCGAGGTAATGCATTTCATGATCCAAGTAATCCAAGTTTGGTGGAATCCAAGTCTTTCTAGCACCATTCTCACAAAATTCCACTCGATTCTATCGTAGGCTTTCTGATATCCATCTTCACAACCATATAAACTTTATTTTTGGCTTTGGAAGTGTGTAGATAGTGGAGTACTTCATGAGTGATGAGAACGTTATCTGAGATTGCTCTTTGGGGAACAAAAGCACTCTGATTCTCCGAAATTATGTAAGCGAGAATAGGTTGGAGTTTCTTAGTGAGTAACTTAGCAATGATCTTGTAATAGACTGTGCATAGTGCTATGGGCCTGTAATCTGTCATCTTCTTAGGTCTTTTGATTTTTGGAATCAGTCTGACATGTGTATTGTTTATGTTGCAGGGCAGGAGACCAGAGGAGAAGAACTCTTGGATCTCTTTAACAATCTGCTCCTTGACTGTGTTCCAGTTTGCTTGGAAGAAGCTGGGTGAGAAACCGTCTGGACCTGGCGCCTTGTCTAGATGAATGGAGAAGCTCGCTATTCTGATCTCTTCTTCTGAAGGTATTTCTATCAATCTGTTATTTGTAGCCTCTGAAATGCACGGTGATAATGCTTCTTGAACTATGGACCTGCAAGTTTCATCATGAGTATCTTGCTTTGTGAATAGCTGCTGGTAATAGTCTAGGATAACTCCAAGTATCTTGTCCTCCTCAAAGACACTTATACCTTCCTCATTTTCAATGACAGAGAATTTGTTAATAGCTAACATGCTTTTAGTGATAGCATGGAAATAGCCAGTGTTTCTGTCGCCTAGAGTTAGCCACAGTTGCCGACTTCGTTGTTTCCAGAACTCTTCTTCTTCTCTGTAAGCATAACTCAGGTCAAAGCTGATTTTATTGATCGTTTCTATAGATGAGGTAGGGTCAATCATTGCTGTTTCTAGCTAAGATTGGTGATCCTTGATTTTCTTTTGGCTGTTCACTTGTTTCTCTTTATTCCACTCAATAATGGCCCTTCTGCATCTTC
The DNA here is from genome assembly GCA_019202805.1 of Arabidopsis suecica. Classification (NCBI taxonomy): domain Eukaryota; kingdom Viridiplantae; phylum Streptophyta; class Magnoliopsida; order Brassicales; family Brassicaceae; genus Arabidopsis; species Arabidopsis suecica. Next base: position 148,564 of record JAEFBJ010000120.1, on the reverse strand, counting down.
TGATTTTGGTATCTACCTCCTCAAAAACACTGCCTTTCCAATGTTTGACCACTAGTTTTGATATTTTCTTATTTTTCTTGTGGCGCCTATCATACCTGAAGAGCCCTTTCTTTCTTTTCTTTTGCAGGTCAAAGTAAGTAACTAGGGGTCTGTAGTCTGAAGCTTCAAAAAGAAGGTACTCACTTCTTCCTGAGGGATACTCTTCAGCCCAGCTGCTATTTGACATAGACTTATCGAGTCTACAGAAAACTAGATGGTCATGGCGTTTACCTCTCCATGAGAGGATGTTTTCATAGTGTTGAAGATCGTATAGATCACATTCAGACATTAGGGATCTCAAATCGGCAAAGGACCGTTCAGGTCTGATCACTCCTCCTTGATTTTCAGAAGAATCTATGATGTCATTAAAGTCCCCGGTTAACCACCAAGGTTCTGGCCTATTTTGTCCTATGAGTGAGATTTAATTCCAAATATCTTTCCTCTTGGCTCTTTCAGGTTCACCAGAGATAAAGGTGGCATAGAAAATTTTTCCTTCTGCCTTGAAACGCGTTTCAATGAAGTTAGGGCTCTAAGTAATCACTTCTAGTTCCACATTCTGATTCCAAAGAAGAGCTAGGCCTCCTCCTCGTCCTTGAGGTGGTACTAGTTTAATGGAATTGAAGTGTAAAGCATGGAGTTTTTGTAGTACAAACTCTTCTGTGTTTTTTGTCTCCATGAAGAACATTAGATCAGGTGAGAAAGATTTCTTAATCTCCACCAGACGTCGAATTGTCAAGGGGTTCCCAAGACCACAATAGTTCCAGCTGACCACTTTTAAGGAAGAGGATGGTGTGGATTGTGAAAATCCACTGCTGGTTTCACAATAGCTTGGATAATGAGAGTCTAGTTTGGTGCTCTAGAGGTGGAGGGTCCCGCCTCTTCATCGACTAGGGTAAGTCTCTGTTTAGGTGGTTTCCTCTTTGTTAAAGTCTGAGTTTCAATGCGTGAGGGAGCTGATCGTCTTCTTGGTGAATTTTGAATCAGGAGTTTGTTTCTTTTGCTAGATTTGGCACTCGTTAGCTGGATAGGGCTCTTATTAACCGGTTTTGTAAGTGGGGGTCTACCTCTCTTCTTTTTCAGAACTATAGGTTCCAGTGTTGTACCTTTATACTTGTTGGCATACAGGAAACTTTTCTTCTATTTGTCCTGATGCAGGTGCAGGATGATGATCCAGAGATAGGTTTTCAGCAGATAGGATCTGTCTAGATGATGTGGCGATGATCTGCTCAGCAGTTTCTGCCATTAAGCCCCGAGCTTCTCCCTGTAGCACCCTCTGTTTGCTAGCAAAGCTCTCGGTTGGGTCAGCGCAACTTGTGTACTGCACTGTGATTTCTCTTAACTCGTCCATCACCTCTACAATGGTTGGGATAGTGTCAGGTGGATGAGTTGATTCTCCTGCGAAAGAGGTTCTCTCTAGAGGAGGGCGTTTTGCTCTAGAGGATGTGGAGTGTTCTGTTTCATTCAGATTTCTTTGGTAAGATGATAATTAGAACGTTCTCTCCTAGAGTAGTCTAGGGATCGAGAAGTAGACAGTCTGTAACTTGGAGTCCTATGAACAGATTGATTAGGGTTTGAGTATCGACTGTCGCTATGCACTCTGTCCTCCGATCTTCTTTTGTTATGGTCTTGTTCTCTCCTGGAGTTGGGATATCTTGCTTGTGCTGAGTAAGTGTCTCTTGAGTGAGATTTGGATCTTGCTTGGGAGCTGACAGCAGGATTAGTAGATATAGGTGCCTTCGGAGGAGGGCTTGGTTTTGGTCCACTTGAGGGAGCTTTCTCTCGACCTAAACCAGGGCAGCTATCCACTTCGTGAGAGAGTCTTTGGCAATGTTTGCAGTGCTTTTTCAGGTTTTTATAGTCCAGTGTAACTTTAGCCTCCTGCCATTTGAGAACTCCACCACTGTTTCTTTGGTTAGAGGGTCTAGTCCATTGATTTGCACTCTTATTTTTGCAACTATTGTGGAGATCTCATGGTCCAGAACTTCTCCCAGTTCCTCCCTATTTGTAGAGCAGTTCTTGCTTCCATAAGTGCTTAGGGAGTCCTCGAAGTTCAATCCAGAAGGGTATGAGAGATGGGAAAGTTGGAGAGATAATTGGTTCCCATCTTTGAAAGATGATTATCCACTGGTCAAAGTGGTAAGGTCTGTTACCTAGAACCTTAGTAAGATCGTCTTCAAAATTAAATATGAACTTAAAGCAGCCATTACCCAAGTCTGAACGTATTGCTTTGCCTTTAAGGTTCCAGCGGTTCGAGAGCCATAGTATGAGAGACCATAGTCTCTAAGCTGAGGGGTTTGTTAACCTTCCCATAAGAGTGAGTTAATTTTCCGCAATTAGGCAAAATCTTCAGCTTCTAAATCCACAAGTTCTAAGTCTTCAGCTTTAGGATCTGAAACTCCTTTGGAGAATGCAAATGCTCCAAGCTCTCCAAGTCAGAAAACTCTACAGAAATCTCAGGTAAATGTTTCCTTAGTATCTTGAAATTGTTTCTGTCATATTGAATCAGTCTTTGGTTTATTAATGTTATGAACATGGCAGTGTTTCGATCAAGGCGTTTCTAAGGAAAATATGAAGTGCAAGTTGATGGATATTACCGGAAAGAAACGAGTTGTGGCGGAAGGACGTTGGGCAACAAACGATCCAAAACAGAAGGTTCACTTTGTTCCATTGGGTGATAATGCAGTTAAAGTGTGGGTCGATATTGTGAAAGTAAGCAATGTAAAAGTGTGGAGGCCATAAGATAAAGTCGAGATCATGGAAGATGCACTTGGCACAGCCATTGCATGGCCAGAGGACAAGGTTATCATGTCTTGAGGTTTACTATACTTTTGAGACTTTTGTTGTGTTTGTAATTCGTTTTGGATAATGTAATTAAGTAGAACATGGCTTGAGAATTGTATTGTGTATCCTGGATTTAGACTTATGTGTATTGGATGTTATATGGCAAATGAATGATGCTTTTGTTAAAAAGTTTCGGTTAGTTCAATCATGACAGGTTATCATTGTTATGAAAAACATATATTATCGCAGACACAAATCCTGCTATTAAAAACTTCAAATGTAATGTAACGTTTTCATAATGCTATGGTTAAAACTCATAACATAGCGAAGAAAATGGATTATTAAATAATTTAGCAAAAATATTGGTGTTCTCTAATAAAGCGTTTCATTAGACCTATCGTAGAAAACTATAACATAGCATACAATTCTGACTCTATCGTATGTGGGTCTACAATAACAGGGGCATAACATAGCTTTTATGAAAACGCTATTAATGACATATTATACCGCTTTTCACTAGCTAATAATGTTGATATTTGTTGTAGTGAACCTAGCTATTATTAGATCTACTAACCAATAGTTTCCTGAGAATACCCTAAGCCTGACGTTTTTACTTTCTTGTTTTACAACCTCACAATCTACTATTGCTTCCTTTTGTTTCTATTTATTTTCATTACTATCTTACTTAGCTTAATTCAAAACTTTGGTCTATTGTGTGATCCGAGAGCTTTGTGAAATTTGACATTAAAGTACTACAATCAATCTGTTATTTGAGAGAGTGGTCTGAAGGCAATTTGACCTATATCAAATTTGGTGTCGTTGCCGAAGTTCTCTACGATTCACCATTAGATTAGGATTAGAATTTTGTCTAAGCTTTTATTTTTCTTTTTGTTTTTATTTACTTAGTCTTTCTCTTTTCTTTTTCTTGTGTGTTTTGGGTGTTTGTCTAATCACAGAACCAGGACAAAACGAGAAACATGAACGAGAGTAAAATTGTTAGGATCATGGCTAAGCTTAACGCGGTCCACAATCAACTTGTGGAGGATGTCGATTATGTTAGTAGCAGAGGTTTTCCGAATCAGAGATTTGATCATCAACAAGGCTACAGAGGTTCCTATGGGAATCGTCCAACTAGCTACACTCATAATTCTCAGTTCCAGCAACCGCTTCATAATAGCAATAGTTTCAGCTTCACAAGGAACTATGATCTTGCTTCTTACCAAGCCCCCCCCCCCCCTCAACCCACACCTAAAAGCAAGATAGAATCATTGCTGGAACAGATTCTGGAAGGTCAACAGAGGATCTTAGAGAGACCTATCCCTAGATGGCATGAGAGCAGCCTCACTACTTCTTGGCATTCTGCTTCAATGGAAAGTGAGTATGAGTTAGTGAAGATTGAGGAGAGTGACGATTTTGCCGTTACAGAGGCAGTGTCGAACGACACTAACCCTTGGTGTCGATCGACACCATCACATATATACGAGACATCAGGCTGTGACGAAGCAAAATCGACCAGGTTCGACATTGATCTCCAGAATCGCTCGACACACATTGATAGTGTCGACCGACCCCACCTGTGTGTCGGTCGACACCAGTACCAACCTGAGGAAGTGTCGACGTTTGACGGAGCAGAATCGACCAAGATTGATAGAGCAGGATTGATACCAAATATTAGTGTCGGCCGACACTCACCTAGTGTCGATCGACACTGGACGCAGACTACAGCGCTGAATTATCAACATACTAATGGAAGTCGAGTTGTATCACGAGTGTCGATCGACACCACCACTCGCGTCGATCGACACACACCATTGGTTGAAAAAGAATCTTCTTTGATAGCTACTTTTCAAGCTGGGATCACTGCTATCAGTCCAGGCACTACTGTCAAGTCACACACTACACCTCTCCTACTTCATCCACCTCCTAAACGGCTAAGGTATTCATCTCCTCCTCCTAAACCTCATGATTTCATCAATAAGACCTTAAAATTTCCAATAACTATTTTACGGTTAAGCAAGCCACGAGTTTCTCATCGAGCGCTTGTTCTCTCTTTTGACGATTTTCCAGGACAAAGGAGTATTCCACCCATACCTGAGTTCCACCCTGCTGATGCTCCTCTCGTCCTATATAGACCTCATACACTAATTGCTTATATACCAGTATGGATGATGAGAGGTCTTTCTCCGCGATATTTACTGCCACCATCTGATCCCCATATTCCATCAAAGTCAAGCTATTGACTATAAACAAGCGTTTAGTGGGAGGCAACCCACTGGTTTGATTTTTCGTTTCCCTTTCTTTTTTTTTATTTTATTTTTGATTTATTTTTCCCATCTTATTCGGATTTGAATGCCACTGGGGACATTGTCGTTTAAGTCTGGAGGAGGTTCTTACTAACATTGCCTTTATTTTTGATTCTTATTATTTTTCGTTTTTGAGTCTATTGAGTTATGAAAAAAAAAAAACGTTTTCCTTAATTTAGTTAGGAATCATGATCTATATTTCTCTTGATTATTGTTTGATTTATGAGTGCTGCATATTTGATTCAATCCGACTATTGGAAAATCTAGATGGCAAACCAACAAACTTGAGGATATCCTAGTTTCCAACTCAACCACTAAAGCTGGAGCTAATCTCACTGCTCTTCCTTTTACCTCTTCAAACGGTTAGTATTCATAGATCTTGACTTCTTGTTCATACATGATATTGAGACCAATGTGATAAAAAGAATGTGTTCCTCTCCCTTTATAAAAAGAAAAATATAATGAGAGATTGAGACGATTTTCAAATAGTGTATAGGGGTAGGAATGTTTCCTATGACCCCATTATTATACATTATTTGGAATGATCAATTACAAAGGTTGGAAAAATGCTGAGGGTGTCGATCCAGTATGCGAGTTCCCCTTTGTTTACTCTCTAAAAAGAAAAAGTCTGGGGGAGAGAAAGAACACCGAAAAAGAGAAAACAAATATATAAACAATGGTCGATTTATCATGGTATAGTACGGGAATGAGTCTAGAAGGATCTTGAATGTTAGCCTGTTTGATGAGACCCAGCGATGTAAGCCTGGTGGATATAGTTGTGGAACTTAGGTATGGAATCTAGAATGTTGTGTAAGCTTGCAGAGAAGTACATGTTGGTTAGGATTTGATTAGACTTGTTAGGCATATGGACTTAGTTTGGATGATCATGGCAATAAGCTAGAGAATGTTGGGAGTTTCTTTGTGTTTTGCTTGAGGGCAAGCAAAAGCTAAGTCTGGGGCAGTTGATATATCCCGATTTTTACCGTTTTAACTATGTTTTAGGTATAGGTTTTAGAGTCTAATTGTTCTTTCTGGAGTCTTTTCTAGTCCTTTCCAGGTCTTTACATGTTTGGGATGCATTTGGAGATTATGGAATATTCTGGAGATTAAAAGACAACTTAAGTTGCTGAAGAAATCCGGAGACGAAAATGCACATAGGTGTCGAACGACACCAATACCTGACGGCAATTTCGAGATGCAACTTATTGATGTTTTGAAGATTTCTAAATTTGGCCCAGAACTTTCTCCTATTTCTAAAGAAGACCTATCACGTCTTTTGTACTTTGGGAGCAAAACCCTGTGGAAATTCCCTTTGGAGAAGAACTTCTTTACTCTTTCTCTTGCTATAATTGATTTCTTATTCAGACTATAATTTGTGTTTCTTTGATTATGTCTGAGTAATCCACTTGTTAGGTTTAGGGTTTCTCATTAGGGTTTCATATGGTTTAATAGATCGCCCCCTGCTAGGTTATCTGTAGAATTCTTCATCTTTAATTCTTCTTAATGCTAGATCTAGATTGATCACCTAGAACTTAAATCCAGACAATAGATATGCCCGCCATAAGTATATGTAGTTGGATCTATTATTTGATGAGCCTGGTTTATAGGTGTGTAATAAAAATCGGCCTATCTACAAAGGTGAACAATCGAACTCATTAAGAAGGCATATTTTGGTTAATAATCTCTCGGCTTCTCCGGTCATTCTTAGCTATAGATATAGGGAGTTTCGCGGCACGCCCACCGGTTATTCCATAATTAGAGTTTGTGTTTAAGAATGGTTCGATAACATCCTAGCTATTATTAGATCTACTAACCAATAGTTTCCTGAGAATACCCTAAGCCTGACGTTTTTACTTTTTTGTTTTACAACCACACAATCTGCTATTGCTTCCTTTTGTTTCTTTTTATTTTCATTACTATCTTACTTAGCTTAATTCAAAACCTTGGTCTATTGTGTGATCCGAGAGCTTTGAGGAATTTGACCCTAAAGTACTACAATCTATCTCTTATTTGAGAGAGTGGTCTTAAGGCAATTTGACCTATATCACTTGTCTATGAAAATTGTGAAGTTCTTAGGTACAAAGTTAGAAGTATGGAGGACTATTTAGGGATCGAAAGAGTTTCCGTCAGTTCTAATAGAGAAGAAGAAAAAGAAGAGGAAGAAGAAAATTTTGTGAGGGATATATTCCTCGTAAATTTTGCGACGAATTAGCGATGTTCTCCTATCTTCTCGCAAAGGTAAGCGCCTCACTTCACCATTGTATTATATCATCTCTTGTAATTTGTTCTTTATTTTGTTTCTGTGATTGGATTTGTCCTGAGTACTCTCTTCCAAGTTTATTCACACAGTGGACTGTGTGATTTAAGTTTGGGGGAGGGCTCAGGAAGTGTGTGTTGCATTGTATATACTCTTGAGTCTACATTCATCTAAGGCATAGAAAAACCAAAAACAATTTGAAAAATTTCAGAAAATGATTTCACAAAAAAAGAGTGTTCATGTAGTTGCATTACATTTAGGATCGAGTCTAGAGTGTTTCATTTTGGATTGTTGCATATGCATAGGGAATAATGATGAGATAGCCTTGTAAGCATTTTGGTTCACGAGATAAACTCAGTGCCCTCGTTGCTAGTTGTCTATTGCGTAGTCAATGAAATTGAAGCAAAACTGAACCATGCCTAGATTGCTCTACTCGACCACACTGTCATGATCTGATACCATTCCCTATCAATTTGAACCTGAATCTGATCTTTAATTATCATGTCTGCATCAAATTTGAACTCATGGATACCCTAAAATACTTGGATTTTCTTATTCATTTTGATCACTCTTGTTAATCCAAGTAGGTAACTCTCCTTATTAGAGCAGTTAACCCAAACCCAAACCTAGACTTTCTTTTAAGCCCTATATCACTTGTGAGTGTTTGTGAGGCCTTATTCCGATTAAGCTTGGTAGAAAGTGTTAGGTTCGTAACGACAGAGATAGTGTCTCATGTAGTTCTAGTTCGCATTTTTTGGACTAGATAGGACTACTTGGGCGCTTATACTTTGGGTTGGGATGTGTTTAAAAGAAAAAAAAAGGGTTGATTCATTGATGAGAAAAGGTAAAAGACTCTAGGTGAAGTAAGCTAAAGAGTGTTCATGTAGTTGCATTACAAAAAAAGAGTGTTCATGTAACTAATTTATGACACTAAAGTTTGGTATTTTGGTTTGTTCGATGATATTTCTTTTTGTCGAATCTCTTCTCTATTATAACAATATCTAGGGTTTTCGGTTCGCAAATTCTTCGTAAGTACCTTGCAATTTTGCGAGGGCTATATTTGCAGGTTGAAGTGAAACCAATAGTTGGTGTTAATTCTCATGAATATGACCACTTGGTTTCAAAAAAGAATCCTAAAGACAAGGATCTGTTACATATTTTTGATCTTGTGATCAAAAGGTATAATATGAGCAAGAAGGATTGGAGTCAGAGATGGATTGAAGTGGAACAAGTACATGAAAGTAGAATTGATCATGTAATGAAACTTGCAATTGAACACTTGTGTATTGCAGAAGAAAAAAAGGAAATCAATGTCCTTTGGTGAGAAAGACGACTTGTCTATGAAAATTGTGAAGTTCTTAGGTACCAAGTTACAAGGATGGAAGACTAGTTAGGGATCGAAAGAGTTTCTGTCAGTTCTACTAGAGAAGAAGAAAAAGAAAAGGAAGAAGAAAATTTTGCGAGGGATATATTCCTTGCTTTTGCCACGAATTACCGATGTTCTCCTATCTGCTCGCAATTTTGGGTGGGATATATTTGCAGGTTGACGTGAAACCAATAGTTGGTGTTAATTCTCATGAATATGACCACTTGGTTTCACAAATGAATCCTAAAGACAAGGATTTGTTACATGTTTTTGATCTTGTGATCAAAGGGTATAAAATGAGCAAGAAAGATTGGAGTCAGGGATGGATTGAAATGGAACAAGTACATGAAGGTAGAATTGATCATGTAATGAAACCTGTAGTTGAAACACTTGTGTATCACCAGCAAAAAAAAGAATTCAATGTCCTTTGGTGAGAAAATAGGACTGGTCTATGAAAATTGTGAAGTTCTTAGGTACAAAATTGGAAGGATGGAAGAGTATTTAGGGATCGAAAGAGTTTCTGCTAGTTCTTCTAGGGAAGAAGAAAAATAAGAGGAAGAAGAAAATTTTGTGAGAGATATATTCCTCGCAAATTTTATGACGAATTAGCAACGTTCTCCTATTTGCTCGCAAAGTCCTCGCCATTCTGTAGCAAATTTGCGGGGGACCTTTTCCATCGCAAATGTTTCTCGCAAATCGCTTGTTTTCTTGTAGAATAAAAGTTTCTAAAAAACATTTAAAGCGTTGAATAAGTTACTGTAACGTTAAGACTTTAACTATTTAATTGGGCCTAGACCTCTTATTTTCGAAAAAGCAAATCGTTTTAGTATAAATTCACTAAAGCCCAAAATTCACTAAAAACCAAAACAAAAAAAGAAAACGAAACCGTGAAAGTAACAAAAAGTAAAAAAAAAAAAAAATTTAGAGAAATTGTCGTTTCTTTCATCATAACAATTTGAAGAATTTTTGTTTCTCGAGCAAAGGAATCAATTGAAGGTAACAAATTTATGACACTAAAGTTTGGTATTTCGGTTTGTTCGATGATATTTCTTTTCGTTGAATCTCTTCTCTATTATAGCAATATCTAGGGTTTTCGGTTCGCAAATTCTTCGCAAGTACCTCGCAATTTTTCGAGGGCTATATTTGCAGGTTGAAGTGAAACCAATAGTTGGTGTTAATTCTCATGAATATGACCACTTGGTTTCAAAAAAGAATCCTAAAGACAAGGATCTATGACAAATTTTTTATCTTGTGATCAAAAGGTATAAAACGAGCAAGAAGGATTGGAGTCAGGGATGGATTGAAGTGGAACAAGTACATGAAGGTAGAATTGATCATATAACGAAACATGCAATTGAAACACTTGTGTATTGCAGCAGAAAAAGGAAATCAATGTCCTTTGGTGAGAAAAGAGGGCTTGTCTATGAAAATTGTAAAGTTCTTAGGTACCAAGTTAGAAGGATAGAAGACTATTTAGGGGTCGAAAGACTTTCTGTCAGTTCTACTAGAGAATAATAAAAAGAAGAGGAAGAAGAAAATTTTGCGAGGGATATATTCCTCGCAAATTTTGCGACGAATTAGCGATGTTCTCATATCTGCTCGCAAAGTCCTCGCAATTCTATAGCAAATTTGCGAGGGACCTTTTCCATCGCAAATGTTTCTTGCAAATCACTTGTTTTCTTGTTGTAAAAAGGTTTTAAAAAGAATTTTAAAGCGTTGAAAAAGTTATTGTAATGTTAACACTTTAACTGTTAGTAATTTGGCCTAGACCTCTTATTTTTGAAAAAGCAAACCGTTTTAGTATAAATTCTCTGCAGCCCAAAATTCATCAAAAACCAAAACAAAAAAGAAAAGGAAACCTTGAAAGTAACAAAAAGTAAAAAAAAAAATTTAGAGAAACTGTCGTCTCTCTCACTGTGTCTTCTTCCTTAGAACAATTTGAAGAAATTTTGTATCTCCATCAAAGGAATCAATTGAAGGTAACAAATTTTTGATACTAAATTTTGATATTTGGGTTCGTTCGATTTTATTTCTTTTTATCGAACCTCTCCTCTATTATAGGAATATCTAGGGTTTTCCGTTCGAAAATTCCTCGTAAGTACCTCGCAACTTTGCGAGGGATATATTTGCAGGTTTAAGTGAAACCAATAGTTGGTGTTAATTCTCATGAATATGATCACTTGGTTTTACAAAAAAATCTTAAATACAAGGATTTGTTACATGTTTTTGATCTTGTGATCATAGGGTATATAATGAGCAAGAAGGATTGGAGACATGATTGGATTGAAGTGGAACAAGTACATGAAGGTAGAATTGATTATGTAATTAAAACCAGCAATTGAAACACTTGTGTATCGCAGCAGAAAAAGGAAATCAATGTCCTTAGGTGAGAAAATAAAACTTGTCTATGAAAACTATGAAGTTCTTAGATACAAAATTGGAATGATGGAGGACTATTTAGGGATCGAAAGAGTTCATGCCAATTCTACTAGAAAAGAAGAAAAAAAAGAGGAAGAAGAAAATGTTGCGAGGGATATATTCCTCACAAATTTTGCGACGACTTAGCGACGTTCTCCTATCTGTTCGCAAAGTCCTCGCAATTCTGTAGCAAATTTGCGAGGGACATTTTCAATCGCAAATGTTCCTCGTAAATCGCTTGTTTTCTTGTAGTAAAAAGCTTTTTAAAAGAATTTTAAAGCGTTGAAAAATTATTATAATGTTAACACTTTAACTGTTAGTAATTGGGCATAGGCCTCTTATTTTTGAAAAAGCAAACCGTTTTAGTAAAAATTCACTAAAGGCAAAATTCACATCAAACCAAAACAAAAAAGAAAAAGAAACTTTGAAAGTAACAAAAAGAAAATAAAAATTAGAGAAACTGTCGTCTCTCTCATTGTGTCTTCTCCTTAGAACAATTTGAAGAAATTCCGTTTCTCAGCAAAGGAATCAATTGAATGTAACAAGTTTATGATACTAAATTTTGATATTTGGGTTCGTTCGATTTTATTTCTTTTTGTCGAATCTCTTCTCTATTATAGCAATATCTAGGGTTTTTGGTTTGCAAATTCCTCGCAAGTACCTCGTAATATTGCGAGAGATATATTTGCAGGTTCAAGTGAAACCAATAGTTGGTGTAAATTCTCATGAATATGACCACTTAGTTTCACAAAAAAATCCTAAAGACAAGCATCTGTTACATGTTTTTGATCTTGTGATCAAAGGGTATAAAATGAGCAAGAAGGATTGGAGTCAAGGATGGATTGAAGTGGAACAAGTACATGAAGGTAGAATTGATTGTGTAATGAAACCTGCATGTTGAAACACTTGTGTATCGCAGCAGAAAAAAGAAATCAATGTCCTTTGGTGAGAAAATAAAACTTGTTTATGAAAACTGTGAAGTTCTTAGGTACAAAGTTGGAAGGATGGAGGAATATTTAGGGATCGAACGAGTTCCTTCCAGTTCTACTAGAGAAGAAGAAAAAGAAGAGGAAGAAAAAAATTTTGCGAGGGATATATTTGCAGGTTGAAGTGAAACCAATAGTTGGTGTTAATTCTCATGAATATGAACACTTGGTTTCAAAAAAGAATCTTAAAGACAAGAATCTGTTACATGTTTTTCATCTTGTGATTAAAGGGTATATAATGAGCAAAAATGACTGGAGACAGGGATGGATTGAAGTGGAACAATTACATGAAGGTAGAATTGATTATGTAATGAAACATGCAATTGAAACACTTGTGTATCGCAGCAGAAAAAGGAAATCAATGTCCTTTAGTGAGAAAATAGGACTTGTCTATGAAAACTGTGACGATCTTAGGTACAAAGTTGGAAGGATGAAGGACTATTTAGGGATCGAATGAGTTCCTTCCAGTTCTACTAGAGAAGAAGAAAAAGAAGAGGAAGAAGAAAATTTTGCGAGGGATATATTTGTCGCAAATTTTGGGACGAATTAGCGATGTTCTCCTATCTGCTCCCAAAGTTCTCACATTGTCCTCACTATTTTGCGAGGGATATATTTGCAGGTTTAAGTGAAACCAATAGTTGGTGTTAATTCTCATGAATATGATCACTTGGTTTTACAAAAAAATCTTAAATACAAGGATTTGTTACATGTTTTTGATCTTGTGATCATAGGGTATATAATGAGCAAGAAGGATTGGAGACATGATTGGATTGAAGTGGAACAAGTACATGAAGGTAGAATTGATTATGTAATTAAAACCAGCAATTGAAACACTTGTGTGTCGCAGCAGAAAAAGGAAATCAATGTCCTTAGGTGAGAAAATAAAACTTGTCTATGAAAACTATTAAGTTCTTAGATAAAAAATTGGAATGATGGAGGACTATTTAGGGATCGAAAGAGTTCATGCCAATTCTACTAGAGAAGAAGAAAAAAAAGAGGAAGAAGAAAATGTTGCGAGGGATATATTCCTCACAAATTTTGCGACGACTTAGCGATGTTCTCCTATCTGCTCGCAAAGTCCTCGCAATTCTGTAGCAAATTTGCGAGGGACATTTTTAATCGCAAATGTTCCTCGTTAATCGCTTGTTTTCTTGTAGTAAAAAGCTTCTTAAAAGAATTTTAAAGCGTTGAAAAAATTATTATAATGTTAACACTTTAACTGTTAGTAATTGGGCATAGGCCTCTTATTTTTGAAAAAGCAAATCGTTTTAGTAAAAATTTACTAAAGGCAAAATTCACATAAAACCAAAACAAAAAAGAAAAAGAAACTTTGAAAGTAACAAAAAGTAAAAAATAAAAATTAGAGAAACTGTCGTCTCTCTCATTGTGTCTTCTCCTTAGAACAATTTGAAGAAATTCCGTTTCTCAGCAAAGGAATCAACTGAATGTAACAAGTTTATGATACTAAATTTTGATATTTGGGTTCATTCGATTTTATTTCTTTTTGTCGAATCTCTTCTCTATTATAGCAATATCTAGGGGTTTTGGTTTGCAAATTCCTCGCAAGTACCTCGTAATATTGCGAGAGATATATTTGTAGGTTCAAGTGAAACCAATAGTTGGTGTTAATTCTCATGAATATGACCACTTAGTTTCACAAAAGAATCCTAAAGACAAGGATCTGTTACATGTTTTTGATCTTGTGATCAAAGGGTACAAAATGAGCAAGAAGGATTGGAGTCAAGGATGGATTGAAGTGGAACAAGTACATGAAGGTAGAATTGTTTGTGTAATGAAACCTGCAGTTGAAACACTTGTGTATCGCAGAAGAAAAAAAAAATCAGTGTCCTTTGGTGAGAAAATAAGACTTGTTTATGAAAACTGTGAAGTTCTTAGGTACAAAGTTGGAAGGATGGAGGAATATTTAGGGATCGAACGAGTTCCTTCCAGTTCTGCTAGAGAAGAAGAAAAAGAAGAGGAAGAAAAAAAAATTGCGAGGGATATATTCCTCACAAATTTTGCGACGATTTAGCGACGTTCTCATATCTGCTCCCAAAGTCCTTACATTGTCCTTGCTATTTTGCGAGGGATATATTTGCAGGTTGATGTGAAACCCATAGTTGGTGTTAATTCTCATGAATATGACCACTTGGTTTCAAAAAAGAATCTTAAAGACAAGAATCTGTTACATGTTTTTGATCTTGTCATTAAAGGGTATATAATGAGCAAAAATGACTGGAGACAGGGATGGATTGAAGTGGAACAATTACATCAAAGTAGAATTGATTATGTAATGAAACATGCAATTGAAACACTTGTGTATCGCAGTAGAAAAAGGAAATCAATGTCCTTTAGTGAGAAAATAGGACTTGTCTATGAAAACTGTGAAGATCTTAGGTACAAAGTTGGAAGGATGGAGGACTATTTAGAGATCGAAAGAGTTCCTGCCAGTTCTAATAGAGAAGAAGAAAAAAAAAGAGGAAGAAGATAATTTTGCGAGGGATATATGCCTTGCAAATTTTGCAACGAATTAGCGAGGTTCTCTTATATGCTTGCAAAGTTCTCGCAATTCTGTAGCAAATTTTCGAGGGACCTTTTCCATCGCAAATGTTCCTCGCAAATCGCTTGTTTTCTTGTGAAAGGTTTTTAAAGCGTTAAAAAATTATTATAATGTGAACAGTTTAACTGTAAATAATTGCGCATAGACCTCTTATTTTCGAAAAAGCAAACCGTTTTAGTAAAAATTCACTAAAGCCAAAATTCACTTAAAACCCAAAAAAAAAAAAAAGGAAACTGTGAAAGTAACAAAAAGTAAAAAATAAAAATTAGAGAAACTGTCGTCTCTCTCATTGTGTCTTCTTCCTTAGAACAATTTGAAGAAATTCCGTCTCTCCAGCAAAGGAATCAATTGAAGGTAACAAATATATGATACTAAATTTTGATATTTGGGTTAGTTCGATTTTATTTCTTTTTGTCGAATCTCTTCTCTATTATAGGAATATCTAGGGTTTTCGGTTCGCAAATTCTTCGCAAGTACCTAGCAATTTTGCGAGGGATATATTTGAAAAATTAAATGAAACCAATAGTTGGTGTTAATTCTCATGAATATGACCACTTGGTTTCACAAAAGAATCTTAAAGACAAGGAACTGTTACATGTTTTTGATCTTGTGATCAAAGGGTATATAATGAGCAAGAAGGATTGGAGACATGGATGGATTCAAGTGGAACAAGTACATGAAGGTAGAATTGATTATGTAATGAAACCTGCAATTGAAACACTTATGTATCGCAGCAGAAAAAGGAAATTAATGTCCTTTGGTGAGAAAATAAGACTTGTCTATGAAAAATGTGAAGTTCTTAGGTACAAAGTTGGAAGGATAGAGGAATATTTAGGGATCGAACGAGTTCCTTCCAATTCTACTAGAGAAGAAGAAAAAGAAGAGGAAGAAAAAAAATTTGCGAGGGATGTATTCCTCACAAATTTACGACGATTTAGCAACGTTCTCCTATCTGCTCCCAAAGTCCTTACATTGTCCTCGCTATTTTGCGAGGGATATATTTGCAGGTTGAAGTGAAACCAATTGTTGGTGTCAATTCTCACGAATATGACCACTTGGTTTCAAAAAAGAATCTTAAAGGCAAGAATCTGTTACATGTTTTTGATCTTGTGATTAAAGGGTATATAATGAGCAAGAATGACTAGAGACAGGGATGGATTGAAGTGGAACAAGTACATGAAGGTAGAATTGATTATGTAATGAAACATTCAATTGAAACACTTGTGTATCGCAGAAGAAAAAGGAAATTAATGTCCTTTAGTGAGAAAATAGGACTTGTCTATGAAAACTGTGAAGATCTTAGGTACAAAGTTGGAAAGATGGATGACTATTTAGGGATCAAAAGAGTTCTTATCAGTTCTAGTAGAGAAGAAGAAAAAAAAAAGAGGAAGAAGATAATTTTGCGAGGGATATATTCCTCGCAAATTTTACGACGAATTAGCGAGGTTGTCTTACCTGCTTGCAAAGTCCTCGCAATTACGTAGCAAATTTTTGAGGGACCATTTCCATAGCAATTGTTCCACGCAAATCGCTTGTTTTCTTGTAAAAGGTTTTTAAATCGTTAAAAAATTATTATAATGTTAACACTTTAATTGTTAATAATTGGGCATAGACCTCTTATTTTTGAAAAAGCAAACCGTTTTAGTAAAAATTCACTAAAGCCAAAATTCCCTTAAAACCAAAAAAAAAAAAAAGGAAAGGAAACTGTGGAAGTAACAAAAAGTAAAAAATAAAAATTAGAGAAACTGTCTTCTCTCTCATTGTGTCTTCTTTCTTAGAACAATTTGAAGGATTTCCGTTTCTCCAGCAAAGGAATCAATTGAAGGTAACAAATTTATGATACTAAATTTTAATATTTGGGTTAGTTCAATTTTATTTCTTTTCGTTGAATCTCTTCTCTATTATAGGAATATTTAGGGTTTTCGGTTCGCAAGTACCTCGCAATTTTGCGAGGGATATATTTGCAGGTTAAAGTGAAACCAATAGTTGGTGTTAATTCTCATGAATATGACCACTTGGTTTCACAAAAAAATCTTAAATACAAGGATTTGTTACATGTTTTTGATCTTGTGATCAAAGGGTATATAATGAGCAAGAAGGATTGGAGACACGGATGGATTGAAGCGGAACAAGTACATAAAGTTAGAATTGATTATGTAATGAAACCTGCAATTGAAACACTTGTGTATCGCAGCAGAAAAAGGAAATCAATGTCCTTTGGTGAGAAAATAAGACTTGTCTATGAAAAATGAGAAGTTCTTAGGTACAAAGTTGGAAGGGTAGAGGAATATTTAGGGATCGAACGAGTTCCTTCCAGTTCTACTAGAGAAGAACAAAAAGAAGAGGAAGAAAAAAAATTTGCGAGGAATATATTCCTCACAAATTTTGCGACGATTTAGCAACGTTCTCCTATCTGCTCCCAAAGTCCTTACATTGTCCTCTCTATTTTGCGAGGGATATATTTGCAAGTTGAAGTGAAACCAATAGTTGGTGTTAATTCTCATGAATATGACCACTTGGTTTCTAAAAAGAATCTTAAAGACAAAATCTGTTACATGTTTTTGATCTTGTGATTAAAGGGTATATAATGAGCAAAAATGACTGGAGACAGGGATGAATTGAGGTGGAACAAGTACATGAAAGTAGAATTGATTATGTAATGAAACATGCAATTGAAACACTTGTGTATCGCAGCAGCAAAAGGAAATCAATGTCCTTTAGTGAGAAAATAGGACTTGTCTATGAAAACTGTGAAGATCTTAGGTACAAAGTTGGAAGGATGGAGGATTATTTAGGGATCGAAAGAGTTCCTGCCAGTTCTACTAGAGAAGAAAAAAAAAAAAAGAGGATGAAGATAATTTTGCGAGGGATATATTCATCGCAAATTTTGCGACGAATTAGCGAAGTTCTCTTATCTGCTTGCAAAGTCCTCGCAATTCTGTAGCAAATTTTCGAGGGACCTTTTCCATAGCAAATGTTTCTCTCAAATCGCTTGTTTTCTTGTAAGGATAAAAGGTTTTTAAAGCATTGAAAAAGTTATTATAATGTTAACACTTTAATTGTTAGTAATTGAGCATAGACCTCTTATTTAAGAGAAAGCAAACCGTTTTAGTAAAAATTCAGCAAAGCCAAAATTCACTCAAAACAAAAAAAAAAAAAAAAAAACTATGAAAGTAATAAAAAGTAAAAAAAAAAATTAGAGAAACTGTCGTCTCTCTCATTGTGTTTTCTTCGTTAGAACAATTTGAAGGAATTCCGTTTCTCCAGCAAAGGAATCAATTGAAGGTAAAAAAAGTTATGATACTAAATTTTGATATTTGGGTTCGTTCAATTTTATTTCTTTTTGTCGAATCTCTTCTCTATTATAGGAATATCTAGGGTTTTCGGTTCACAAATTCCTCGCAAGTACCTCGCAATTTTGCGAGGGATATATTTGCAGGTTTAAGTGAAACCTATACTAAATGTTAATTCTCATGAATATGACCACTTGGTTTCACAAAATAATTTTAAATCCATGGATTTGTTACTTGTTTTTGATCTTGTGATCAAATGGTATATAATGAGCAAGAAGGATTGGAGACATGGATGGATTGAAGTGGAACAAGAACATGAAGGTAGAATTGATTATGTAATTAAAACCTGCAATTGAAACACTTGTGTATCGCAGCAAAAAAAGGAAATCAATGTACTTTGGTGAAAAAATAAGATTTGTCTATGAAAACTATGAAGTTCTTAGATACAAAGTTGGAATGATGGAAGACTATTTAGGGATCCAAAGAGTTCATGCCAGTTCTACTAGAGAAGAAGAAAAAAAGGAAGAAGAAAATGTTGCGAGGGATATATTCCTCACAAATTTTGCGACGACTTAGCGACGGTCTCCTATCTGCTCGCAAAGTCCTCGCAATTCTTTAGCAAATTTGCGATGGACCTTTTCCATCGCAAATGTTCCTCGTAAATCGCTTGTTTTCTTGAAGTAAAAAGGTTTTTAAAAGGATTTTAAAGCGTTTAAAAAGTTATTGTAATGTTAACACATTAATTGTTAGTAATTGGGCGTAGACCTCTTATTTTTCGAAAAAGCAAACTGTTTTATGATAAATTCACTTAAGCACAAAATTAACTAAAAAACAAAACAAAAAAAGAAAAGAAAACAGTGAAAGTAACAAAAAGTAAAAAAAAAAAGTTAGAGAAACTGTCGTCTCTCTGAGTGTGTATTCTTCCTTAGAACAATTTGAAGAAATTATGTTTCTCAGCAAAGGAATCAATTGAAGGTAACAAGTTATGATACTAAATTTTGATATTTGGGTATGTTCGATTTTATTTCTTTGTGTCGAATTTCTTCTTTGTTATAGCAATATGTAGGGTTTTCGTTTCACAAATTCCTCGCAAGTACCTCGCAATTTTACGAGGGATATATTTGCAGGTTGAAGTGAAACCAATAGTTGGTGTTAATTCTCATGAATATGACCACTTGGTTTTGAAAAAGAATCCTAAAGACAAGGATTTGTTACATGTTTTTGATCTTGTGATCAAAAGGTATAAAATAAGCAAGAAGGATTGGAGTCAGGGATGGATTGAAGTGGAACAAGTACATGAAGGTAGAATTAATCAATTAATGAGACCTGCAATTGAAACACTTGTGTATCGCACCACAAAAAGGAATTCAATGTCCTTTGGTGAGAAAATAGGAGTTGTCTATAAAAACTGTAAAATTATTAGGTTCAAAGTTGGAAGGATGGTGGACTATTTAGGGATTGAAAGAGTTCCTGCCAGTTCTACTAGAGAAAAAAAAAATTAGCGAGAGATATATTGGTCGCAAATTTTGCAACGAAGTAGTGACGTTCTCTTATCTGCTCCAAAAATCCTCGCAATTCCGCGACGAATTTGCGAGAAAATTCCTCGCAAGTTACTCACAATGTCCTCACAATGTCCTCGTAATTGTGCGAGAGATATATTTGCAGTGAAACCAATAGTTGGTGTTAATTCTCATGAATATGACCACTTGGTTTCACAAAACAATCCTAAAGAAAAGGATCTGTTACATGTTTTTGATCTTGTGATCAAAGGGTATATAATAAGCAAGAAGAATTAGAGACAGGGATGGATTGAAGTGGAACAAGTACATGAAGGTAGAATTGACTATGTAATGAAACTTGCAATTGAAACACTTGTGTATCGCAGCAGAAAAAGGAAATCAATGTCCTTTGGTGAGAAAATAAGACTTGTCTATGAAAACTGTGAAGTTCTTAGGTACAAAGTTGGAAGGATGGAGGACTATTTAGGGTTCTAAAGAGTTTCTGCTAGTTCTACTAGAGAAGAAGAAAAAGAAGAGGAAGAAGAAAATTTTGCGGGAGATATATTCCTTGCAAATTTTGCGATGAATTAGCACGTTCTCCTATTGGCTCGCAAAGTCCTCGCAATTCTGCAGCAAATTTGCAAGGTACCTTTTCCATCCCATATGTTCCTCGCAAATCGCTTGTTTTCTTTTAGTGAAAAGGATTTTAAAAGAATTTTAAAGTGTTGAAAAAGTTACTGTAAGGTTAACACTTTAACTGTTAGTAATTGGGCCTAGACCTCTTATTTTCGAAAAAACAAACCGTTTTAGTAAAAATTCATTAAAGCCCAAAATTCACTAAAAAGCAAAAAAAAAAAAAAAAGGAAACTGTGAAAGTAACAAAAAGTAAAAAAACAAAATTAAGTGAAACTGTCGTCTCTCTCACCTAGTCTTCTTCCTTAGAAAAATTTGAAGAAATTCTGTTTCTTTAGCAAAAGAATCAATTGAAGGTAACAAATTTGTGATACTAAATTTTGATATTTGGGTTTGTTCGATTTTATTTATTTTTGTCGTATCTCTTCTATGTTATAGCAATATCTTGGGTTTTCGTTTCAAAAATTCCTCGCAAGTACCTTGCAATTTTGCGAGGGATATATTTACAGGTTGAAGTGATACGAATAGTTGGTGTTAATTCTCATGAATATGACCACTGGGTTTCAAAAAAGAATCCTAAAGACAAGGATCTGTTACATGTTTTTGATATTGTGATCAAAGGGTATAAAATGAGCAAGAAGGATTGGAGTCAGGGATGGATTAATTTTGCGGGAGATATATTCCCGACCACCACCCGGAACTTAAACTAGCGGAGCAGCTTGTAGTGGAGGAACCTTTGGCCAAACCAAGAAGACAAATGACTCGCTCAAAGACCAAGCTTCTCAACCAAGGTATTTTGGACTACCCAAGCACTTGGACAAGAACCATGATGGTTGCGATATCTTTCCAAGACGATTGGTAATGGGCTAAGTGTTGCTTTGGATGCTCTTTTTCCCTGCTAAGGCTTTGTCCCATTGGGTTTTCCTTAGTAGGTTTTTAACGAGGCCTAAGTAACACTTCCAAATCCCCTATTATCAATCAGGCCCAAGCCCACCAAGAGGACCACGAATTTGGAAGGCCATGGGTCTATTTTTGTTCAAATTTTCATTTATGATTTCTCCTCTTCCGAGTTGTCTTGGAGCTTGTTCCAAGACTAACTCTTCCTCTTCTCTTCTTCTCTATTTAAACTCTTGTATTTCCTCATAGTAAACTCATCTATATTTTTAATCTCAAACTCTTTTAAGCTAGATCAAAGGTAAATCAAAGGCCATCCGCATCCTTTGTGTGACCAATCGCTCCACATCCTTTGGTTTGAGTGATTTCAAGATCTCTTAGATGCAAAGTCTATCCCCTACTCAACCTCAAGAGTGTCGATCTTAGGGAATTCATCTTAAGTGGTATCAGAGCACATTCTGAATTTGAGTACTCCATCCTTTCATCACTTCATCATTTCGTTCCATTCTATTCATCCTTTCATCACCTCATTTCATTTTGTCCGTTCATCTTCTCATCTGTCTTTTCATCTTTGCTGTCATCTTGCTTTAATTTTCATAAATAATTGGCTTGCGATAAAATTGCGAAATCAATTGGAACTGAATCTAGGACGAGTCTAGTATTTTATGATATTGTTTCTGGAATTTTTAAGCATAATTTGATAATTTATTTTGTTCGATCTAGTTCGTCTGTTCTTAGGAAAACGTTTGATATTCTCCTTGAACTAGTGACTGGTTTAGTGTTGTATGTTGGCAGGAATGGTGAGATCCAAATCACGCTCGGGAGTGACTGCTAATGACCAAGTCATCATCGATGCTATCATGTTACAAATGGAGAAAATAATTGATGCCAAACTTAAGCCGATCAACGACCAACTCAAAGGAATAGAGCACCAAGTTGTTACTCGTATATAAGTAGTTGTAGAAACGAGTTGAGTGATCTTCTTGGATGATCAGGGCAAGGAACGAGGATATTCAAAAACAAAAACTCTCGTTTCATGCATAATGATGGCACCAAGTCGTAAGGTGTCATGATAATAAGCCACAATTAGTACTACGTCCCATGCTTCCCAAAGGGATTGAATCCATTTGTACGTACACGACTCCATTTGTACGTAGTACAAGAATACATTTGTACGTAGTACAAGAATCCATTTGTACGTAGTACAAGATATATGTTCCTTCGCTCATAAGAAAAACTAGGATGCATTGTTTGAAAATATGCTTCTACATCTGAGGGATGCGGAATTTCTCCTTCGGTTGTTTGCTCTACATGATCTCATTGGCTCCGTTGTGCGCTTAGATTGATATAATCTCTTCAACCTCTCTGATAATGGTTGATAACACGGCTTTTTAGCCCTTTTTAGCTATTGTTTTCTTATGTTTCAGAGAGATTTTAGTGTCATTTTAGAGCCAAGAAGGGGAGAAACATGTATTATAGGCGCCAAGAAGGTTTTAAGAGTTTCTAAGCAAAAAGTATCAAAAGGCAATCAATTCCAGTACTTCAGAAGTTTACCATCCGGCCGAAGTCTTTCCCGTCGCGAAAACGGGACATTTTGGTATGAATGGAAAGCTAGAAGAGTTAAGATTAAAGTCGAAGTCGAATCGAAGCAATCCATGAAGCCTTTTGGAAGAACCAGACGTTTGGAAATAATAAATCCAAAACGTCCGACCAAGGAGACTTGAACCTGGATGGTTCCTACGAGCTTCCCCTCCGACTACTAGGCTCACGCCTAGGTCCTTCCCTCTTTGTTCCACCATCATTAGGCTTCCTCCATGAAGCCCGCTACTCGGCCCGATCACTTACTTATCCGGTGGATTGACGTTCTTACCCCTAAACCTAATTCTTGGCCCCCAAGTATAAATACAGTTTTTAAGCCCTAACCCTAGGTGTGCCTTCATCACAAGCGAACCCTAGCCGTCACCTAGAGTTGCCAACTCGCCGCCGCACCCCTTGAGCTCGAAGATCACCATCTCTTTCTCTTTCTCTTTCGTTTTGTATAAGATTCTTTAAGGTGGAGCTTTGCCTCTTGTGTTCTACATTAAAAGAAGTGATCTCTAAAGCCTTTTTAAGTCTTATTATGTTATTATTATGGTTTACTCAACCGAACTATTGATTAGCTCCTTTGCCATGAGCGAGTAGATCTCTAGTTGGGTTTGAGGGGGTTTCAAAGGGGAATTCATGGGGACGTTAGATCTGATTTAGGTTGGCGGTTTCTATGATTTTGTTTGATCGTTTACACAATTCTTTCTATTTGAGTTTAATCTTAATGCATGTATGTCCGCAACGTCACCTAGTACATGATCTTAAGTACTTTATACTTGGCAGAATCTTGTATAATTGCTTGAACTAACTCACGAATGAGTAAGATTTGATTACCTTTGCTAACCGCCGATTATAGGGTCTTATGGACTATAATTGAACTTGAACTTAATGCTTTGATATGTATGTCATCACCATGTTAGCACCTCCTAGCCGTGGGGGCAACTGAGTGGCCAGGTATAGTGAGATTAACCGGCTTTCGACTACTAACCGTTAGGGCTAGCTGGACTTGAATGAATTTCGTATGTCTAAGAATTTGGAAGTAAACAAACCTAACCATGTAATCACCTGAATTGGAATCTATACCTTTATTTTGAACCACGATATCCGGAGAAACCCCCAAAGACCTAGCGCTTCTCTCTTATTGCTTATCATCTCTTTAGTTACTTGACTTTTTTATTGTGTTTATTCACTGCATACGACAACCCCCTCTCTTATTATTTGGTCCTAGCTTCACTCTCTTCTAAAGGATTTCTCTGAACTACTTCTCTCCTTGTGGAATCGATCCTAAAGTACTACTCCGAAATACTGTGCACTTGTAGTAGTCGTGTGGTCTTTCAGGTAAAAGCCTAAGGCGAAATAAAACACGCATTAAGCTTTTTGGCGCCGTTGCCGGGGTGAGTTGTTAGTTCCACAAGTTAGAGAACTAGAGTGAGCTCTAGGACACTTTGCTTTTAATTTTCGTTTTTCTTTTTCTTTGTTTCAGGAAGCTTAAAAGATGAATCCAAGGAATTATCCCGATGGCTACTACCCTATTGTGAACCATGGTTCAAACCGCGGGTCACATTTTTCTGGCCACTACACGCCCGATGCATCCCTAGTGCATGGCGGGTCTTTGCAATCTCAACCGTTCAATGGAGGATCTTACAGGACCAATGAAGTTATCCCTAGACAACAAGTTCAACAACAGATTATTAACTCTCGTGATAGAAATCCTCAGGCATAGCTAGACACTGACCTAATTCCCATTATCGATCTCTCACTAAGCAGGCAATAAGAACCGACTGTTAAAGCCAATAACCGCTCTAAACGGCCAATCCCTTGGGATAGAGACGATTATCACTGGAATTAGTAGATCCAACGTTCCATTAAACGCCTTCTGAGCGCTGGAACGTCTGGGATCGGATTCCAGTTGTTAAAAAGGAATAAGCATTAAACACAACTAATCCAGAAGGGATTCAATAAATCTACACTTAACTAACAGATTCAACTAGGGGTTCCACAACTACTCTATCCCATCCTAAGAAATCCTAATCACTACTCAGACAATATGCTTAAAGACAATAATATAAAAACGATTGAAGATTGCATAGTTAAAAGATTAGAGGAAATGAAACAGAAATGAAAAAGCAAATGAAGGCAAAATCTGAATAACTTAGAAGAAAAATCAAAATCTAAAGTTGAAGGAATGAAAAAGCGGCTGCTGAATAAGTTGCAGAAATCTCTATAAAAAGTATGTGTAAGTCCCAATGTCTCAGGGCAAAATCATGAGAGACTTATTTATACTTAAAACGATAAGGATAAGGAAGCGGGCTTCGAGCCCACTTAACGGCCCATGGACAATGTGATCAAGAGTGTCGCCTCAAAGCAGGCTTCCTAATGAGCTTCGAAATGGGCTTCGAATGGGGTTCGAATGGGGTTCGAATGGGCCTTCTCTTCTCTTCTATTTTCGTTGCTCAGGTTGTCTGGTTGAGTGCGGATTGATCAGAGGGTCGAGGTGGTGGTCGAGTAAGTTGGTTGACAAAATGGTCTGGGCTGCTTCTTGGCCTCTCTGATCGAGTATATTGGTCAGCTGTCAGGATGGACTGGTTCTTCTCCTCTGCGATCGAGTATATTGGTCAGCTGTCAGGATGGACTGGTTCTTCTCCACTACGATCGAGTATACTGGTGGACTCGCAATGTGGACTGCTTGGTCGCCTCTACATTCGAGTATAATTGTCAGGATTGACTCCTTCTGCTCTGTGATCGAGCAAAACTGCAGAATGGACTGCCTCCTCTCCTCTTCGATAGAGTATATCTAGCAGAATGGACTGCCTGGTCTCCTCTGCGACCGAGTAGAAGTGTGTTATGGACTGCTGAGTTGACTGCTTCCCACTCTGTTACTGGTGATCGAGTATGTTGGTGGAAATGTGTATTTCTGTTCTGTTTTCCTCTTTCTAAGCACCAATAGCTCCAAAGTACCTAAAACAACTCTAGAATGCAGAATGTATGCAAGACTAGTCCTACACTCGACTAAAGATGCAAAATGTACAAAAATGATGATGAATGCTATGAAAGATGGATGAAACTAGACTAAAAATGGTGATAAAAGGATGTGTAAAACATGCAAATTATAGACATATCAACTCCCCCTTGCCCTCAAGCAAACAAGTAGACATAAGCCGAAGGAGAGGTTTGAAGGTTGGGATTCAGAACCAAAGCATTAGATAAAACAGATAAAATCAATGTCCAAGTTGGTAGTTCTAGGATGTGATATGATCGAATTCTACTCAAAAACGTGAGTCATTCCTTATTATAGTTCAATCCCACTCTTATACTCGACCTACACATGCTTTCAAATTTACCAATCCATTTAACATTCATTAGTTTAGGAACGTGAATCAAGGTATGCATCATCAATGAACTCATTTGGCTAAGGTGAAGGTCAGGAGACAAAGATGGTCCCTTTCTTGTGGTTCAAGTTTAGTAACAGGGGAGTCTCAAAAGAAATGGACTGAGCTTTAGGAGAATGGTAAAGGTAAGAGCCAACTTTTGCATACAAGAATAGTATCTCATCTACCCAATAATATAGACAGTGTATACACCAGCAGATTGTACTACCCTTAAGCCCAAAATATGATCCTAGTTCTACCCTTTGCACTCAAGACATTTTTTCTCATTCTTATCTTGGATCAAACCATTCTTTTTTTTTAACTCTTATTTTATGGAGAAGTTTCTTTTACTTTGATGGATCTAGTGGACTTTGGTTTTCTTTGACAACTATGGCACTTGTGAACAAGACTTTTCTAGACTTTCTTCTTCTTTTGTTACAGAGCCTATATATTTTTTTTTTAGTTCCCTAAAATCCATTACTAGACTAACTTGTTTCTCAACTTCCTTCTCCTAAGAATATCAACATTTCCCTTCTCTCTTATTTTTCTCATATACTCGATCCCCACCCCAAGAATAGACACTCAACTAGTACTATCTAGCCCAGAAAATGTGGACTAGAACTACATGAGAGACTACTATTGTCGGTTCAAACCTAACACTTTCTTCCAAGCTCAATCCTGAAACATGCCTCACAATCACACACTATATAGAACAGGGCTCAAAAGAAAGGTTTGGTTAAGGGCAAGGGAAAGCAGCTACTTGGGTTAGCAAGAGTGGTGACAAGTTTAAAGAAAACGCAAGTATGTATATAACTACAAGAAAACACGGTTATAACGACTATACATGGCGACTGTGTATGTAGTCGTCAAATTTAGCGACAAAGTAAGGACTATTTAACGACTGTTTTACGACTAAACTAAAAACGATGTTATATAGTCGCTAAATGACGACACTAACACATAGTTGTTAAATAACGACTACAGTAACGACTATAAGTAAGTCGGGGAAACAATAGTCGCATATAAGTCGTTAAAATTGTAAATATAATGAATTAATATTTATTATGATATTCAGACTATTAGTTTTGTAATTATCAAAATACAAGTAAACATTCAAGCAGATTTTATTTTAAAGCTTTATTTTGAAAATGCTCTCTTTAAAATATTGTACAATATATTTATATATATATATATATATAGATTAATTCACTCTAATTAATTAATTAAAAAGGAATATATAGTGATTGAATAATTTTTTTGGTATGAAATGTTAATCACATATATTCTTTATATTGGTATACATAAAAATCAAATTTTGGATACTAGCAAATATTATGGACCAAAGTTATGAAGACCTATGATTTTTAAAATTTTAAAATATTGTGCGACTGATTACCGACTAATTTGCGACTATAATCAAGTATATTGGGCTTAATTCAAACCCTGGAAAATTTTCGCTACCCAAACAATATTAAGACTCGGCCCATTAAAAGCCCAGAAGAAATCCAATGTTATCCCGAAAAACCCTAAAATTCATCCTCTTTCGATTCAGCCTCTCTCGATTCTTCTCCATCTTCATTCTTCTTCTTCGAATCTCTAAATCTCTCTCATTCTCTTCCAATCTCGCTCACTCTCTTCCAATCTCTCTGAATCTCTGTCTCGATGCCTCTAGCTAAGCGAGGAAGGAAGAGAAAAGCCGATCCAAATGTTTCAAAGAGACCCGGAGCCTCTAAAGCCACTAATGTGAAAAGAAACCCTTTACCTAGTCATTACAACTTCACCCCCGCGGCCGAGATTCCTCATGCCCAGTCTTCCCAAGGGCGAGTCCGAGTTCAACCCCAACAAGCAAGGTCAGCAGCTCCACGAGTCTCCGACTAGCTACCTCCTCAAGTTCTTTTCCAGAACTCCATGAATCATGATCTCCCTTCACCTCTTTCGTCACAAGAAGTCCAGAATGATGCAGCTAATCGATCGACTCCACAACATGACCCTCCAAGTTCTCCAATTCAGAACTCTCATGTAAGTCAACCATCTTCCTAAGGAAACAACTTCCAAGTTTTCCAATATTATTTAGGTGGTTGGTCTCTAGTTTAGAATTAAGTGTGTCTGGTCTTTGATTTCTTAACGTTTAGTTGATGTGTCTAGTTTTGATGTGTGAATGTATTGATTAGAGTCTGAGTGTATTGATGTGTGTTAGTGTATTGTGAAGTGTCTAGTTTAGTTGTGTAAGTCCTAAGAGTCTGAGTGTAATGGAAATCGATGAAGTTTGTTTGTTTCTTTCCTGACATTAGCTTTGAAATTTGAGTTAAGACAGTAAATGTGAAATGGAGTGTTGGAGTTAAGATTCATTGAGTTTTGAACCTCTGGAACTTGTTTTGATAGCAGAATGATCGAGTGGTCGTTGATAACACTTGAGCAGTCTCCATGCTTTGATAACCTCTGGAACTTGTTTTGATAGCTTTTGTGTAAAGAGGTTCTAGTTAGGGTTTATGTTTAGCTCAGTCTCCATACTTTTATGTGTTTCTTTCTCTTTTAGCTCATTAGCTCATTAGCTCATTAGCTAGCTGTGCTAAGATTTAGTGAAGTGTTTTGGTTACTTGTTATATTTTGGTTTTGATGTCTGGTTTTGATTGGAGAATTGGTTTTGATGTTTGGTTTTGATATTGTCTTGTTTTTTTCTTAACAATGTATTGATTAGAGTCCGAGTGTATTGTGTAAGTGTATTAGTGTAAGTGTATTAGTTTGCGGTATCTAGTTTAGTTGTGAAGTGTCTATCTGGTTTAGTTGTGTAAGGGATAAACAGGTTTTTCAGGTCTGCTTATGGTGAATGTGTGATTCAGTTCAATTCCCCTAAAACACAAACATGTCGATGCAGTTATAGAGGGTGTCAATCCAGTCCACTGTATTGCTAGCAATCAAGATGTGCACAGAAACGACAAAGTCAAGCCAGATTATAATGATGGTGGGTTTCTAGTAACAATCCTAGGTCAGGATTCAAACAAGTAAAAATAAGAACTTAAAAGCCCTACTCGATCATTGGGTCGAGTAGAACCAACATGTGACAAAATTAAGAAACCTAAATGCAATCAACAGGGGATACAAATAACAGGTAAATAAAAGTGCAATCAACAGGGGATACAAATAAATCTAATAGAAGTTCTAAGGATGGATTCATTGATAAGGGCAACTCTAGGGTTCATCAAATGGCTAATAGGCGAAAGGTAGATACCCATGACGATAGATTCAAAAACCGGGTCAATCCACTCTCGTGACAGAGACCCCCATAACTCTACCACTTCCTAATCTCAACTCTCGTTGATGAAACATAGCAGAACAAGGTTTAAGAAACAATCTACCCAAGCCAATAGGTAGACAAGCCAATCCCTTGGTCGAGTCTACAAATCTCTGGAATTCGTAGGTCAGACATCCATTTGAACGTCTTTTGGACGCTGGACGTCTATGATCGAATCTCCACATTAGCCAGCGAAAACCGCATAGGGGCCAAGCGAATCCAGAAGGGTATAAACCTAAACACTAACCACCTAACTAACCTAGAGATTACCCTAATCTAATCCATCCTCAAGAACCCTAATCACTACTCAAGCAACATTATCAAGAACACAAACCCAGAAATTACTAAAATCATACCAAAATGTAGATTTAAACAAGCTAAACAACTTTACTTAAACAATCAAATGTAAAGACGAAATAGATTAAGAGTAATTAAGGTTTCAAGATTCATAAACATAAAGAAAAACTGAAAGATAAAGTATAGATCCTTTGGACAAATCCCAAAGTGATCTATTTATACTAAAATGTTGAAACCCTAGATTCACTAGAAGACAAGAGACTTGAGGCGGTTTGGGCGAATACTCGACCTTGGGGATCGAGTAAAGAGGGTGCTGCAAAGTCTGCTCCTTTGTGTCTATGCTCCGAGTGATCAATTGGTCGAGTAGATGCTTCATCCTCTCCTATCCGTATGCTCAGATGTCTGGTTGAGTGGGGAATGAGGAGGATCTGAAGTCGCTTTGATAGCTCAACAAGTCTTGTAGAGATGGTCACCCTTTGTCGAGTAAATGGATCGAGTAGTGGATCAAGTAGGAGGGGCGAGTAAACTGCAACCTCCTTTGTAGCATCCTGGATCGAGTAAAGAGGTCGAGTAGAATGATGCCTCTTTTGTAGCTGCCTGGATCGAGTGAATGAATCGAGTAGAGTCCTTTTAAACTCCTTTTGCACCTGAAAACAAACTAAAACATGTAATGCGAATGCAAGATGATCCTAGATGCCTAAGTATGCAAAACAAGCTAAAATGGTGCAAAATGATATGATACAATGAGCAAATGCAAAGCTAAATGATGATAAACATACACCTAAAATGACTAAAATACAGTGTTATCAACTCCCCCAAACTTATCTCTTGCTTGCCCACAAGCAAACAAAAAATCTTAAGTTGAAGGAGAGGTTTGAAGGTGGGGATTCAAAAACCGAAGCATGCCTATAAAACGGGTAAGCTCAATGTCTAGGTAGCTAATTCTAGGTTGCAAGATGATAGACCCTTACTTAAAAACGTTAGCCATACTCGTCACAATGCAACCTAACAACTTGCCTTAATCTATTCAAGCATTCACATCAACCAATTCCCTTTAACATTCATTTAGCACGAACAGTGGATCAAGCAATTCAATGGTTATGAACTCACTTGGTTTTAGGCTTAGGCCAAGAGACAAAAATGGTCCCTCTAATGGTTTGGTCGAGTAACAGGGGACTCTCAGAGAAAAGATTGAGCTTCAGTAGAATGCTAAAGGTAAAAGTCAATGGACACATACAAGAACAGACTCCCATCTACCCAATGATATAGTATGATAGCTCAGAAGATGATCCCATTCCCATAGATGTCCTAACTCTACCCTTTTTCTCATTCTTTCTCTCTTTTTGGTTCATGTTCTAAGGGGTTCTCTTGAAACGATTTAAGAGTCTAGCGGGTTATGTTTTATATTTTGACAAACTTAAGGCTTTTCTTTTAATCTTATCACATAGGGCGTTTTACCCTTTTCTTTGAATCGCAATGCCTAACTTCTTTGAATTCCAAACCCTTTACTAGACTTAACACTTTTGTATCCCCCTTAGAACTCTAAACTCTTACTCTCTTTTTTTTCTTTTCTTTTCATTCTCATTCTCATTCTCATTCCCATTCATTCCATACACAATTCCAATCCCAAATACAAGTCTCCACCTAGTCCTAGCTAACTCAAACAGCGTGGGCTAGGTCTACATGAAAGACTGTTCTTGTCGGCTCATACCTAACACGTTATACCAAGCTCAATCGAAAAAGACCTCACAATCACACACAAATGATCTTTGGCTTGAAATAAGGCTAGGCTAAGGGTATAGGAAACTGCTCTAAAAATGAGAGACAGCTACTTGGATTAACAGAGGGTGATGAAATGAATAAGATGATCCAAGTATGTATATGGTAGCCATGAGTTCATAAACAATGCATAGACATGATAATTTCAAATTAAGTTCAGGTTCGAATAGATAGGGAATGGCGTCACATAAGCGAGTTTCGATCAAAGTAGTATAGTCAAGTTACAAATTCAAAGTAGGGTGCGGCCTTACTTCAGAGATACAATCGTTTATGCAACAGAGAACTAACAACCTGGGCATTGAACTTACTTCATTGAATCAAAACATGCTTATCGGTTTGAAATCATCATTATCCCCTATGCAAATGAGCAATCCTAAATGCAAACACTTTATATACAATCCTAAAATGATATGCAATCTACATGACACTCTTTTTTTAGTGAAATAATTTTCTGAAAATTTTTCAAATTCAAATTTAAATGGTTTTTATATGACTTAGATGATGCAAAATTTGAAATAAGAAAAGAGAACACAATGTTAAACATGTCTTGAACCCTCCCCCAAACTTAAATTACACAGTCCCTTGTGTAATAAAAATCTGAAAGAGAATTCAAGACCAAAGCACAAAACACACAAAGAAAAATAAAAAGATGCTATGGTATATACAATGGAGAGGTGGTGTTACCTCAGTTTTCTTAGGTGGGTTTTTGCTCGTTGATGCCATGGTAAGCATCCCAATTCATTCCCGAGTATTGCCCATCTTGATCCCACTGATTTTGCTCGACGCTCTGCTCGTTCTGAACCCACGGATCCTGCTCGACACTCTGCTCGATATCACGTCAAGTATCTTGGTCGAGTGATCTTCTGCTGGACATCAGAAGGTCCTTGCTCCTTGGCCGAATAATTCTTGTTTTTCTCCTTCTCTTCTGCTCGCGGTGCTCATGAGATGAATGTCTTGTAGGGGCTTGATGGCAACTTACCTCTCGTTGCTCATAAGTAGATTGTCTTGAGGGTGAAACTGTATGCCTTCTTGAAACCACTTCTTCAGGGCGGTTTTCTCTCACCATGGTGGCGCCTGAAGATGAACAGCTTAGTACAGCCTGAATTGCGGCTATGGCCTTGCCACATTTTTCCAACATCCTGTCTTGAAACTTATTCCAAGCACTCATCGAACCAATGTTCTTATGTGCAACAGTCAGACTCTTACTCACTCTTGGTGGCGGTTTGTGTTCCTCAAAATGGAATCTACTAGCATTGTAGTTCTCCCAATCCATCTCCTCTGCTTCTTCATTCTCAGCTCCTTCTTCACTCTCAACCCTTTCTTCAATGTCTGGAGCCTCTCTCGTCGGGGGTGCACTTTCCATGAAGAAAATTTCTTCATTAGGCGGGTTGAAATCGATGTTACCTCTCACTGCGATGGTTGTTAGCTCTTGGTTGGGTAAGAGAAGATTGGCATCCATTTACGTCCTGTTCTAAAACTTGAGAACATGCATCCCCTTATGACTCTAATGCTCAATAAACAAAGCCCATCTCAGGTGAAGAATGTCGATCCATCTAGGGGCAAAGGGAGTCGACTGAAGTGGCACCCCACAAGCCATTAGTATAGGTGTTATCACTCCTCCTATAGAAATTGTTCCCTTCAGCTTATTTGCTACTGCCCATTTCCTGAAACCACAAAGATGATTCAATAAACGCATTGATGGTGAAGCATCGTTGGTGTCACCCTTCATAGGCACTTTGTTTTTGGTGTAGACTATGATATCTTTTAGGGCAATATCCAGCAGCTCTATCTCGCCATTGTTAATTGGTCCGGTCTTCTCCCTTGCGTAGAGGACGTTAGCCATTGCTTTCTGGAAGTACCGAATGCAGGGGTTTCGAATTGCGTTGCTCTTGGCACTTGAGGACGAGAATTGGGCGTCATCACCTATTGTTACCCAAAGACCGGAAAGCTCCTCTTTCTTGAACTTGGGTTTAACATCAGTCCCTCTAGGGAATCCGAACATGTCTTCAAAAGTTTTGATAGCCAAAACATCGTCTTTTCCATAGACTGCAAATGTGATATACCCAAGCTCTTCTTCCCTTGCTTCATCGCTAGATAGCCCCTGAAACAACTCTTCTTCCAGCGAATCAATAAACTTTGTAAGCTGAGTGAGGGTTGGACATGAGACCCAAAAGACCACTCTTTTCGAAGAGGTACTCTACATCCTCTGTTATGCCAAGCTCATTCATGGTTTCGGAGTGGGGGTATCAAGTTCCATGGAATTCATGAGCTGCCAAAAGCTCATAGTATCCTTTCGGTGATAGCTTAGTCTTCTTCACCAAGGATTGAGTGGCTCTTGGAGTTATTTCAGGGACATAGTCTTCATCCCCAGCAAGGTCTTCATCGACGAGTTTTCTCTCTTCGACCATAGCTCTCTTACCTCTTGCAATTTCAGCTCTTCTTGATCATGAGCTAGGACCTTGGTGGCGTGTTGAATGAACCGCCTATACTCTTCCATCTCCCTCTCAGGCCTAGTAGACCAAGATTCAGCCTCATACACGTTGAAATCGGCGTCCATGGAGGATTCGTTGCTGTTCAAACTCATGGTGAAGCTAAACTCTCAGAAATCAAAGCTAAAGCTTAGTAGGTAAGTCTCAAACAAAAAAACACTTGTAGTTTGGATCGAGTAAAATAGGGGATGGACGATTTCTTGAAGAAAAGTGAAGATTGAAATTTTGGGGAATGATTTTTGCTAAACGAATCGAGTGAGAGAGATGATGGTTAGGTGCGCTTAAAAGAAGAAAGTGAGAGAGAGAGAGAGAGAGAGAGAGAGAGTAATCTCTTATTTTTTAGTTGCGATTTGAATGAGTGAAGGAGGATGGTCTCCTATGCTTCTTTTGTTGGGATAAGGGTGTTGACCAAATAATGTTGAGTTCAATGGGCAAAGGAATTATCCACCGAATAATAGAGTGCTTGTGGGAGCAAGTGGG
Source organism: Arabidopsis suecica (assembly GCA_019202805.1). Lineage (NCBI taxonomy): Eukaryota > Viridiplantae > Streptophyta > Magnoliopsida > Brassicales > Brassicaceae > Arabidopsis > Arabidopsis suecica. The sequence goes on along the minus strand of JAEFBJ010000120.1, from coordinate 114,246 downwards.
CCACTCGATCATCATGCATGGTCGCCTAGTCACTATACTCGACCAATTAATGGAGCAAAATGGTGATGCAATTTTACTCGACCAATTGATAGAGTAGAATTGCTTTTGTTGCAGATATTTCTTGATCACAGGGTTCACATCTCTACAAATCCTGATTTATTTCCTGAATTCCAAAAACACGAAAAAACATATCAAAATATCAAAATTAAATATGTACAGAGATAGGCATGAGATTTCCTCCCAAGTGAGCTAGTTTAAAGTCTTAAGCTAGACTTCTTACTATTTTAGGCATTGATGGGTTCCTGGAGGTCTACTGTAGTTCCTTCAGGAATATGGCAATCTGCCATATAACGCTTGACCCTCTTCCCATTCACAGTAAATTCAGAACCTCCCTCCTTAGTAAGAGTAATTGCCCCATATGGCAGTACCTCTTTGATAGTGAAAGGCCCAGACCACCTGGATTTTAGCTTTCCTGGGAACAACTTGAGTCTTGAATTAAAAATAAGAACACGGTCTCCAATGTTGAAATCTTTTGGTGAGATCCTTTTGTCATGAAAAGCTTTTGTTCTTTCTTTGTAGATTGATATATCCCGATTTTTACCGTTTTTAACTATGTTTTAGGTATAGGTTTTAGAGTCTATTTGTTATTTGTAGAGTCTTTTCTAGTCCTTTTCAGGTCTTTACATGTTTGGGATGCATTTGGAGATTATGGAGCATTCTGGAGCAAAACAGACAACTTAAGCTGCAGAAACAATCTGAAGACAAAAATGCACGTGGTGTCTGTCGAGCGACACCAATACCTGACGGCAATTTGAAGACGCGACTTATTGATGTTTTGAAGATTTCCAAATTCGGCCCAAGACTTTCTCCTATTTCTAAAGAAGGTTCATCACGTGTTTTAGGTCATATATATAGTTTGTAAGGTCATTGTTTAGACCTAAGTTTGGACAGGCTATTCTCTTCATCTCTTTTGTACTTTGGGAGAAAAACCATGTGGAGACTCCCTTTGGAGAAGATCTTCTTTACTCTTTCTCTTGCTATTATTGATTTCTTATTCAGACTATGATTTGTGTTTCTTTGATTATGTCTGAGTAATCCACTTGTTAGGTTTAGGGTTTTTCATTAGGGATTCATATGGTTTAATAGATCGCCCCCTGCTAGGTTATCTGTAGAATTCTTCATCTTTAATTGTTCTTAATGCTAGATCTAGATTGATCACCTAGAACTTGAATCCAGACAATAGATATGCCCGCAATAGGAATCTGTAGTTGGATCTATTATTTGATGAGCCTGGTTTATAGGTGTGTAATAAGAATCGGTCTATCTACTAAGGTGAACAATCGAAGTCGTTAAGAATGCATATTTAGGTTAATAATCTCTCGGCTTCTCCGATTATTCTTAGCTATAGATATAGGGAGTTTCGCGGCACGCCCACCGGTTATTCCATAATTAGAGTTTGAGTTTAAAAATGGTTCGATAACAACCTAGCTATTATTAGATCTACTAACCAATAGTTACCTGAGAATACCCTAAGCCTGACGTTTTTACTTTCTTGTCTTACAACCTCACCATCTGCTATTGCTTCCTTTAGTTTCTTTTTATTTTCATTATTATCTTACTTAGCTTAATTCAAAACATTGGTCTGTCTGTTTGATACTTCCACTTGGCCATAGGTCTGAAGATGATAGGGAGTGGCAACATTATGCTTAACCCCATGTTTTCTCAATAGACCTTCAAAAACTTTGTTTATGAAATGTGAGCCTCCATCACTTATCACCACCTTCAGAATACCATACATGGGGAAAATAACAGACTTAAACATTTTCAGGATTACTTTGTGGTCGTTGGTGGGTACTGCTATTGCTTCCACCCACTTGGAGACGTAATCCACTGCTACCAGGATATAAGCATTTCCATATGAGGGAGGGTTGAACGGATCCATGAAGTCTATTCCCCACACATAAAAAACTTCTACCTCAAGAATTGGATTATGTGATATCTCATTCCTTCTGGATATGTTCCCAACTCTTTGGCATGGATTGTATTTCGCTATGAATTCCTGAGTATCCTTAAATATTGTGGGCCACCACAGACCTGCTTGTAAAATTTGCTAAGCAGTCTTGAAGGTTGTGAAATGCCCTCCATAGGTGGATCCATGGCAATGTCCCAGTATACCTTGAACTTCCCCTTCAGAGACACACCTCCTAAATAGCCCATCACTCCTCTTTTTATACAAGTACGGCTTATCCCAATAGTAATGGTGGATGTCTCTAAAGAATTTTTTTTTTATATATGCATCCAAACTCTGGGGGATCATACCACTTACCAAATAATTGACTAAATCTGCATACCATGGCAACTTTTCTTCTTCAACTACATATGCTTCTTCCAGCATGTCCTTTGTGTCGAAGCTTTTGTTAACAAGGTCGTAGAACATAAGCTGTTCATCAGGCATAATGTCATCTATCGGGACTGAATCTTCAATTCTCATCCTGGAGAGATGGTCTGCAACTCCATTCTCAACATCTTTCTTGTCAATGATTTCCATGTCAAACTCTTGAAGCAACAATATCCACCTTAGAAGTCTTGGCTTGGTTTCCTTCTTGGCATAGATGTGCCTTAGTGCTGCATGGTCCGTGTAGACCTTCACTTTGGAACCAACCAAATAGCTTGTAAATTTCTCAAAGGCGAAAACCAAAGCTAATAGCTCTTTTTCTGTGGTTGCATATCTTGCTTGAGCTTCGTCCATTGTTCTACTCGCGTAGTAGATGACGTGAAGTTTGCCATCAATCTTTTGGCCTAGGACAGCTCCAACTGCATAATCGGATGCGTCACCCATGATCTCAAATGGGTGGTCCAGTTGGGTGCTTGAACGATAGGGGCGGACACCAATGCTTCCTTTATCAAATGGAAAGCTTTGAGACAATCTTCATCAAAGTTGAACTCAGTTTCCTTGCACAACAATCTAGTGAGGGGTCGAGCAATCTTTGAAAAATCTTTTATGAACCTCTTGTAAAATCCTGCATGGCCTAGAAAGCTCCTAATATCCTTAACTGTCTTTGGGGGTTGCAGCTGAATCATGACATCGATTTTTGCCTTGTCGACTTCAATTCCTTTACCAGAAATCTTATGCCCTAGCACAATTCCTTCCGGAACCATGAAGTGACACTTCTCCCAGTTGAGTACCAAATTGGTTTCCTCACACCTTTCTAGAACCTTGCACAAATCTAACAAAAATGAGGAGAAAGAGGATCCACAGACTAAAAAATCGTCCATGAATACCTCCATTATCTCCTCAATAAAATCCAAGAATATCGAAGCCATGCTTTTCTGGAAGGTCCCAGGAGCATTACATAAACCAAAAGGCATTCTCTTATAAGCAAAGGTTCCATAGAGGCAGGTAAAAGTGGTTTTTTCTTGATCATTAGCGTGAATTGCAATTTGAAAGAAACCACTATAGCCATCAAGAAAACAGTAATAAACATGGTTAGCTAGCCTTTCTAACATTTGATCAATGAATGGCACGGGAAAATGGTCGTTTCTAGTTGCAGCATTTAGTTTCCTGTAATCAATGCACATTCTATGTCCTGTTATAGTTCTAATGGGAATGAGCTCGTCTAAATCATTTTTAACTACAGTCATTCCTCCCTTCTTGGGTACACAGTGTGATATCTCTATAATTTGCATGATTTAGGCATTCATTCTTCACCACTTTGTCATTGTTTCATCCACATTTCATCTCATTAGGAGTCGTTTTAGTGTGTTTTACATACTTAGGACGATTTTGCATTAGGATTGCATGTGCATGGCATATTTGGTTATTTTCAGGTACTTTGGATGCTTTTGGAGTTCAAATAGAGGAAAAACAGAACATGAAATCAGAATGCCCAATGACGCCTTCAGCAAAAGTACTCTATCGCAGCCTCGGAGCCCTGCCAGGGCAAATCACTCTATCGCAACCCCGGAGAAGCAAACAGCTCAGTTTCACTCAATCGCGAAGCTTGAGGAATCACCCCATCAGAACCATTCGATCACCACTCTATCACCAGGAAGCCTATCTGCTCATTCTGCACTCAACCAGACAAGCTGAGAACAAAGAAGAGAAGAGAAGCCGAAGAAACCACTCGATCACACCCTCATGACATCCACTCGATCGCACTCGATCACAAGGTCGCTGGACCATTCAATCTCGACTTCACTGCATTTCACTCGATCGCAAGACGGAGCCCCTGAAGCCCAGTCTGATCAATGACATACTCGATCACTGGGAAGCTCATTTCAGCCCGTCAGATGCCAATGACACATTCGGTCGCAGGATCATGACGTGAAGATTCGCTATATATTTAGTTTCCTTATTTGTTTCATTTTTTCGCTTATATAAATTACCTCTTAGGGTTTTCCCTAGGGCATCCGTTAGCATCCGCTATTATCCGTTTTTATCTCGCTTTTCCCTAGGGCATCCTCTTAGGGTTTTCCCTAGTGGATCTCCTGCGACTTTGTAGTTTCGCTTTCAAGTATTTGATATTCAGTTTTCGTTTAAGTCTTTCGTCATTTCTGTTATCATGTTTTCAATTGTTGCTTTGTTATCGTCTTTGATTATGTCTGAGTAGTGAACTGTATTTCTGAGGATGGGATAGATTAGTTGTGGTTTACTTGGTCGTTTTAGGTGGTTGAGTTTAGAATACTAGAATCCCTTCTGGATTAGTTGCGCTTATTGCTTATTTCACTGGCTAATGTGGAGTATGAGGCCAGACGTCCAGCGCTCAGAAGGCGTTTAATGGGCGTTGGATCCTATTAATTCCAATGATATCTGACTCTACCCCAAGGGATTGGCTGTAGAGAGGGTATTGACTTTAACATGTTGATTAGATAATGCCTGCTTAGTTAGAGATCGCTAAAGGGATTTAGATCAGTGTCTAGCTTTGCTTGAGGATTTCTATCACGGGAGTGAATTAATCTGTTGTTGAACTTGTTGTCTAGGGATAGCTTCTATGAAGTTTTGTCAACCGCCGGAATAGATTAAGTAGACCACACTATTCGATTACCCCATCCTTAGGAATCGTTTATCCATTTGATTGCCTGTTATCAGTTCTGCTTTGTCATTCACTTGCCTGCTATTGCCATTCCTGCTTTTAGTTTCATTTCATTTCTTTTATTGCATACTAGGACTGTTAGAACCAACCAACTATCTGCTTGGCTTGACTTAGAGCTTTCTGATCATATCTCATCTCTTTGCATCACACCGGATTGGATTGACATCCTAAAATACTACACCGACAAGATAGTGTTTTAGGGATTAATTGACAAAAATCCTACTATCACAGTGCACGGGAGAGACCCATGTTCTCTCTGAAATTGGGTATATTATATCAGCATCAAGCAGTTGAAGAATTTCCTTTTTAACCACATCTTTCAAATTTGGATTTAATCTCCTTTGTGGTTCAATACTAGTATATGATTCATTTTCAAGATGGATCCTATGAGTACATAAACTAGGTGAAACTCCTTTAATATCAGCTAAAGAATACCCAATTTCCCTCACTTTCTAAGCTCATTCAACAACTCGTTCACTTGTTCATCACTTAGTCCGTCATTAACAATGACGGGATAAGTATCATTTGGACCGAGAAACGCGTACCTCAGACCTTTTGGAAGAGGCTTAAGGTCAACCTTTGGAGCTTTGAGTTCTGACCAGTCATCTGAACTTATATTCTCTCCTCCATGGTCGAGCATCTCAGTAGAGTTTGTTTTTTCAGCGATTAGGCTCATTGTGCATCCTGATACTGCTTCTTCTAAGGGAACAATCAATTCCTCAAACTCTTCTGGTCTTTCCATTGGTATGTGGGCGTCAAGATACTCTTTGTACCCTTGGGTTTCTAAGTGTAGGTACCCTTCTTCTCCATCGTTGGTTAAGGCACTTGCTAGGTGATCTCCTTCTGTAAGTTCTTCCAATAACTCGTCAGCCAATCTATCCATTTCTTCGATCCAAAAGACTTGTCCATTGATTGTCGGTTTCTTCATAGCTTTGTTAATGTCGAAGGTCATTTTCATCTCCTTCCCCAGGTTTAGGTCGATGTTTCCCTTTTTGACGTCAATAATAGCTCCTACAGGAGCTAGGAACGGTCTTCCTAGAATCAATGGGTCTTTTGGCTCCTCATCCTTTTCCAGTATTACGAAATCAGTAGGGATGTCTATTGATCCGACTTTAACAGGCAGGTCTTCGAGAACTCCATGAGGTATTCTGACTCATCTGTCAGCTAATATCAGTTGGATACTGTAGGGCTTGTATTTACTAAAACCCAATCTTCTAGCTACTGATAGGGGCATGAGGCTGATTGAGGCACCCAAATAACATAGGCATTTACTGAAAGATAATGGTCCTACTGAACAAGGTAGGGTGAAGGATCTAGGATCTCTTTACTTTCTTGGTATTATATTTTTGTGGATGATAGCGCTACATTCATGGCCTTTTACCACCATTCCATGCACCTCCTTGGTTCTTTCCATAATCAGACCTTTAAGGTACTTGTGGGAGTGTGGCATGAGCGTGAAAGCATCCATTAACGGGATTCTTAGCTCAATCTCCTTTAGTTGCTTATCAAAAAGGGTTTTATATTTTTCTATTAATTCCTTCTTGAATCTTCCTGGGAAAGGCATAGTCGGTTTGAAGGGTGGCGGAGCAAATTCTTTATTTTTTTCTGATGCCGCGACTTTGCTTTCTTCAAAAGTTGGCTTTGCTTGATCGAGTAGAGGGTCGAGTGAGTCTGAGGGTTGATCAAACTAAATTGGTTCATCAGTTTGAACTTCGTTTTGATGTTGGTCCTCCCCTTCTTGAACTTCACTGTCCTCAGTGATCGTTTCTGTTGGTTGGTTGTTGATCAATTTCCTTCCACTATGGAGTGTGACTACGTGTGCATATTCCTTGGAGTTTTGAATGGCCTTTCCTGGATGTTGTCCTGTATACGTTGAGGAGGTATTGGAAACAGCTTTCCGTTCCATGTATGTCATTTTAGATGTGAGATCCTCATATTTGCTTCTTAACTCATTGTAGGAACAATCAATTTTACTATTAATCTCAACCAATTGTTTTTCCAGAACTAGAGCTCCAGTAGTTTGACCCTGGATGATTTGTTGATGCATTCGTTTTGTGTGAGGATCTTACGCTACTGGTGCTTGTTGTGGTTGTTGAGTGAACCCTTGTGGTGGAATCTGATGTCGGTATCTTCCATTAAACTGTTGGTTAGGGACATAACCTTGGTTGTACTTAACAAAAGGCTTGGACTGATTCTGTTGAGGTGGATACACTTGATCTTGGGGGTTAGCTACATTAGTGCTTCTGTAGGAGAGGTTCGGGTTGGGCTTGTAGTTGTTGTAGCCCTTGTTGAACCCTCCTTGGTTCTGAATGTAGCACAACTCTTTAGTTTGATCATTCCCCCCTTCTTGCATTTGGAAGTGCTCTTCATCAGTGATGTAGTGTATCTGCTTCTGTTGAGCCAGCAACAGGTTGTCTAACTTTTCATTCAGAGCCTTGATATCCTTGCTCTGTTTGTCCTCACTTCCTCCAGTTCCTCTCATTGAGCGATCATAGTCTTCATTGTAGCACCCATTGATCTTGGTAAGGCTATAGAGCCTATCAAAGCTGTCAAGATGGTCCAGGGGGTCTTCCATAGGTAAGCCATGAAACTTGTTTCCTTGGATCATTGAGATGAGACCTCTCTTGATCTCAAAATTGTTGTTCTGAACTGGTGGAGGCATTATCCCTTGTCTTTGGTGATGATTCTTTGGGGCATCACCAGCACCAATGTTTCTTGGTTGATCAACATTAGGTGGGTCTTGAACATCAACTGGCCTGTTCTGTTGATCCATAGTAGCTGGTCTTGGCTGATCACAGGCTGCCTTTGCTTTGGTTTCTTGTAACTCGCGAGCTATTCTGTCAATTCTGTCTTTGAATGGTAGTAGGTGTGCAGAACCTTTGGATCGAGTTTGCATGCACAAAGATTAGTACCTATACCACAAAAACAAGCAGACGAAAATATGAGTTAGTAACTTGATAAATGTAAAAGAACTTGATCTTAAAAGTTTCTGATATCTTGAATGTAACAATGCAACAATGAATTGGCAATGGCGTCAAATTGATAAACAGGTTTTTCAGGTCTGCTTATGGTGAATGTGTGATTCAGTTCAATTCCCCTAAAACACAAACATGTCGATGCAGTTATAGAGGGTGTCAATCCAGTCCACTGTATTGCTAGCAATCAAGATGTGCACAAAAACAACAAAGTCAAGCCAGATTATAATGATGGTGGGTTTCTAGTAACAATCCTAGGTCAGGATTCAAACAAGTAAAAATAAGAACTTAAAAGCCCTACTCGATCATTGGGTCGAGTAGAACCAACAGGTGACAAAATTAAGAAACCTAAATGCAATCAACAGGGGATACAAATAACAGGTAAATAAAAGTGCAATCAACAGGGGATACAAATAAATCTAATAGAAGTTCTAAGGATGGATTCATTGATAAGGGCAACTCTAGGGTTCATCAAATGGCTAATAGGCGAAAGGTAGATACCAATGACGATAAATTCAAAAACCTGGTCAATCCACTCTCGTGACAGAGACCCCCATAACTCTACCACTTCCTAATCTCAACTCTCGTTGATGAAACATAGCGGAGCAGGGTTTAAGAAACAATCTACCAAAGCCAATAGGCAGACAAGCCAATCCCTTGGTCGAGTCTACAAATCTCTGGAATTCGTAGGTTAGACTTCCATTTGAACGTCTTTTGGACGCTGGACGTCTATGATCGAATCTCCACATTAGCCAGTGAAAACCGCATAGGGGCCAAGCAAATCCAGAAGGGTATAAACCTAAACACTTACCACCTAACTAACCTAGAGATTACCCTAATCTAATCCATCCTCAAGAACCCTAATCACTACTCAAGCAACATTATCAAGAACACAAACCCAGAAATTACTAAAATCATACCAAAATGTAGATTTAAACAAGCTAAACAACTTTACTTAAACAATCAAATGCAAAGACGAAATAGATTAAGAGTAATGAAGGTTTCAAAATTAATAAACACAAAGAATAACTGAAAGATAAAGCATAGATCCTTTGGACAAATCCCAAAGTGATCTATTTATACTAAAATGTTGAAACCCTAGATTCACTAGAAGACAAGAGATTTGAGGCGGTTTGGACGAATACTCGACCTTGGGGATCGAGTAAAGAGGGTGTTGCAAAGTCTACGCCTTTGTGTCTATGCTCCGAGTGATCAATTGGTTGAGTAGATGCTTCATCCTCTCCTATCCGTATGCTCAGATGTCTGGTTGAGTGGGGAATGAGGAGGATCCGAAGACGCTTTGATAGCTCAACAAGTCTTGTAGAGATGGTCACCCTTGGTCGAGTAAATGGATCGAGTAGTGGATCGAGTAGGAGGGGCGAGTAAACTGCAGCCACCTTTGTAGCATCCTGGATCGAGTAAAGAGGTCGAGTAGAATGATGCCTCTTCTATAGCTACCTGGATCGAGTGAATGAATCGAGTAGAGTCCTTTTAAACTCCTTTTGCACCTGAAAACACACCAAAACATGCAATGCGAATGCAAGATAATCCTAGATGCCTAAGTATGCAAAACAAGCTAAAATGGTTCAAAATGATATGATACAATGAGGAAATGCAAAGCTAAATCATGATAAACATACACCTAAAATGAGTAAAATACAGTGTTATCAGTAAGTGTAATGTGTAAGTGTCTGGTTTAGTTGTGTAAGTGTCTTGTTTAGTTGTGTAAGTGTGTTAGTGTATTGTGTAATGTGTAATGTTAAGTGTCTGCTTTAGTTGTGTAAGTGATAAGAGTATAAGTGTATTGTGATGTCTCTGCTTAGTAATAAGAGTCCGAGTGTATTGTTTAATGTTAAGTGTTAAACTTAGTTGTGTAAGTTGTGTGAGTCTATTGTGATCTCTAGTATGCGTCTCGTTATGATGTGTGATAGTAGGATTTTAATCAATTAATCCCTAAAACACTATCTTGTCGTTGTAGTATTTTAGGATGTCGATCCAATCCGGTGTGATGCAAACAGATGAGATATGATCAGAAAGCTCTAAGTCAGGCCAAGCAGAAAGTTGGTTGGTTCTAACAGTCCTAGTATGCAATAACAGAAATGAAATGAAACTAAAAACAGAAATGGCAATAGCATGCAGGTGAATAACAAAGCAGAAATGATAACAGACAATCAAATGAATAAACGATTCCTAAGAATGGGGTAATCGAATAGTGTGGTCTACTTAATCTATTCAGACGTTTGACAAAACTTCACAGAAGCTATCCGTAGACAACAAGTTCAACAACAGATTAATTCACTCTCGTGATAGAAATCCTCAAGCAATCCCTTTAGCGATCTCTAACTAAGCAGGCATTATCGAATCAACATGTTAGAGCCAATATCCTCTTTACAGCCAATCCCTTGGGGTAGAGTCAGATATCTCTGGAATTAATAGGATCCAACGCCCATTAAACGCCTTCTGAGCGCTGGACGTCTGGACTCATACTCCACATTAGCCAGTGAAACAAGCAATAAGCGTAACTAATCCAGAAGGGATTCTAGTATTCTAAACTCAACCACCTAAAACGACCAAGTAAACCACAACTATTCTATTCCATCCTCAGAAATACAGTTCACTACTCAGACATAATCAAAGGCAATAGCAAAGCAACGATTGAAAACATGATAACAGAAATGACGAAAGACTTAAACGAAAACTGAATATCAAATACTTGAAAGTGAAAATACAAAGTCGCAGGAGAAACACTGCGGCTATCAAAGTTGCAAAAATGTAAAAGCGAGATAATAACCGATAATAGTGGATGCCCTAGGGAAAACCCTAAGAGGCAGTTTATATAAGCGAGAAATGAAACAAATAAGGAAACTAAATATATAGCGAATCTTCACGTCATAATCCTGCGACCGAATATGTCATTGGCATCTGACGGGCTGAAATGAGCTTCCTAGTGATCGAGTATGTCATGGATCAAACTGGGCTTCAGGGGCTCCGTCTTGCGATCGAGTGAGATGCAGTTAAGTCGAGATTGAATGGTCCAGCGACCCTGTGATCGAGTGCGATCGAGTGGATGTCATGAGTTGGTGATCGAGTGGTTTCTTCGGCTTCTCTTCTCTTATTTGTTCTCAGCTTGTCTGGTTGAGTGCAGAATGAGCAGATAGGCTTCCTGGATATCGAGTGGTGATCGAGTGGTTCTGATGGGGTGATTCCTCCTGCTTCGCGATTGAGTGATTTGCCCTGGCAGGGCTCCGAGGCTGCGATAGAGTACTTTTGCTGAAGGCGTCATTGGGCATTCTGACTTCATGTTCTGTTTTTCCTCTGTATGAACTCCAAAAGCATCCAAAGTACCTGAAAACAATCAAATATGCCATGCACATGCAATCCTAATGCAAAATCGTCCTAAGTATGTAAAACACACTAAAACGACTCCTAATGAGATGATTTGTGGATGAAACAATGACAAAGTGGTGAAGAATGAATGCCTAAATCATGCAAATTATAGACATATCAATGTGTGAGCCAATTATGATCTCTAGTTTTAATGTGTCAGTGCATTGTGATCTCTGGTTTAAATATGTGAGTGTCTTATGCATTTGATCTGTGTATTCTTGTCATGTCCTTGCAGGTTTACTCGTGACACATCTTTGAGGCTGGTTCGAAAGATTACTAGAGTATGGACAAACAAATTTGATGGTGTCTTCTATAGCTGGTCATGTGTTCCACGGGAACGATGAGAAAGATACTTCCTCGAGTTTGCGGTATAGTGTTTTTCTCTTGCATTCACTAAAATGTTTAGCTGTTAATTATCTTCAGTAAACACACCATTGGGATCCTTTGATTACAGGAACAGTTGAGTACTATTTTGAAGATATATGTTAAAGACGGATAAAAGATATTGCAAGTTTAGATGTTGTCTTAGTCCTTGTTCATTTTTAACATTGCAGGAAAAGGAATTAGGAAGGACAGTGGGTATTGGTAAGGTCTTTGTCAAGACGCATACAAAACCAGATGGCACTTATGTCAATAAGAAGGCTGAGAAGATTGCAAAGAACTATGAGCAGAAATTGCAGGTTAAAGTTTCTGAAATGGAGGCAGAGACTTCAAATGTTTCAGACGGGGAATCACGACCTCGGCAGCTCACAACAGATGACTGTACTCTCATATTCCTACAGGTAATGTTTACATTTTCATATTTATGGTCTCCATATTCTCATGCTCTTTAGTAATTGTTTGTCTCTTTCTTTTCACAGTCCATAGAGACAGATTCATGAGGAAATTATTATGGAGTGGGCAGTCTTCAGGAGCATCTTCCGGATCTAGTCACTGGAAAACGCAAACACTTAGGAAAATCTTCTTCTTTCGTGGCATTGCAAGTGCAACTGAACGAAGCTCAACAAAAACTTGAAGAGAAAGCTGCTCATAATGCAAAACGTGAGGAAGAGCAAACCAAGGGTGTAGTTGAAAAGTATTTGCGCCAAACTGATCCGACCTTTCTCCACTTCATCGAGTCTCATTCACCTGAATCAACTACAGAGCCTATCTCATCTCCAACTACTTCTTAAGTTACTTCTCCCTCTTTACAAACTAGCATGAACTTGTTGTCTTTTGAGAATTTAGTGTAAGTTGAATCTTGTATTTTGAGAATTTAGTGTAAGTTGAATTTTGTATTTTGGTAACAATATTAATGAATTTGGTGTTTGTTTGAATCATAAGTTTGGTTTTGAAATTTAGATAAGAATAGTTGTGAAAGCATTACAGGATTAAGCAATATAAATCAGAAATAAAATTGACATTTTTTTCTTTTGTCTGAAACCGTAGTCGTTACTCAGTCACATATTAGTCGTTAAATAGTCGCAGACTATCCCTACAATAATCGAAAGTTCATATAGTTTAATCGTAACTTAGTCGTAACATAGTCGTAACATATAGCGACTATTTTACGACTAATATTACGACTACGTGCGTTAGTCGTAACTTAGTCGTAAATTGGCGACTAAAATTACGACTATTGCGTTTAGCAACTGTGGATAGGCGACAACAGTGATTAGTTGTAAAACAGTCGTAATTTTATCGATTTACGACAACTTTGCGACTAAAATTGTAGTCATTATAAGTGTGTTTTCTTGTAGTAACCATATATGGTATCCATGAGTTATAACCATATATGGTATCCATGAGTTCAAATTCGATGCTAAGACATGATAATTGCAAGTCAAATTCAGGTTCAAAATTGATAGGGAATGGTATCAGATAATGACAGTATGATCGAGTAGAGCATTCAAGACATAATGCAATTTTACTTCAATTTTATTGACTACGTATCAGACAACTAGCAACGATGAACCAAAATGCTTACAAGGCTATCTCATCATAATCCCCAATGCATATGCGATAATCCTATATGAAACATCCTAAACTCAATCCTAAATGTGATGCAAACTAAATGAACACTGTGTTTTGGTGGAATACATTTTCAGAAAAAAATTCAATTTTTTTAGTTTTTTCTATGCCTTAAATGAATGCAGACTCAAGATTATAAACAATGCAACACATACTTCCTGAGCCCTCCCCCAAACTTAAATCACACAATCCTCTGTGTGACCAAATTTGGAAGAGAGTACTGAGGATAAAACACATAACAGAAACAAAATAAAAACAGGAGATGGTATAATACAATGGTGAAGTGATGAGCTTACCTCAGTTGAAGAAGGAGCAGAGTTGGTCGTCAATAGCTGCATGTGATTGCTCTTAGGCCAGAAACTCCCTGTTGTGTCTCATCTCCGCCCTGTGGGTACTCGACCTCATCTCCTTTGTGGCGGTCAGCACCGCCACGAGTATACTCGACCTCTCTTCTTCTGCTACGGCCAACACCGCTTTGTGGATACTCGACCTCTCTCTTATACTGCGGCTAGCACCGCGGTCGAGTGATCTCTCCTAGCGTGGAGAAGCCAAAACAAGGTCGAGTGTCTTTGATTGCTCTATGGTCGAGTGTACTGCTGTACCCTCAGAGCCAGAATCCACTTCGCTTAGCTCTTCATACTTATATCCTAAAAACACTAACAAAATGCATCAAAAACAACAAGGAAATATAAAGATATGTACAAAGATAGACTTGGGACTTCCTCCCAAGTGAGCTTGTTTTAAGTCTCTAGCTTGACTGCTCACACTTATTAAGCTTAAGAAGGGTGATAGAGAGGAATTGAGGTCTCCTCTTCTTCCATGTTAGATACAACATTGTATTCAGCATGCTCTCTTGACAGGTCTGTAGTTGAGTACTCAATGGCCCTTTCCTTGTAAGCTTCTTTTTCTTCTAGTGGGTAGTCTTCTTCTTCAAACCATTCAGAACCGAACGTTTTCCTTGGGATAGCTTCAATGCTAAGTTGAGGTTGAATAGCTTCTCTTTGCATCTGACTCACTTTATCCCTAAGTTCCTCCACAGTGTGGGCTAGCTTCCCTATAGTTTCTTCTTCCATATCAGACCTCTTTTTAAGCTCTTTTACTCTTTCTGTCTCATATCCTTCTCCTGAGATCTCTCTATCGTCCTCAGAGGTTTTTCCATCTTCTGTTGACCTTTGTGGAGTTTTGTTGATGTCAAATTGCAGCTTGATGTGCTTTCCAAGGTTGAGACTTATTTTCCCTTCCCTGACATCTATCACTACTCCCACTGAGGCTAAGAAAGGTCTTCTCAGGATTCGAGGATCCTTATGTTCTTCTTCCATATCCAGCACAACAAAGTCAGTAGGTACTTCTACTTCATTGATCATTATAGGCAGATCTTCGAACAGGCCAAAAGGTCTCCTTGAACTCTTATCACCAAGAATCAAGGTTAGGTCGCCCGAGTTATATTTGACAAATCCCAGCTTCCTTGCAACAGAAAGTGGCATTAGGCTGACTGAAGCTCCTAAATCACATAGGCAATTGCTGAAAGCTAGTTGCCTAATAAAGCATGGTAGAGTGAAAGATCTCGGATCTTCTAACTTTTCTTGAACAATCTTCTTCTGGATGATTGCACTACACTCGTGAGTTAACGCCATCGTTCCTAGAACTTCTCTGATCCTCTCTGTAATCATGTCCTTCTCACGTTTGTGTGAGTCTGGTATTAGCGCAAGACAGTCTACTAGAGGCATTGTGATTTCAAGGTCCTTCAAATGTTTTTCAAAGAGAGCTTCATACTTCTTTATTAGTTGCTTCTTGAATCTCCCTGGAAATGGTAGTAAAGGCTTGTAGGGTGGAGGAACAAAGACTTTATCCTTGGTTTTAGTAGCGGCATGCTTTTTAAGAGAAGGAGGTACTACTTGAGCTTGGGATCGAGTACTACGATCGAGTATAGGCTCCTCTATTGCTATTTCAGCTGAAACTTCATTCTGAACGAAAACCTCCCCTTCTTGAACTTCACTGTCCCTAGTGATAGAGGTAAAGGCATGTCGATTTGGGAGCTCTCGATCATGGCAGATAGTGATGGCGTGAGCAGTGGCATACTCCTTAGGGTTCTGGATTGCTTTCCCTGGAAGCTGGCCTGGGATGTTGGTAATAGATGGTGAAGTGGGGATGCCTTCCAGATATCGTATCCTAGTGCTCAAAGATTCATACTTGCTGTTAAGTTCGACAAAGTGTCGGTCAACTTTGTTGTCTCATTCAGCAAACTTCTGAGTGATTTCCATTGCTCTTGTGGCTTGGCCTTGAATTATCTGCAGAAGCATGGTCTTCATGTTTGAATCCTGAGGTGCAGCTGCTTGATGTTGCTGTAAATTAGAAACCAGGTGGTGGCTGTTGTTGTTGATAACCTCCCTGGAACTGCTGCTTTGGAACAAACCCCTGACCTTGGTTGTAAGGAACAAACAGTTTGGGTTGTTGTTGTGGTTGCTGCTGTGGATAGACTTGGTCTTGTGGATAGGCTACATTGGTGCTTCTATACGAGAGATTCGGGTTGGGTCTGTAATTGTTGTACTCTTTTTTGTAGATACCTTGGAGGAGTATGTCTAATTTTTTCATTGAGAGCTTTAATCTCTCTATGGTGCTTGTCTTCAGAGTCAGAGCTGGTGCGGATGCCTTTGTCATAATCTTCATTGTAATTGCCATCCGACTGAGCCAAGTTTTCAACTAGCTCCCATCCTTCTTCAACATCCTTGTTGAGAAGGTTCCCATTTGAAGTAACATCAAGGAGCATCCTTATCTTAGGCAGGACGCCTCTGTGCTGAGAAGAGAAGCCTGCTTAAATCCGTGATGAGGACATTTGGTTTGATAACCCTTGAGGCGCTCCCAAGCTTCATAGAAGGTTTTAGTTTGCTTCTAACTGAATCCGGATATCTCATTCCGGAGTTTTGCAGTTCTGGAGTTGGAGAAGAATTTAGCCAAGAAGGCTTTCTTGCAATAATCCCAGGTTGTGATTGAATTCTGGGGTAACGTCTTTTCCCACAGATGGGCTTTATCTCCAAGTGAGAAGATAAACAAGCGAAGCTTGAAACCATCTTCACTAACTCCATTGATTTTAGTAAGGCTACAGAGCCTTTCAAACTCGTCTAGATGATCAAGCGGATCCTCCATTAGCAAGCCATGAAATTTGTTCCCCTGAACCAGTGTAGTAAGACCACTCTTGAACCCAAAGTTGTTGTTATGTACTGGAGGTGGAACAATGCCATGACGCTGGTGGTGGTTGTATGGGAAGTCACCAGCACCAATGTTGTTAGGTTGCATTTGCTCATCTAGAACGTCAGCCATTGTGTCTGTTATTATCTGTTCTCTCAATTGGCGAGCAATACGATCGATGTTATCGTTGAATAGGATGTTCTGATTCCCTTGTGACCGTGTATGCATGCAACAAGTAGCAACCTGGCTATAACAGACGATTAAAGTTGGTTGCTAAGTACCTGAAATACAGAGTTTGAAAATACACAATGTTAGTATCTCTTATAACAAAAACGAACTTGATCTTAACAATTCTGAAATCTCAAATATAGCAAACAAACACTCAATTGGCAACGGCGCCAAATTGATAATAGGATTTTAAGATCAATTAATCCTCAAGCACTATCACGTCGTTGTAGTATTGAAATGTGTCAATCCAAATGGGTGTGATGCAAACAGATGAGATATGATCAGAAGTTGCTAAGTCAAGCCAAGCAGAATTTGGTTGATTTTCTAACAGTCCTAGTGTTGATGCAGAAAATAGTAAAAGTCACAAAAATGACTGATATACTCGATCGCAAGGTCGACTGCTAGAAGGGACCCTGTCATCGAGTACAACCGGATGAAAGAGAGTGCAGAAATGGACCAGTTTACTCTATCACACAGTCTCACTATCAATACCACGGTGTGATCGAGTAGAATGGTTGAAAAGAGGAAAACACTAAAATTCAATAGCAAGTGGATGAAGTAGGTAAGTAGACAGAGAATTCACTTGGATGAGAAATTCCTAAGGAGGGGTAATCGAATAGTGTGGTCTCCCTAATCAACTCAGTTGGTTATCAAATCTCAATGAAGTTATCCCTAGAAAACAGGTTCAACAACAAATTAATTCACTCCCGTGATATAAATCCTCAGGCATACCTAGACATTGACCTAATTCCCATTAGCGGTCTCTAACTAAGCAGGAAATAAGAACCGACAATTAAAGCCAATAACCGCTCTAAACGGCCAATCCCTTGGGATAGAGACGATTATCACTGGAATTAGTAGATCTAACGTTCCATTAAATGCCTTCTCAGCGCTGGAACTTCTAGGATCGAATTCTAGTTGATCAAAAAGGAATAAGCAGTAAACATAACTAATCCAGAAGAGATTCAATAAATCTACACTTAACTAACAGATTCGACCAAGGGTTCCACAACTACTCTATCCCATCATTAGAAATCCTAATCACTACTCAGGCAATATGCTTAAAGACAATAACATAGAAACGATTGAAGATTGCATACTTAAAAGATTAGAGGAAATGAAACAGAAATGAACAAGCAAATGAAGGCAAAATCTGAATAACTTAGAAGAAAAATTGAAATATAAAGTTGAAGGAATGAAAAAGCGGCTGCTGAATAAGTTGTAGAAATCTTTGTAAAAAGTCTGTGTAAGTCTCAATGTCTTACGGCAAAATTCTTAGAGACTTATTTATACTAAAAACGATAAGGATAAGGAAGTGGGCTGCCATGGACGATGTGATCAAGAGTGTCGGCTCAAAGCAGGCTTCCTAATGAGCTTCGAAGTGGGCTTCGAATGGGCTTCGAATGGGCCTTCTCTTCTCTTCTATTTTCGTTTCTCAGGTTGTCTGGTTAAGTGCGGATTGATCAGAGGGTCGAGGTGGTGGTCGAGTAAGTTGGTTGACAGAATGGTCTAGGCTGCTTCTTGGCCTCTTTGATCGAGTATATTGGTCAGCTGTCACGATGGACTGGTTCATCTCCTCTCCGATCGGGTATACTGGTGGACTCACAAAGTGGACTGCTTGGTCGTCTCTGCTATCGAGTAGAATTGTCAGGATGGACTCCTTCAGCTCTATGATCGAGTAGAACTGCAGAATGGACTGCCTCCTCTCCTCTTCCATCGAGTATATCTGGCAGAATGGACTGCTTGGTCCCCTCTACGATCGAGTAGAAGTGTGTTGATGGACTGCTGAGCTGATTGCTTCCCACTCTGCTACTGGTGATCGAGTATGTTGGTGGAAATGTGACTTTCTGTTCTGTTTTTCCTCTTTCTAAGCACCAATAGCTCCAAAGTACCTTACACAACTCCAGAATACAGAATATATGCAAGACTAGTCATACACTCGACTAAAGATGCAAAATGTACAAAAATGATGATGAATGCTATGAAAGATGGATCAAACTAGACTAAAAATGGTGATAAAAGGATGTGTAAAACATACAAATTATAGACATATCAGCGACCAATTCTAGCAAATGAAGGAAAAGCTTGTCAAGATCAGCAACGCCCTTCTTAACCAACAAGACGATATCCAAGACCACAACACAAGAATCATCAGTGTCGAATTTGCCATTGATTCGGTTGAAGGTCATCTAGATTGGAAGATTGAAGAACTAGAGAAGAAGCTCACTAACTCAAACGAGTTTTCGGAGTGGAGAAGTAACCAATCTTACCAAGAAGAAGAACATTTTCCCAAGGCCCAAGCCCGATACTAGGTGGAAACAAAAAAGGAAATTGGATTCCTAGTGAAAAAGGGAAAGATCTATGTTGCTATTCCGAAAAAGGAAATCTTGACCCTATAAAAACTCTAGGGATTTCGATCCCTAATGTTTCTCAACAAGATCAAATCAAAGAAGGATATCACTTAGAAGAAGAAGCAGCGGCACGCCTAGAAGAAAATTCAATGGCCGAGACTTATTCTTGAAGTGAGAGCTACGAAACTCAAGAAGACTATTCTCACTTCGAGAATTTGGAGAATTGGATTGAAGACTGTTCAAGAGGGGATGATGAACTCAGCGACCATTCTAAAGAAGAGGAGGATTATGAAGAGTTCAAAGACACCTACTCTTGCATGACAACTAGACTCCTCGATGAAGATACTCCCTGAAACCCTAGTTTCAAGGCAACTATGAAACTGTGCTACCTAAGGCCATCTCCAATGGTGAGAGCCCATGGATGGGCTCTCACCATTTTTTAAGAATAAATTATGTGAATTTGTTAGATTAGAACTTATGTTCAAAAAAAATAAAAAATCATAGTCCAATGGTAGTTTCTCTTAATAGGGTTCTCATGAAAATATAAAATTGTTTAATTTCATAAAACTCAATCAAAAGAAACTATGATCAATAAGGAAGTTGGTAATGTACATATGAATAAGATTGTTCTAAAAGGTTTAAAGTACCCATTACATTATTTGAAATCTTCTACAAAATTGAGTTTCGAGTGGTAATGTGGAAATAATAACCAGGAGAAATGTTTGAATGTGGTTTCATATATATCTTGCTTTTCACTTTGAAAATTTGTATTTAAGTTTTATTGAAACAATTGATCAAATTTCTGTGCTTTTGAAGGAACCCATTTTTTCCTTTTTTGATAAAAACAAAATCCAATGCTAAGAACATTTTCCTCC
Organism: Arabidopsis suecica; assembly: GCA_019202805.1. NCBI lineage: Eukaryota > Viridiplantae > Streptophyta > Magnoliopsida > Brassicales > Brassicaceae > Arabidopsis > Arabidopsis suecica. Next base: position 94,141 of record JAEFBJ010000120.1, on the reverse strand, counting down.
ATCTAGCGATGATAATCTTAGAAGAAATTTGTCTAACATGAGAGACTGAGACCATATATTCACAATTCCTTACCATGTGAAAGCAAGTAAATAAAGAGGAATGAGATAGGAGAGAATAGAAATGCAGTAAAAACAAGAATAAATGTTGTTTGTGTCTTTGTTAAACAAGAAGAAGAAGTTTTGTTTAGAAACAAGATGTATAATCATTCAATATATGGTTCTGTTTGGTACAAGACATTCAAAACGAAGTATAATTTAATATAGTTAGTATAGTACAAGACATTTTGCACAAAGCTATATAGCAAGATTCACGAGAGTGAAGAATGAAGATACAAATTATACATGTTAATGCTTGTGTCCAGTTAAGCAGTGGAAGAAACACTGATACTCAGAGATAAGACTTACTTCAACTACACTGTTTCGGTCACCCCCAACTTTTGAAGCAACCATAACCAAAGTTGGATCAACATCATTCCCTCCATCTCTATAAATATAATCATGAGAGCTATGATCAAGTAGATTTACTATGGGGATTGAGTTGGTGAGATCCTATAATAATTTACCAAAGGCATGTCAGATATTTAATATCATTCTCCCATCTTCTTAAGCCACATAGAAACTAAGCCACAAATGTTTAACCAGATAAACACTTCATAACACTATTAGCACCAAGAAATGTGAAAAAGATCATAATTAAGCAGCCATATACATATATATTTGGGCAACACTCAAAACGCAATTTATCAAGTTGTAGAAAAAGAAACAAAGGCCAAACACATATAAACAAGACCTTCTGAAGCTAGAAGCCACAAATGTTCGAAAAGAGAAAAACAATTACCAATAGAAACGTGAAGATTATATCTTAATCAAGCATGTTCTAGTACGAGAAACACATAAAAATAGATGATAAGTAGGTTTTTACGCCTACTTATGTGCTGAAGTGAGGTTCAGTTCAATTCTCCTTAAACACTAACATGTCGATGCAACTATAGGGGGTGTCAATCCAGTCCACTGTTATTGCTAGCAGTCAAGATGTATACAGAAGCAACTAAGCCAAGCCAGATTATAATGATGGTGGGTTTCTAGTAACAATCCTAAATCAAGATTCAAACAACAAAAATGAGAACTTTTAAGTGCCCTACTCGATCACAGGGTCGAGCAGAACCATACATGCAACAAATTTAAGTACTGAAATGCAATAAAAGGTAACTCAACAAGATGACACAAATAGCAGGTGAATAGAAGTGCAATCAGGGGGTGAATACAAATAAATCTAAGAAGAATAGAAGTCCTAAGGATGGATTCATTGATAAGGGCAACTTTAGTGTTCATCGGGTGGCTAACTGATAACACTGTATTTTACTCATTTTAGGTGTATGTTTATCATCATTTAGCTATGCATTTGCTCATTGTATAATATCATTTTGCATCATTTTATCTTATTTTGCATACTTAGGCATTTAGGATCACCTTGCATTCGCATTGCATGTTTTGGTGTGTTTTCAGGTGCAGAAGGAGCTAAAAAAGACTCTACTCGATCCATTCACTCGATCCAGGCAGCAACAGAAGAGGCATCATTCTACTCGACCTCCTTACTCGATCCATGATGCTACAGAGGAGGCTGCAGTTTACTCGACCCTCTTACTCGATCAACCTCAGATGAAGCAGCAGATTGATCTACTCGCCCATCCTACTTGATCCACTACTCGATCCATTTACTCGACCAAGGGTGACCATCTCTACAAGACTTGTTGAGCTATCAAAGCGTCTTCGGATCCTTGATAATAGGATTTTAAGTCAATTAATCCTAAAGCACTATCATGTCGTTGTAGTACTTAGGGTGTCAATCCAAATGGGTGTGATGCAAACAGATGAGATGTGATCAGAAGTCACTAAGTCAATCCAAGCAATAACAGTTTTGGGGTTTCTAACAGTCCTAAGCGAACATGCAGAAAAGAGAAACAATAACAGAATTACTAAAATCACTCGACCACAACAGGCTGATGCCAGAAGTAGAATGTGGTCGAGTAACAGACAGGATATGATCCAGCTTTACTCGATTGCACAGTCTATTGCCAGACACTGGGTGTGGTCGAGTATACTAGTCGAGTAGGGGACAGAAAACGAGACAACTGTACTCAACTGCACAGTCTGTTGCCAGACACTGGGTGAGGTCGAGTAAGTTGGTCGAGTAATTGCAAAACGAAGAAACAGGTAATGAGAACGATTAAGCGATAACGATAAAACCGAGAAATCAGATAGACGAGAAATTCCTAAGGATGGGGTAATCAATTAGAGTGCTATCCTAGCCTATTCGAATGGTTAACAAGTGCAATCAAGCTATCCCTAGACAACAGGTTCAACAACAGATCAATTCACTCCCGTGATAGAAATCCTCAAGCAAAGCTAGCCCAGATTAATTCCCATTAACGGAATCTAACTATGCATGCAATAAGAACAGACTGATAAAATCAATAAACTCTCTAAACGGCCAATCCCTTGGGATAGAGACGAATATCTCAGGAACTAGTGGATCAAGCATTCCATCGAACACCTTCTGGGTGCGGGAATGCTTTGGATCGAATTCCAGTTGATTAGAAAGAAATAAGCAATAAACACAACTACTCCTGAAGGGATTCAATCAATTCTAAACCTTAACCATTCTACAGACTACGGATTCCACAACTACTTTATCCCATCCTTAAGAATTCTAAGTCACTACTCAGACAACAAGCTCAAAGACATAAACGCAGGTAAATGATAATATTGCATAAGTAAAGAGATAAAGAGTAGATGAAAGGTGAAATCAAATGCGGACTCTGAATAACTTGGAAAAATCTCGAATTACAGGTTGTAGAAGCAAAAGCGGCGCAACCAGAGTAAAAAATAAAATAAAACTGAAGCAAAGACTCAATGTTGACTCGATGTCTCATGACAAAATCCTAAAACATCTATTTATAAAAAACAAAATAAAATGATAGTAGACGGGCCAATAACCTAATCGCCCGGCCCATAGAGTGATAATGGGCCGAGATGGGCTTCGTGATCCGATGGAGCTCCAGACCGCTTCCAAACACCTCTTCTTCTCCTCTTCTCTTCCTTGTGCTCAGCTTGTCTGGTTGAGTGCAGATTTGAGTAGACTCCGAAGATGTGATCGAGTTCTTGGTCGGGTGATGGTATTGGTGGTGAGTGATGATACTCGACCAGGGGGTCGAGTAACGTGGTTGAGTGAACGGCCGATAGAGGTCAGGTGGTGTGGCGAAGTGAAACTCCACCAGGGGGTCGAGTGGCGTCATCGAATGGCCTGAGCTGTGGTTACTCGACCACGGGGTCGTGTAGATGGGAAAAATGGCTCCAAAGTCACTCGACCAGGGAGTCGAGTATTGTGCTGGATGTACTCGACCTGGGGGTCGAGTATGTCCTCTGGTTATGGCTCGCTTCTTCCAATTTGCTCGCAAACAGCTCCAAATCACCTGAAAACAACTCAGAAATGCAATATGTATGCAAAGCTATCCTAATCATGCAAAGCATGCAAGAATGATAAGAAATAATATAAAACAGTGATGAATGATATGAAACTAGACTCAAAATGATGATTAATGAACCTTGAAAACATGCAAATTATAGACATATCAACTCCCTCAAACTTAGTCTTTGCTTGCCCTCAAGCAAATAAGAAGACATAGTTAAAGGAGAGGTTTGAAGGTGGGGACTCAGAACCAAAGCATCAGGTAGAGCAAATAAAATCAATGTCCAAGTTGGTAGTTCTAAGATGCGATATGATCGAATTTTACTCAAAAACGTTAGCCATGCCTTGTTATCAATCTATCCGTCTCTTATACTCGACCTACACATGCTTTCAAATCTACCAATCCCTTTAACATTCATTAGTTCTGGAACGTGAATCAGGCAATGCATCATCAATGAACTCATTTGGCTAAGGTAAAGGTCAAGAGACAAAGGTGGTCCCTTACAGAATAGGCTTCAGTAACAGGGGATCTCTCAAAAAATGATTGAGCTTTAGTAGAATGCTAAAGGTAAGTCCCAAGCTATGCATACAGAGATAAGATCACATCTACCCAGAGTATAACAGTGAAGCTCTAATGGTAATCCTAACTCCAATCCCAATACAAGAACTTAACTCTACCCTTTGCACTCGTGAATCTTTTAAACTCTTTTTCATATCATTCTTTTCTTTTCTCTTAACTCTAGGAGAAGCTTTCTCAACACTCTGATACATCTAGCGGAGTTGGATTTCTTTAATAACTAAGGTTCCTGTTTTTAATCTTGAAAACAAAGGCTTTTAACCCTTCTTCTTTAGCTAACAAGAACCTCATTATTTTCTTTAACATTCCCAAAACCTTTACTAGATTTTTTTTTTCTACTTTCTTTAGCTTACTTCCCCTAGAATTCTTTCCCTTTCCTTATCAACAATGAATTCACCCTTTTCTTTTAAACAAATCCCAACCCATGATATAAGCGCCCACCTAGTCCTATCCAGTCCGAAAAACGCGAATTAGAACTATATGAGACACGGTCGAGTAAACCGGTCGAGTACGTTGAAATTATGGCTACGAGTTTTGCGGTTTTGCGGTCGAGTGAAAGTGAATGAGAGACAGTAATAGCGGGGTCGAGTGAATGGTGGCGAGGCTTGTTCGGTGGATTGTAGTGGCAGTTTGGTCGAGTAAACAGCGAATGAAGAGAAGACGGTGACGGTTTGATGAGAGATGGCAACGATGAGGACGAGTGGTTGAGAGGGGGCGTGAACGGTGAGGAGGGAGAGGCGAGTTCCTTGGTGGCCGAGTCAAGCTTGCGGTGAGTGAACGGCATGAGGTCGTCGAGTAAACAGAGGCGGTGATTGGAGAGGACGTCGCAATCGAGTGAAAGAGAGACGGTGAGAGGGATGACGAGTGAGGTTTGGTCCAGTGAGAGTTGTGAGGGAGAGATGGCGTCGGTGGGAAGAGATGAGGTAGGATCGACTGGCTGTGATGAAGCCTTGGGATTTCCTTATCACTAAAAACGCGTGGGGGGACGAGTGAGGTTTTGGCTGTGTCTGTTCATGAGAATCACAAACACAGCCAAAAACAAATCAAAATGGGTGATAGAGAGGATATGCATAGTCCTCTCTGATCTCATCATCATATTCAGCATCCTCTCTTGAGAGATGCGTAGAAGAATACTCAATTCTTCTTTCCTCGAAATAGGCCTCTTTCTCTTCTAGTGGATAATCTATCTCCTCAGACCATCTTGAAGTAAACTTTTTTCTCGGGATAGTATCAATCCCGCATTTTGATTGAGCTTTCTCTTGCATCTGATCCAATTTACTCTTAAGTTCCTCAACTGTCTGAGCTAGCTTCTCTATGGTTCCTTCTTGATCATCAGATTTCTTTTTGAGATCTCGCAAGTCAGGTGTAGAGTTTGTGCTTGGTCTGGTGATTGAATTCGAAGGTTGAGGTTGAGCCCTGATCTTTTCTTCTACAGTTGTCCTTTGCGAAGTTTCGTTGATGTCAAACTGCGGCTTGATGTGCTTCCCAAGGTTGAGACTTATTCTCCCGTCTTTGACATCTATCATCGCTCCCACTGAGGCTAAGAAAGGTCTCCCTAGGATTAGAGGATCCTTAGGTTCTGGTTCAATCTCAAGCACAACGAAATCTGTAGGTACTTCCACTCCATTAATCATTACTGGGAGATCTTTTAGCAGGCCGAAGGGTTTTCTTGAAGACCTATCAGCAAGGATCAAAGTCAGGTCGCAAGGCCTGTATTGAGTGAATTCCAGCTTCGTTGCCACGAAGAGTGGCATTAAGCTTACTGAAGCTCCCAAATCACATAGACAATTGCTGAAAATCAATTGCCCAACGGAACATGGTAGAGTGAAAGTTCCAGGATCTTCCAGTTTTTCTTGAACACTCCTCTTAATAGTGGCTCTAGACGGATTAGCATCACATTCGTCTTCTGAATCTTGATACATCTTGATCCTTTCCAGAATTGAATTTCTCACATGTTTTTGAGGATCCGGGATCAGGTTGAGAATTTCTATTAGAGGCATCACTGCTTCCATCTCATCAAGCTGCTTTTCTCAAAGAGAATTGTATCTTTCTATCCATGCTTTCCTGAATTTCTATGGAAGAGCACGTGAAGGTAATGGTGCTGGCTTGAATCGTTTTACCATCCTCTCAAAGATGGATGCTTTTTCGTCTAGGTTAGACTGAGTTTGAAAATAGGATCCAGCTGAATGGTCGAGTCCAACAACTGAAATTTCAATCTGAGTAGAAGCCTCCCCGTCATGAACATCATTGTCCTCAGTGATTGAGTTGGAGACATGTCAAGTAGGCAGCTCTCGATCATGACAAATAGTGATAGCGTGAGCGGTGTTGTATTCTTTCGGTTTTGGTATGGACTTCCCTGGAAGTCCTATTACTTTGGGAGCAGAGGTCGACGCAGTTTGTCCTTCCATGTATCTGACCTTAGAGGTAAGTGCCTCAAGTTTTATGTTCAGATCGTTGAAAGTGCAATAAACCTTGTTGTGGATTTCTGCCATCTTTTTGGCGAGATCCATTGCTCCTACTACTTGTCCCTTGAGAATCTGTTGTAACATGTTCTTCAAGTCTGTATCTGGAATTGGTGAAGGTTGTTGGTTTTGCTGCTGTGTGAACCCAGGTGGTGGAAGTTGCTGCTGATAGGTGCCCTGATACTGCTGCTTAGGAACATACCGCTGACCTTGGTTGTATGGAACAAAAGGCTTGGGTTGATTCTGCTGCTGTGAAGGGTAGACTTGGTCTTGTGGGTTTGCAACATTAGTACTTCTGTAAGACAGATTGGGATGGTTCTGCTTGAAGTTGTTGAAACCTTTGTTGTAACCTCCTTGGTTTTGCACATAGCTGACTTCTTCTGACTACAGAGTCTCCCCATCCTGAACTTGGAACGTGCTTCTGTTGCACAAGGAGTAGCTTGTCCAGTTTGTTACTCATAGCTTTCAGTTCCCTACGGTGCTTCTCATCAGAATCCGAGTTGGTGTGGATGCTTCTATCGTACTCTTCATTGTAGTTGCCATCCGATTGTGCCAAATTCTCTACCAGCTCCCATCCTTCTTCAACGTCCTTGTTGAGGAAGTTCACGTTGGAAGCGATATCAAGAAGCATCCTGATCTTGGGAAGGACACCTCTGTAGAGAGAGTGCTGAGAAGTGAAGCTTTTTTGAACCCGTGATGAGGGCATTTGGTTTGATAGCCTTTGAAGCGCTCCCATGCTTCAAAGAAGGTTTCAGCATTCTGCTGTGTGAATCCGGATATCTCATTCCGGAGTCTGGTGGTTCTGTAGTTAGAGAAAAATTTAGCCAAGAAGGCTTTCTTGCAGGCGTCCCAGGTTGTGACTGATCCCTGGGGTAGCGTCTTCTCCCACAGATGGGCTTTGTCTCCAAGTGAAAATGGGAACAGGCGAAGCTTGAAACTATCTTCACTAACTCCATTAATTTTTGTAAGCTTGCAGAGCCTTTCAAACTCGTCCAGGTGATCGAGTGGGTCTTCCATTGGCAGGCCGTGAAATTTGTTCCCCTGAACCATAGCAATGAGACCGCTCTTGATCTCGAAATTGTTGTTTTGAACCGGCGGAGGAACAATGCCATGGCGCAGGTTATGGTTGTGTGGGAAGTCACTAGCGCCAATGTTGTTGGGCAGTTCTTGCTCATCTACAACGTCAGCCATCGTATTTGTATGTGTATGTTCTCTTAGAGAGCGAGCGATGCGGTCGATGTTGTCGTTGAAGAGGAGGTTCTGATGTCCTTGTGACCGTGTTTGCATACAACAGGTATCAACAGAGCTTGAACAGACCAAACAGAGAATGGGCCAGGGAAGCTGATGAATGTGAGTACCTGAAACACGCAAACAGAGAAAAAGACACAGAGTCAGTAACCTTGTAACAAAAGAACTTGATCTTAACGTTTCCGAAAATCTCAAATATAGCAAAGAAAATACCCAATTGGCAACGGCGCCAAATTGAAAATAGGTTTTTAAGTTAATTAATCCTAAAGCACTATCATGTCGTTGTAGTACTTAGGGTGTCAATCCAAATGGGTGTGATGCAAACAGATGAGATGTGATCAGAAGTCACTAAGTCAAGCCAAGCAATAACAGTTTTGGGGTTTCTAATAGTCCTAAGCGAACATGCAGAAAACAAAAACAATAAAAAAATTACTAAAATCACTCGACCACAACAGGCTGATGCCAGAAGTAGGATGTGGTCGAGTAACAGACAGGATATGAACCAGCTATACTCGACTGCACAGTCTGTTGCAAGACACTGGGTGTGGTCGAGTATACAAGTCGAGTAGCTGACAGGAAACGAGACAACTGTACTCGACTGCACAGTATGTTGCCAGACACTGGGTGAGTTCGAGTAAGTTGGTCGAGTAATTGCAAAACGAAGAAACAGGCAATGAGAACGATTAAGCGATAACGATAAAACAGAGAAATCAGATAAACGAGAAATTCCTAAGGATGGGGTAATCAATTAGAGTGGTATCCTAGCCTATTCGAATGGTTAACAATCGCAATCAAGCTATCCCTAGACAACAGGTTCAACAACAGATCAATTCACTCCCGTGATAGAAATCCTCAAGCAAAGCTAGCCCAGACTAATTCCCATTAACGGAATCTAATTATGCAGGCAATAAGAACAAACTGATAAAGTCAATAAACGCTCTAAATGGCCAATCCCTTGGGATAGAGACGAATATCTCAGGAACTAGTGGATCTAGCATTCCATCGAACACCTTCTGGGTGCAGTATTGCTTTGGATCGAATTCCAGTTGATCAGAAAGAAATAAGCAGTAAACACAACTAGTCCTGAAGGGAATCAATCAATTTTAAAACTTAACCATTCTACAGACTACGGATTCCACAACTACTCTATCCCATCCTTAAGAATTCTAACTCACTACTCAGACAACATGCTCAAAGACATAAACGCAATTAAATGATAATATTGCATAAGTAAAGAGATAAAGAGTAGATGATAGGTGAAATTAAATGCGGACTCTGAATAACTTGGAAAAATCTCAAATTACAGGTTGTAGAAGAAAAAGCGGCGCAACCAGAGTAAAACAGAAAATAAAACTGAAGCAAAGACTCAATGTCGACTCGATGTCTCATGACAGAACCCTAAAACATCTATTTATACAAAACGAAATAAAATGATAATAGACGGGCCAATAACCTAATCGCCCGGCCCATAGAGTGATAATGGGCCGAGATGGGCTTCGTGATCCGATGGAGCTCCAGACCGCTTCCAAACACTTCTTCTTCTCCTCTTCTCTTCCTTGTGCTCAGCTTGTCTGGTTGAGTGCGGATTTGAGTAGACTCCGAAGATGTGATCGAGTGCTTGGTCGAGTGATGGTATTGGTGGTGAGTGATGATACTCAACCAGGGGGTCGAGTAACGTGGTAGAGTGAACGGCCGAGTGAGGTCAGGTGGTGTGGCGAAGTGATACTCGACCAGGGGGTCGAGTGGCGTCATCGAGTGGCCTGAGCTGAGGTTACTCGACCACGGGGTCGAGTAGATGGGAAGAATGGCTCCAAAGTCACTCGACCAGGGGGTCGAGTATTGTGCTGGATGTACTCGACCTGGGGGTCGAGTATGTCCTTTGGTTCTGGCTCGCTTCTTCCAATTTGCTCGCAAACATCTCCAAATCACCTGAAAACAACTCAGAAATGCAATATGTATGCAAAGTTATCCTAATCATGCAAAGTATGCAAGAATGATAAGAAATGATATAAAACAGTGATGAATGATATGAAACTAGACTCAAAATGATGATGAATGAACCTTGAAAACATGCAAATTATAGACATATCCATCCTCCTCATTCCCCACTCAACCAGACATCTGAGCATACGGATAGGAGAGGAAGAAGCATCTACTCGACCAATTGATCCCTCGGAGCATAAACACAAAGGCACAGACTTTGCAGCACCCTCTTTACTCGACCCCCAAGATCGAGTATTCGCCCAAACCGCCTCAAGTCTCTTGTCTTCTAGTGAATCTAGGGATGCTCGATCTTGGGGATCGAGTAAAGAGGGTGCTACAAAGTCTGCGCCTTTGCCTCCATGCTCCGAGTGATCAATTTGTCGAGTAGTTTCTTCTTCCTCTCCTATTCTTATGTTTACCTGTCTGGTTGAGTGGGGAACGGGGAGGATCTGAAGACGCTGTGAACGATCAACAAGTCTTGTACAGTAGGTTGCCCTTGATCGAGTAACTTGTCGAGTAGAGGATCGAGTAAAACGAGCGAGTAGACTGATTTGCTGCTTCCTATGTGGCTGCCTGGATCGAGTAAAGGGGTCGAGTGAATTGGTCTACTTTTTCCCTCCTGGTTTGATAGAGTAGAGGGTCGAGTAGATTCCTTGTAAGCTCCTTCTGCACTTGAAAACACACCAAAACATGCAATGTGTATGCAAGATGATCCTAAATGCCTAAGTGTGCAAAATGATCTAAATGTGATGCAAAATGATATGATACAATGAGTATCACTAAGCTAAATGAACGTAAATACATGCCTAAAATGAGTAAAATACAATGTTCTCAACTCCCCCAAACTTATATCTTGCTTGCTTTCAAGCAAACAAAAAATCTTAAGTTGAAGGAGAGGTTTGAAGGTTTGAAGGTTGGGATTCAAAAACCGAAGCATGCATATATAACGGGTGAGATCAATGTCCAGGTAGCTAATTCTAGGTTGTAAGGTGAAAGATCCTTACTCCAAAACTTTAGCCATACTCGTCACAATGCAACCTAACAACTTGCCTTAATCTATTCAAGCATTCACATTAACCAATTCCCTTTGACATTTATTAAGCACGAACAGTGGATTAAGCAATGCAATGGTTATGAACTCATTTGGTTTCGGGTTTAGGCTAAGAGACAAAGATGGTCTCTCTAATGATTAGTCGAGTAATAGGGGACTCTCAGATAAAAGATTGAGCTTTAGCAGAATGCTAAAGGTAAAAGCCAACGGACACATACAAAAACAAACTCCCATCTACCCAATGATATATAGTGTGATAGCTCAGAACATGATCCCTGTCCCTTAGATGTCCTAACTCTACCCTTATTCTCATTGTTTCTCTTTTTTGGTTCAAGTTCTCAAGGGTGTTTCTTTAAAACGATTCAAGAGTCTAGCGGGTTTGGTTTTAAACTTTGACAAACTTAAGGCTTTTCTTCTAATCTTATAGCATAGAGGGCGATTTACCACTTTCTTTGAATCACAATGCCTAACTTTCTTTGAACTCCAAACCCATTACTAGACTAATACTTTCTTTTGCATCCCCCTTAAGAACTCTAAACTCTTACTTTTTTTTTTCTTTTCATTCCCATTCTCCTTTCACTACAAGAAAACACAAGACTTTTGCGAGAAAATTTTGAGAGGGATAACGTGCCTCGCAAAATTGCTACGGTTTTGCAAGACATGTGCGAGGACGGACCCACAAATCGCTAATCCGTCGCAAAATTTGCGAGCAACAAATTCCTCGCAAATTTGGTAGAGATAAGTGTGCAGTTTTGCGATAATTACGTTTTCCTCGCAAAACCCTTGCAATTTGCGAGGAACTTACGAGTTCCTTAATCAATCATAAATCAAAATCAAATAGATTATATATAAAAAAAAACTTCTTAAAGAAGTAACTAGAAAGTTTGTTCGAGTTCGCCTGATCTATCTTCTTGAAGGATCATCAGATCAACATGAAAGCCTAACTACATTGCTAGAATTCATGTTATATATTGGAAAGAGGTTTACCTCCTTGCTTCTATGGTATAATCCTCTACCCGCGGGTGGAAGCTACGGGTTCGAGCCCCGTCAGTCCCTACGGATTGAATACATAACTCCCCTGATCGTTCATATACTCTATTATGTCTGAAACTTATGGTTTACATTGGTGCAAATCTAATCAGCTCCATATATAGTATCTTAGGTCCTTTTCAAAACTATTAATTTAAATCTCTCTTCGATGATGTCCAAGAGGCCGCATAGTCAGCCTAGTTGATAATGTCGTAATGCAACAAGGAAGAATAGGAGAAGTTTCTATACCCATCATATCAACAAAAGATGTTAAACACATTGATCTACAAAACAGAGAACTAGAAGACATCAATGACGATTCTCAAAGAATAATCGGACGAAGTCAAAAAAAGTCTGATGACCAAGTAGACACTAATGATGATAACGAACCTTATAATGATTCCAAAAATAAACTAGACAAACGTTTATTATTGTATTTAGTTTTTTAATACAAAATCTAATAAATCGATTATTCAATTGTTGATAGGAAGTAACAAAAAACAGTGCAAAGTTTTAATTACTAAGTTTTAATTATAAATTAATTTTGATTATAATTTCTATTTTCTTTATTTAGGTAAAAAAATATTAATATAATCCTTTAATTTCGAGTTTTACCATCTAATTTTGAATTTTGATCGTTTAGTTTTTAGTAATCTGCGAGGGATTTGCTAGGTTTCCTCGTAATTCCGTTGCAATATGTGACGCATTTTAATTGGTTGTTCTTCCCCTCCTCGCAAAATCCTAGCAAATTTGGGAGGGATCTACGACGAAGATTCTATATATGCAAACTTAACCTAGTTTGAGCTTGCTCAAACCCAGCCACTCTTGAACCCTAACTCTGTCTTTTCCGCTCTTGATCCCTAATCTCTAATTCTCTCCGCTCTTGAACCGTAAATCTCCCTTCTTCGATTCTCTCCGCCGTACCAAGATCTTCGTCACCGCCTCTACCGTCTCTTCCATCTCCAAGGTAAAGTCTTCAGACGAATTAGGGTTTTGTTTGGACCCTAATCCCTTCTCTCGATTATCTCTCTAGTTCTAGCTAGTATTTCTTTATTATTCGATTCTTAATTAGGGTTTTTGGTTCTTAATTTATGTTCTATTCATTTCTCTAATCGTTTGATTTTTTAAGGATGTCATTTTCTGGGAATGATTGTTCAAGATTCCGGTCGCACCAACAGCAACGTGTACCTTTGCCTCTTAGTGAAGGGAACACCTCAGCGGTTCATGGTAGAAGCCTTCCCTCCTCTCCTCCGACGCCAACCAATCAGAACTCTCAAGCGCATGGGACTTCTCCTACACAGCAAAGTCAATCGCCTCAAGCTTTTGGTAATCATTCTAATCCTATATCTGGGCGTTTCAACAACCTAACAATTGACAAGTTGCTTGATGTCCTTCATTCTAACACTAATTAGGTTTCTATTCTGGTTTTAGGGTTAGTTGTGTAGATGTATTGTTTGGTTTAGCATAACAATCTATTAAAGTGTTTTGGTTTTAGATGATTATACTAATTAGTCCAATTGAATCTTTTTTTTAGGTTTAACGAAAGACCCTTCTGTTGCTGGCACTGTCCGCAACATCTTTGAAAGAGATTTCAAAGAACCACATGCTAATTGGACAATGACACCGCAACCAGTGATCACTCGTTGGTTTGAAACGTTTGCGGTAAGTGCAATATGTCTTGTTTTCTAGTGTTAATTTATTGACTTAACTGTTTTGTTTTGTATTTGGCTGTTGTGTCAAGATGATGTGATTATGTTTTCTTGTGTTAATATATTGACTTTGTTTTGTAGCAAGTATACTGATATAACCCGATTTTCACCGATTTTATCTATGTTTTAGGTATAGGATTTTGAGGCTTTATGTTATTTCTCGAGTCTTTTCAGTGTCTTTTCAGGTATTCTATGCAATGGGACAACAATGGAGATAAGGAGACATTTTGGAGCAAAAGCTAAGGAAAAAGAAGTTAAGGAAGATTTTGGTTCAGGAATCAGTGAGGAGTGTCAACCGACACACTCTTGGTGTCGATCGACACCAGTTTCGGCCCAGCAAAAACCCTAGACGCTTTCATGTTTTCAGAAGCTCAAGTTTGCCCCAGAAGACTTCCTTATTTGCATTATTAGTCCCTCGACGTTTTTAGGGTCTATATATATTATTTTTAGACCTAAGTTTAGTTTATCAAGTTTTTTGCAAAACCCTATTGTGAAAGACATAAGCTATTCATCCATTGTTATTCAGAGTTTCATTCAGATCTATATACAGTGAAGAGATCCTTTCTTTCCCCTTCTCTATTTACTGTGTTTATGCTTTCTACCTCAATTATGTTGTTTGCTTCATTTAGATCCTTTCTTTCCCCTTCTCTATTTACTGTGTTTATGCTTTCTACCTCAATTATGTTGTTTGCTTCATTCAATATGTCTGAGTAGTCTGCTTGTTAGGAATAGGGTTTCTCATTAGGGATTCATATGGTTTAGTAGATTGCCCCCTTTGCTAGGTTATCTATAGAATTCTTCATCTTTAATTGTTCCTAATGCTAGATCTAGAGTAATTAACTAGATCTTGAATCCAGAAAATAGATATGCCCGCCATAGGTCTCTGTAGTTGGATCTATTATTTGATGAGTCTGGTTTATAGGTGTGTAATAAGAATCGGCCTATTTACTAAGATGAATAATTGAACTCGTTAAGAATGCATATTTAGGTTGATAGTTTCTTGGCTTCTCCGGTTATTATTAGCTATAGATATAGGGAGTTTTGCGGCATGCCCATCGGTTATTCCATAATTAGAGTTTGAGTTTAAGAATGGTTCGATAACAACCTAGCATTCATTAGATCTACTAACCAATAGTTTCCTGAGAATACCCTTTTCCTAGCTATTTATTAAACTAAATCAATCTGTTGTCTTTTTACTTTGTTCTCTTTTACTTTCACTATTACCCTGCTAGCTTAATCTCGATATTTAACTCACTGTTTGAACAAAAGAACTCCGTGAATTCGATCCTAAAATACTACAATTGATCTCTTATTTAAGAGAGTAGTTCTAGGTAATTTGAACCATACCAAATTTGGCGCCGTTGCCGAAGTTCTTGGGAATCATCATTGAGTTTTGTTTAGAGATTTCGTCTAGTTTTTACTTCTATTTTGTTACTCACGCGTTTCTTGTTTTCTTCTTTTCTGTGTTTCAGGTGTATGCCTAGGCAAACAAGGAGCACAAGACAGAAGGAGCTTATCAACTTGTCTGTTCTAGACTTGGGAAAACTTGAACGTACCAACCGAAAAACTCAGAAATTAGCAATGGCTGATAGAGTCATCAAAGCTGATGCAGAAGGAGTTTTGAGAGATGAGGAGGGGCAAGCCTACAATAAGGCTGGTCAGAGATTGGATGATCATGGACTCATCATACCTGAGGACGCCAATGAGGATCAGGCGCGCCTCAATGCGCAATTAGCTGCTAGAGATGCAGTGATATGTCTATAATTTGCATGATTTAGGCATTCATTCTTCACCACTTTGTCATTGTTTCATCCACATTTCATCTCATTAGGAGTCGTTTTAGTGTGTTTTACATACTTAGGACGATTTTGCATTAGGATTGCATGTGCATGGCATATTTGGTTGTTTTCAGGTACTTTGGATGCTTTTGGAGTTCAAACAGAGGAAAAACAGAACATGAAGTTAGAATGCCCAATGACGCCTTCAGCAAAAGTACTCTATCGCAGCCTCGGAGCCCTGCCAGGGCAAATCACTCTATCGCAACCCCGGAGAAGCAAACAACTCAGTTTCACTCAATCGCGAAGCCGGAGGAATCACCCCATCAGAACCACTCGATCACCACTCTATCACCAGGAAGCCTATCTGCTCATTCTGCACTCAACCAGACAAGCTGAGAACAAAGAAGAGAAGAGAAGCCGAAGAAATCACTCGATCACACCCTCATGACATCCACTCGATCGCACTCGATCACAAGGTCGCTGGACCATTCAATCTCGACTTCACTGCATTTCACTCGATCGCAAGACAGAGCCCCTGAAGCCCAGTTTGATCAATGACATACTCGATCACTGGGATGCTCATTTCAGCCCGTCAGATGCCAATGACACATTCGGTCGCAGGATCATGACGTGAAGATTCGCTATATATTTAGTTTCCTTATTTGTTTCATTTTTTCGCTTATATAAACTACCTCTTAGGGTTTTCCCTAGGGCATCCGCTAGCATCCGCTATGATCCGTTTTTATCTCGCTTTTACATTTTCGCAACTTTGATAGCCGCAATGTTTCTCCTGCGACTTTGTAGTTTCGCTTTCAAGTATTTGATATTCAGTTTTCGTTTAAGTCTTTCGTCATTTCTGTTATCATGTTTTCAATTGTTGCTTTGTTATTGTCTTTGATTATGTCTGAGTAGTGAACTGTATTTCTGAGGATGGATAGAATAGTTGTGGTTTACTTGGTCGTTTTCGGTGGTTGAGTTTAGAATTCTAGAATCCCTTCTGGATTAGTTGCGCTTATTGCTTATTTCACTGGCTAATGTGGAGTATGAGTCCAGACGTCCAGCGCTTAGAAGGCGTTTAATGGACGTTGGATCCTATTAATTCCAGAGATACCTGACTCTACCCCAAAGGATTGGCTGTAGAGAGGGTATTGACTTTAACATGTTGATTCGATAATGCCTGCTTAGTTAGAGATCGCTAAAGGGATTTAGGTCAGTGTCTAGCTTTGCTTGAGGATTTCTATCACGGGAGTGAATTAATCTGTTGTTGAACTTGTTGTCTAGGGATAGCTTCTGTGAAGTTTTGTCAACCGCCTGAATAGATTAAGTAGACCACACTATTCGATTACCCCATCCTCAGGAATCGTTTATCCATTTGATTGCCTGTTATCATTTCGGCTTTGTCTTTCACTTGCCTGCTATTGCCATTTCTGCTTTTAGTTTCATTTCATTTCTGTTATTGCATACTAGGACTGTTAGAACCAACCAACTTTCTGCTTGGCTTGACTTAGAGCTTTCTGATCATATCTCATCTGTTTGCATCACACCGGATTGGATTGACATCTTAAAATACTACAACGACAAGATAGTGTTTTAGGGATTAATTGACAAAAATCCTACTATCATGCAGCAGGGCTCGGTGTCGACCAACACACCCTGGGTGTCGATCGACACCATCAGGAGCAGCACGCGGATGCAATCGGTGTCGAACGACACAACAATGGTGTCGATCGACACCAACACTAGATTCCTGCAACTATTCCTCCATATGCGGAACACGTCGTACTCTTGGGGATTTCAACAGATCAGACCTGTTCTATGCAATTCGATCAGCGATTGTACCCCCACCATTCCAGAGAAACGACTATGAGCTGAAGCCTGGCTACTTTGCTTTAGTTGGCCAGCATCCTTTCCATGACTTATCTCATGAGCAGCCAATGGATCATATCGAGCGATTTGAGGATCTTATTTTGAGCATCAAGGCTAATGGAGTCTCAGAGGACTACCTACTGTGCAAGTTTTTCCCTTATTCACTTGCTGGGGAAGCAGCTTCTTTGGTGAAACAACTTAAAGCAGGTTCCCTCAAGACTTGGAGAAGCATCAAGATAGCCTTCTTGAACAATTTCTACAATGATGCTAAGTCTGAGGAGTTGAGAAACAAGCTGTCTACCTTCACACAAGGTCCAACTGAAGCTTTCAAGGCTGCTTGGGTTCGCTTCAAGGGGTACCAACTAGATTGTCCAGATCATGGTTTCAGTGAGGTACAACTTCTAGGCACCTTCTTTAGAGGAGTTGATTGGAGATACCAGATTGCTCTAGATGCAGCAAGCAATGGTAACTTTAATACACGTTACCCAGCTGATGCTACAGCCTTGATAGAGAACCTTGCTTGCAGCAATAGTACCAAGAATGCTGATTTTGAGAAGAAGAAGATTGCTGGAGCTATTTCAGGAAATCAGATGGCAGAGGTAAATGCTAAGCTGGATTCAGTTCATAACTTGCTCACAGGGAAGAAGCATGTCCACTTTGCAGCTGAGGAAGAGACTATTGAGCCTGAGCCTGAGTCAGAGGAAGGAGTCTTCTACATAGATGGTCAGGGATACAGGAAGTTTGAGAGAGTAAGTTACTATTGAGCCTGAGCCTGAGTCAGAGGAAGGAGTTTCCGTGAATTCAATCCTAAAATACTGCAATTGATCTCTTATTTGAGAGAGTAGTTCTAGGTAATTTGAACCATACCATATACAACTGGGACCGTGCAATAAACAAGAGAGTTAGGATAGACTTTGAAGCAAAGCTGAAGAATAGAATCTGCGATCAAATCTGTCGCTGGAAGGGAAAGTGGATGGTGAAGGGAGATGAGGCAATGCCGCAGTGGCTTGATCCTGAGGTGTGGGCTGGTCTTGTTAGGTATTGGAAAGATCCGAAGTCAGAGTTAAAGACATGTAAGTTAAGTATCAACTTTCATACCATTTCTTAATATGCAATGTTATAATGACAACTAACCTTATATTTTGATGTGGTTTAGTGTGAGAAGACCGGAGAAATGACTCCTGATTTCCTTGTGCTCTTAGATGAGACTCACAGAAAAGCTGATGGGACTTTCATCGATGGAAAGTCCCAAGAGATCTACAAGGAAGTGTCATCCAGGCTAGTAGAGGAAGAGTCTCAACTGTGTTCTGGGGAGAATACAAAGAGCATCGCTTCAGGTGGATTATATGTTCAAGCCAAGAACATGATTTATACCCAGGTATGTTGACTTTTAAGTCATTATAGTTTTTGTTGGCTGAAATGATTTTATTGTCTTAACTGCTTTGTATTTGCGTTTTGTGTATGGTGTCTGAATTGCTTTGTATTTGGTTGTCGTGTTTTTGGTATGGGATTCTCGAACATATTAGGTTGAATTGCTTTGTCTTTTGAGTTGTGTCATTTTGTCTGAATTCCTAATCATATATGTTCTACCACTTACATATGATTCTTTTTTTTTCTGAATTGCATTATCTTTTGAGTTGCGTCATTTTGTCTGAATTCCTAAGTGTTTATATGTTTTACCACTTACATATGATTCTGTTTTTGTCTGATATGTCTGAATTGCATTGTCTTTTGAGTTTTGTCATTTTGTCGGAATTGGTTTGTCTGATTTGCAGGTTGCTCCAGGGAAGAAACGAAGGATTTATGGGGTTGGTTCTCTGCATCTTGAATCATCCTCAGCCCATACCGGTCCACCCCTTCCTCGGGATGATCCAGCTTTACTCTCTGAGAAGTTGGTTGTGGCTGAAGCTTGTATTGCAACTCAGACTGAGAAGATCAATAGCTTCAGTGTCTACTTTGACTACCTTGCCGACAAGGATCCAGAGTTTGCTGCAATCTTTCGAGGCGCATCCTCTACAAGGACTGAACCTACTAGCACCAATGCAACACCCGAGGTGGCTAATCTGAGACCTGAGGTGGGCAACAAGACACCAATTGCTGCTATGGGAGCTAACGCGAGAACAGAAGCCGGTACTTGATCCTCACCATCAGCAACCTTCTAATTTCATGTTTTTCATGTTTTTTGGATTGTTTTATGACTATCCATCACAAACAAAAACAATTTAAATGCTTGTGATTTGTAACGGTATTGCTATGCAAAATTAAATTTGGGTTTTAAGATCGTTTTAGAAAACATAATGAGAGTTTAAATATCAGATAGTCGAGATTAATTAAGCCCTAATTTTAGAGTTAAACAATGATAAACAAACATGCAAACAAATAGCAAAGTCCTAGCAAACTCCGCGATGGATTTGCGAGGAAAAGAACAAAATATCGTAATTCCCTCACAAAGGTGTTAGGACTTTGCGAGGACGAAAAAAATTAGGACTTTATGAAAACAGGTACTGTTGAGCGATTGCGATGAAAAAAACGTAGTAAATCCTTCGCAAAGTATGCGAGAGAATTGCGAGGCTTTAATTTCCCATGTAGTTTAAGACGGAATTGTTGCCTCGCAATATGCGTGTAATTTACGAGGCAAATTATCCCTCGCAAGTTTTGCGAGGGAATTGAAATGTTTTCCATTTTGCGAGACGTGATTTGCGAGGAAGTCTTCTGTGTCGCAAATGCATTGCAATTGGTGTTTTGCGAGGGAGTCCCTAGGAATTCTTCCCTCGCAAATTGCGTGTTTTCTTGTAGTGTTTCTATTCATTCCATTCACAATCCCAATCCCAAATATAAGTCTCCACCTAGTCCTAGCTAACCCAAAAAGCGTGGGATAGGTCTACATGAAAGACTGCTCTTGTCGGCTTATACCTAACACGTTATACCAAGCTCAATCGAAAAATATCTCACAATTACACACAAATGAGCTTTGGCTTGAAATAAGGTTAAGTTCAGGGTATTGGAAACTGCTCTAAAAATGAGAGTTAGCTACTTGGATTAACAAAGGGTGGTGAAGTGAATAAGATAATCCAAGTATGTATATGGTAGCCATGAGTTCACAAACAATGCATAGACATAATAGTTGCAAATTCAGTTCAGGTTCTAATAGATAGGGAATGACATCAGATTAGCGAGTTTCGAATCAAACCAGTATAGTCAAGTTCTAAATTCAAAACAGGGTGCAGTCTTACTTTAGAGAAACAATCGTTTATGCAACAAAGAACTAACAACTTGGGCATTGAACTTACTTCCCTGGATCAAAACATCCTTAACGGTTTGAAATCATCATTATCCCTATGCAAATGAGCAATCCTAAATGCAAGCACTTTATATACATTCCTAAAATGAAATGCAATCTACATGACACTCTGTTTTTGATGAAATCATTTTCTGAAAAAATTTCAATTTTTTCTGGTTTTTTCTATGCCTTAGATGATGTAAAATTTGAAATAAGAAAAGAGAACACAATGTCAAACATGTCTTGAACCCTCCCCCAATCTGAGAAAGAATTCAAGACCAAAACAAAGAACAAACAAAGAAAAATAAAAAGCTATGGTATATACAATGGTGGTAGTGGTGTTACCTCAACGGTTAGGTGAAGTAGGCGGAGACAAAGTCATCCATGCTCTCCTTTGTGTAGCTCCAGGGAGCGGGTTGTGTTGTACTTGGTTTAGCTAGATGCTCGACCCTTTGCTCGGGTTGTTGATCGAGTGGCTCCTCAAGTGGTGCGGTGGAGTGGCTTGCCCCAACATCCGATTTCCTTGTTCTTCTGCGCTTTTTCAACTTGCTCCTCCTTTCCTCTTCTCTAGGTTCGAAGGATGATTGCCTCAGTGGTAAAGGTACAACTGGTGTTCCCTTGGCTCATATGAAGATTTTCTTGGTGACAAAGGCGGATCGTAATTCATAGGCTCATGGCTAGTGGATCCGCTTCTCCCAAAAGGCATGTCTCGTGGCATTGTTGTGGTAGAAGAAGAACATTTGAACTTGAGTTGGAGAGCGTTAAACTTCTTGTTGAGTGCTGTGAAAGCCTTGTCTTGAAGCTTACACCAGCTTTGGAGGAAACCAAGGCGCTTGTGAATTTCCTTTGAGTCTTTGCTTTGCCTTGGCGCGGAGTACTCCTCAAAGTAAAATTGTTGTGTTGCATAAGACTCGTCCATAGGTTCTGCCTCATTATTTGAATGTTGAATTGGAGCTTCATCATCATTCACTCCTTCCATCGGCACAACTTCATCTCCGGAGACATAGAGGGCTTATATTGGTGGGCAAAACTCTATGTTACTGCCTTCTCTAATCGAAGTAGAGGCAGGGTTTGGGAGGAGAAAGACAGATTGTCCTGCTTCAGGGTGATCAAACCTAAATCTATATAGGTCATTCTTCTGCTGCGACCAAAAGCTCTTTGAATTGATAAGGTGCTGCAAATCAATCCATCTCGGGGAAATCGGCTTTGAACGTAGAGGTACATTGCATGCTCTCAAAATTGGGGTCACATCTCCTCCCACAACCATTCTTCCAGGTTTCTTAAGTCCCTTAGCCCATCCTCTCTAGCTTAGTAAATGTTCGACTAGGAAGAATGAAACCGAAGCGTCTGTCTAATCTCCTGCTAGAACAGTACCATCTGATGCTAAACCAAGCAGCTCCTACAGCGCTGTCTCCATCAACTCTAGTTCTCCATTGACAAAGGTCCCATTCTTGTCTCTTGCAAACAGTGCACTGGCTAAAGACCTATAAAAGTATCTAACCACCGGACTCCTTATTTCATTGCTCTTGGTCCAAGAGGATGAAAATCCATGTTTAGATCCAAGTGTGGTCCAGAATGAGTGAAGCTCTTTCTTGTCAAAACGATGACTCGTGTCTTTGCCGCTTGGAAATCCATACATCAGCTCTACATGCTCGATTGAAAGCCGATATTCCACGTCATACACACAGAACTCCAAGTATCCCAAACTTCCATCTGGCCTGATTCCGTCGTCCTCTGACTCTCCATATATGAACCATTCCACGGATGAAAGAAACTGGATGGTCTCTTCTTCATATCCCTCCATTGGTTGAAACATGTGAATATTCAGGCAACACTGCTTAAACATATAGTATACATCATCATAGATGTCGAGTCTCTCCATGGTCTCGGGATGAGGGTATCGAGTTCCTAAAAACTCGTTGCGTTTTAGCAGCTTGTAGTACTTGTTTTGAGTTGCACACTTCTCTAATTCCAAATCACCACCTCCTTTATCTGTTTGATCAGCTTCCTCAGGTGAAACCATTTCTTCCTCAGAGTCTTCATCTACCAGTTCCAACCTTCTCCCCACGGGCTTCTTCCCTCGAGTGATATCTGCCTTGTTTCTCGAGAACTCCCTCGAAGAGGCCTTACTTGACCTTCGGGATCGAGTGTTTCCGACAAGAGAGTTGAAAGTCTCTTCTTCTTGCATCGCTTCCTCCTCTTGGCTTGACACGCTATGATCGATCTTGAAACTTGCTTGTTCTCTCCTGCTCGACCCTATGTATGAGGGTTCAGAGAGTCCTCGAGCTGCTACATGCGGAGAAGGTGTTAGATATCTCTTCGGTGGGGAGAGAGCTCTGTTCTGGATCCTTGACAAGAGCATACGTTTGTCATTGAGAACAAGAATGGGAGAGACTAAAGACCAAAGGTTAGGAGATCGAATGATGAAGATAACAAATGAATTTTGTTGAGGTTTTGATAAGAAGAGGAAGTGAAAGAGCGAAAGAGATATATAAGAATTTGAGAACGCTTTGGTTTGGGAGGTGGAGAGATGAGGTTGTTGAGTTCGGGAATTACAATGGGGGGGGGGACCAATGTGATTATGAGGGAACAAGGAGACAGAGAGGCATCATGGGATTCAATGGAGGCAGGTCACGAGGCGTCCACAAGGTGGTCTCTTTGGTTTCTTCACTCGATCAGACGGTGGAGAATGCTTCATTCTTAAGCACTCGATCAAACGAGGAGTTGTATTTCGTAACTTGTCACTTCTCTATTTGGTCAATCAATCCAATGTCTTAGAACACTCCACCTCATTTTACTCGATCAACGGTGGAGATCATCTCTTGACTTGGTTTGAGTTTACTCGACCGTTGAATTCCTCAAGGTCTATGAAATAAACCTGAAACACTTCAAGAAAAACATCAAAAATAACAAGGAAAATAGAAAGTTATATACGTGGATAGACATGGGACTTCCTCCCAAGTGAGCTTGTTTTAAGTCACTAACCTTGACTCTTACAAAGCTTAGTCAGAAAAAAGGTTGAAGAGAGGAGCTGAGAAGCCCTCATCTTTAGTGGTTGAATTTTCAGTTCCTGAAGTATACTTTGCATCCTCTCTTGACATATGGTAGGATGAGTACTCATTTGATTTTTCTTCAAAATAAGCTTCTTTCTGATCAAGAAAGTAGTCTTCTTTTTCTGAACCAGGTTCCTTTGACCAATCCTCAATTTCAAAACTGGGGTAGCCTTTAACCATTTCTTGAACTTCCAGAATGGTGTTGTTCAACTCTTCCATCTTATGAATTTGATATCCAGTCTAGAGCTCCAAGAGTTGTTCAGCAACAGAATAAAAAATCAAGTGTTCTTCTTCAGCATAGGGGTTGGTGGGCTGTTTAGGCACTTCTGGAGAATAAGTCGGAATAGGGATTTCCTCCTCACTTAACAACTTACTCTCTACACTTCTTTCCTCTAAATGAACTCCTTTCTGATCTTCTGGTGCAAATCATTCTGTTGCGAAATCATTGTCCTCTTTGATAGCTAGTGTAGTTTCCATCTTCTCTGGATCAATACCCATTGAATACTTATAAACAATTTTTTCAAAAATCCATAGTTGATCTTTCAGCTTCATCACCCTTGAAGATAACCCCTCTATGACTCTGCTTCGCCATTTTTTTTTTTCTCATCTCATACCAGTCATCTTCTGTAGGATCTTCAGTCTGAGCTAACCCTTCTATTGCTCTCTTCTTGTGGTCAAAAGTTCTCTTCAACTTGCTGAGTTGACAAGTATAGTTAAATCTGGGTGGGGTTCCAGCTTCTGTTTCTTCATCAACGTCAATGTCTTGAATTCCAAATTATTGACCTCCTGTTGTTGATTTCCCAAAATTTCATCTTGATGCCTTTTCCAAGGTTCAGATTAATCTTTCCATTCCTGACATCATGACTGCTCCAGCTGAACCTAAGAATGGCCTGTCTAGGATCAGGGGATCTTTTCGTTCTTCATCTATCTCCAATACCACAAAATTTAAAGGTGTCTCAACATTTCAATATTGACAGGCAGATTATCTATTAGACCATGAGGATATGCAACAAAACCATCAGCTAAGAGTAAACCTAGGTTGTAGAACTTGTATTCCATGATCCCTAGCCATTTAGCTGTAGAGAGAGACATAAGACTACCAGATGGTCCCAAATCACAAACGCACCTATTGAATGTCAATGGTCCTAGAGAGCATGGCAGAGTGAATGAACCAGGATCATCAAGCTTTTCTTGGATGACTTTCTTCTTGTAAGTTTCATGGGAGATGACACTGCTAATCATCTAATGATTCTGATCCTTCTTAAGTTTTTCTATTTTGAATTTTTTTTTAGAATGGTGAGTATTCAGCAAAGGTGTGTGCTCTATAGTCCAAATGAATTGTTGGATGGCAGGTGCAACAATTTGAGTTGAATTTCCCCCTTCTTGAATCATACTGTCCACAGTATTGGGAGTCTGATGACTTGGTGGAGACTCATCTTCTTGGTGGATGGTGATAGCATTAGCAGTAGCATAGTCCTTAGGATTCTGAACTGCTTTTCCTGGAAGTTGCTGAGGATGGTTCGGAGCAGAGGTGGATGCAAACTAACTCTCCAGTTACTTGACTTTGGAATTCAGAGCTTCAAACTTGACATTTAGATCGTTGTAAGAACAATCTATCTTGTTGTGTAATTCAGCTATCTTCTTATCAAAAGCCATAGCTCTAATAGCTTGTCCGTGAATGATATGTTGAATAAGTTGCTTAACTTCAGGATCTTGTGCTGCTGGGGCTTGTTGTGGTTATTGAGTGAACCCTGGTCGTGGATTCTACTGTTGGTATCCTCCATTGAACTGTTGTTAGGGGCATAACCTTGGTTATACTGAACAAATGGCTTTGACTGATTCTGTTGTGGTGGATACACTTGATCTTGGGGGTTAGCTACATTAGTGCTTAAGTAGGAGAGGTTCGGGTTGGGCTTGTAGTTGTTGTAGCCCTTGTTGAATCCTCCTTGGTTCTGAATGTAGCAGAGCTCTTCAGTTTGATCATTCCCCCCTTCTTGCATTTGGAAATGCTCTTCATCAGTGATGTAGTGTATCTGCTTCTGCTGAGCCAGCAACAACTTGTCTAGCTTTTCATTCAGTGCCTCGATATCCTTCCTCTATCTATCCTTAGTTTCTCCAGTTCCTCTCACGGAGCGATCATAGTCTTCATTGTAGCAACCATCAGATTGTGCTAGATGTTCGACTAACTCCCATCCTTGTACTACATCCTTGTTCAGTAAGTTTCCATTTGAGGCAATGTCGAGTAGCATTCTGATATTTGGTAAAGCTCCTCTGTAGATTGTGCACAATAATGAAGCTTTCTTGAAACCGTGATGGGGGCACTAATTTGTGTAGCTTTTAAACCTCTCTCAAGCTTCACACAAAGTTTCATTGTTTTTCTGTGTGAAACCTGAAACCTCATTAGAGAAGAACTTGGCAAGAAAAGCTTTCTTACAATCATTCCATGAGGTGATGAAGTCTGGAGGCAGAGTCTTCTCCCAGTGGTGTACCTTGTCTCCCAAAGAGAAGGGAAATAGTCTTAGCTTAAATCCATCTTCAGTGACACCATTGATCTTGGTAAGGCTACAATGCCTATCAAAGCTGTCAAAATGGTCCATAGGATCTTCCATAGGCAAACCATGGAACTTGTTTCCTTGGATCATGCAGATGAGACCACTCTTGATTTTAAAGTTGTTATTTTGAACTAGTGGTGGCACTATCCCTTGTCTTTGGTGATGATTCCTTGGGGCATCACCAGCACCAATGTTTCTTGGTTATTCAACATTAGGTGGGTCTTGTACATCAACTGGTCTGCTCTATTGATCCATAATAGCTGATCTTTGCTGATCAAAGGCTGCCTCTGCATGCACAATGATTAGTGGGAGGCAACCCACTGATTTTCTTTTTCTTTTCCCTTTCTTTTATTTATTTTTAATTTATTTTTCCCGCTTTCTTTGGATTTGAATGCCACTGGGGGAGGTTCTTACTAATGATGCTTTTATTTTTGTTTCTTATTTTGTAGTTCATTTAGTTATTTCTTTTATTTTCTCCTTCTTATAAAAAAAAAAAAAAAAAAAAAAAAACGTTTTCTTTAATTTAGTTAGGAATCATGATCTTTAGTTCTCTTGTTTATTGCCTGATTTGTGAGTGTTGCAGGTTCGAGTCAATCCGACTATTAGAAAATCTATATGGCAAACCAACTGACTTGAGATTATCCTAGTTTCCAACTCAACCACTAAGGCTGGAGCTAATCTCACTGCTCTTCTTTTTACCTTTTCAAGCGGTTAGTATTCATAGATCTTGACTCCTTGTTCATACCTGATATTGAGACCAATGTGATAAAAAGAATATGTTCCCCTCCCCTTTTTTTAAAAAATTAAAAAATATTGAGAGATTGAGACGACTTTCAGATAGTGTATAGGGGTAGGAATGTTTCCTATGACCTCATTATTATACATTATTTGGAATGATCAATTACAAAGGTTGGAAAAATGCTGAGGGTGTCGATCCAGTATGCGAGTTCCTCTTTATTTACTCTCAAAAAAGAATAAGTCTGGGGGAGAGAAAAAACACCGAAAAAGAAAAAAATATATAAAGAATGGTCAATTTATCATGGTATAGTACAGGAATGAGTCTAGAAGGATCTTGAATGTTGGCTTGTTTGATGAGACCCAGCGAGGAAAGCCTAGTGGGTATAGTTGTGGAACTTAGGTATGGAATCTAGAATGTTGTGTAAGCTTGTAGAGAAGTACATGTTGGTTAGGATTTGGTTAGACTTGTTAGGCATATGAACTTAGTTTGAATGATCATGGCAATAGGCTAGATAATGTTGGGAGTTCCTTTGTTTTCAAAACCTCTTCCATAGGTTCAGTTTTTGTGTTTTGCTTGAGGGCAAGCAAAACTTAAGTCTGGGGAGTTGATATAACCCGATTTTCACCGATTTTATCTATGTTTTAGATATAGGATTTTGAGTCTTTATGTTATTTCTCGAGTCTTTTTAGTGTCGTTTCAGGTATTCTATGCAATGGGACAACAATGTAGATAAGGAGACATTTCGGAGCAAAAGCTAAGGAAAAAGAAGCTAAGGACGATTTTGGTCCAGGAATCAGCGAGGAGTGTCGATCGACACACTCTTGATCTCGATCGACACCTGTTTCGGCCAAGCAAAAACCCTAGACGCTTTCGAGTTTCCAAAAGCTCAAGTTTACCCCATTGCATTATTAAGTCCCTGGACGTTTTTAGGGTCTATATATATTCTTTTTAGACCTAGATTTCTTTTATCAAGTCTTTTATCAAGTTCTTTGCAAACCTTATTGTAAGAGACATAAGCTATTCATCCATTTTTATTCAGAGTTTCATTCAGATCTATATACAGTGAAGAGATCCCTTCTTTCCCCTTCTCTATTTACTATGTTTATGCTTTTTATCTCAAATATGTTGTTTGTTTCATCCAATATGTCTGAGTAATCTACTTGTTAGGAATAGGGTTTCTCATTAGGGATTCATATGGTTTAGTAGATTGCCCCCTTTGCTAGGTTATCTGTAGAATTCTTCATCTTTAATTGTGCCTAATGCTAGATCTAGAGTAATTAACTAGATCTTGAATCAAGACAATAGATATGCCCGCCATAGGTATCTGTAGTTGGATCTATTATTTGATGAGTCTGGTTTATAGGTGAGTAATAAGAATCGGCCTATTTACTAAGATGGACAATTGAACTCGTTAAGAATGCATATTTAGGTTGATAGTCTCTCGGCTTCTCCGGTCACTATTAGCTATAGATATAGGGAGTTTCGCGGCACGTCCACTGCTTATTCCATAATTAGAGTTTGAGTTTAAGAATGGTTCGATAACAACCTAGCTTTCATTAGATCTACTAGCCAATAGTTTCCTGAGAATACCCTGTTCCTAACTCTTTTCCTAATCATTTACAACCCAATCAATCTGCTGTTTTCTTATTTTGTTTTCTTACTATTTCACTCATACCATGCTAGCTTAATCTCGATATTTAACTCACTATTTGAACAAAAGAACTCCGTGAATTTGATCCTAAAATACTGCAATTGATCTTTTATTTGAGAGAGTAGTTCTAGATAATTTGAACCATATCAATAATGGAGTAGGTTTGAATCTTTTTACAATTCTCTCGATTATGGCTGCTTTCTCTTCCGAGGTGGACTGAATTTGATGGCGAGATCCAGCAGAGTGGTCGAATTCAACAATAGAGACTTCAATCTTAGTAGAAGCATCCCCTTCTTGAACATCAGTGTCCCAATGATTAACTTAGGAACATTTCGAGTTGGTAGCTCTCGATCATGGCAGATAGTGATGGCTTGTGCGGTTGCATAATCCTTTGAATTCTGTATTGACTTCCCTGGAAGTCCGATAACTTTGGGGGCAGAGGTAGACACAGATTGTCCTTCCAAGTATTTGACTTTCAAAAATTCAATGCCTCCACTTTTGCATTCAGGTCAGTCTAGCTTATGATGCAATTCTGATATCTTCTTGGCAATCTCCATGGAGGTAGATGCTTGTCCCTGTAGCAGTTGTTGTAGTATTTGTTTCATGTCAGCATCAGGAGCAGCATGACCTTGGTGTTGTTGAGGTGCAAATCCAGGTGGTGGTTGCTGCTAGTAGTTCCCTTGAAATTGTTGTTTGGAAACAAAATCTTGGTTGTAAGGAACAAAAGGTTTGTTCTAACCTTGTTGTTGTTGTGGTGGATACACTTGATCCTGTGGATTAACAACGTTGGATCTACGGTAAGAGAGGTTGGGGTTGTTAGTCTTGAAGTTGTTGTACCCTTTGTAGCCACCTTGATTGTTGATGTAGCTAACTTCTTCTAACTGGTTTCCCTCCCCATCTTGGACCTCATACTGCTCATCATCAACAAGGAAGTGCACATGCTTCTGCTGGCTAAGAATAATCATATCTAGCTTGTCATTCAGAGCTTTTTTTCTCTTTCTTGTGTTTGTCATCCGTGTTAGCTGGTCCTTTGATGGTTATGTCGCAGTCCTCGTTGTAATTTCCATTTGACTAAGCTAAATTCTGAACTAATTCCCAGCCTTCTTCAACATTTTTATTCTGGAAATTCCCATTGCTCGGGATACCTAGAAGCATTCTGATCCGTGGTAAAACACCTTTGTATAAAGTGCTGAGCAGAGAGGCTTGCTTGAAACCGTGCTGAGGGCATTGGTTGGTGTAACCCTTGAAACGCTCCCATGCTTCACAAAAGCTTTCACCATTCTTCTGTGAAAAACCAGAGATCTCATTTCTGAGTCTTGCAGTTCTCGCGTTGGAGAAGAACTTTACCAGAAAGGCCTTCTTGCAATCATCCCAGGTGGTGATTGAGTCATGGCGCAGATTCTTTTCCCAGATGTGTGCTTTGTCGCCCAAGGAGAATGGAAACAACCAAATCTTGAATCCGTCTTCACTAACACCGGTTATTTTCGTTAGGTTGCAGAGCCTATCAAATTCATCCAAGTGGTCGAGTGGATCTTCCATAGGCAGACCATAAAACTTGTTCCTCTGAATCATCGAGATGAGATCACTCTTAATCACGAAGATGTTGTTCTGGATAGCAGGAGGTGCAATTCCTTTCCTCTAACGGTGATCTCGTGGTGCATCTCCAGCACCAATGTTCGCGGGTCCATTTTGTTGATTTTATTCATCTGCCATTTTGAGTGGTTGCTGGTGTACAAGGTTAACTGTCTTTCTCCTTTCCCGTAGTTCGCGAGCTATACGGTCGATGTTATCGTTGAAAAGAAGGTTCTGGTTGTCGGTTGATCGAGTTTGCATACAGCAGAAGTGTACATGGATCAGGAAGACAACAAGAAAAACACAAATTAGTACATGAAATAAAAATTAAAAAAGAACTTGATCTAAGCAAGTCTGAAATCTTAAATGTAACAAACAAACACCCAATTGGCAACTGCGCCAAATTGATAATAGGTTTTCAGGTCAATTAATCCTAAAGCACTATCATGTCGTTGTACTACTTTTTGGTTGTCAATCCAAATGGGTGTGATGCTAGCAATCAAGATGCAATCAGAACTCGCAGAGTCAAGCCAAGCAATAACAGGTTTTGGGGTTTCTAGCAGTCGTAAGTGATCATGCAGAAAACATAAATTCAAACAGAAACAGCAAAACACTCGACCAACACAGCTTGTTGCAAAGCACTGGGTGTGGTCGAGTCAGAGGTCGAGTAAACAGCAGAGACAGTAACAAAGATACTCGACTGCACGGTCTGTTACCAGACAACAGGGCGTGGTCGAGTATACGAATGATAACAAGTATGAATTGCAAAAGCTAAGCAACAGGTGATAAGAAGCAGTAAACGATAGCACAATAAACTAAGAAATCAATTGGGTGAAAAATTCCCCAGGATGGGATAATTGAGTAGTTAGTTTCCTCAGTCTACATGTGACTGACATGCTCAATAAACTATCCCTAGACAACAAGTTTTATAACCAAGTCTAAGTGCCGCCGCAAAAGAGACTCTCAAGTTAAACTAGTCCCAGACTCAATCACAATTGACGAGAGCTAACCTAACGTGCATTACGAATCAACAAGTTAAACCCAAAACGCTCCATGTAACCAATACCTTGGTAAAGAGCCTCAAAACCTTGGAATTAGTGGTTCAGACATTTCATCGAACACCTTTTAGGTGCAGAAATATCTGGGCTCAAATTCCAGTTGATCAGAAAGCAATAGACATTAAGAACAACTAATCCAGAAGGGATCTATAAATCAAACTCAACCACCTAACAAACCGAGGATTCTAAACTACTCTAACCCATCCTCAGAAACCTATTCACTACTCAGACTTTATTGCAGAAACATAAACGAAGACATGAATGAAAACATCATAGCAATAGAGTAATAACAACATGATAGCAGGATGAACAACTTCGTTAACCAAATGAAAAGCAATTACTACATAGATTAAGAGAAATTCGGATTACAAAATGTCAAGAACTAAAAGTGTCTGCGGAAAAAAACTTAGTCTCGAAAATATAAAGTACAAGCTACTTATAGTGAAATGTTCTGAAACCCTAATACTGAAAATAACAAAGTATTGGGACAAATTAAGAACAGTACTCGACCTAGGCGGTCGAGTGATTGGTTGAGTGATTAGCTAGAGTCTTCTTCTCTTCCTTATGCTCGAGTGTCTGGTTGAGTGCGGAATATAGAAGACTCTTAAGCTGGCAGTCGAGTATGATGTCGAGTGGTGGATCGAGATGGTGAGGGCACCTACTCGACCAGGGGGTTGAGTGGTATTGAGATATGGTGAAGGCAGCTACTCGACCAGGGGGTCGAGTGACGGATGTTGGTGAAACGCCTGGTTGTGGCCGAGTACTTCAGGAAGTCCAGGATGACGGTGCTCGACCTCAAGGTCAAGTATATTGGTTTGATCAGGTTGAGTATATTGGTTTGATCATGTCCACTTCTTCCAATTATCTCACCAACATCTCCAAATCACCTGAAAACAACACAAATATGCAATATGCATGCAAAACTATCCTAAACATGCAAAGTGATGACAAATGATGAGAAATGGTATAAAACAGTGGTGATATGATGCTAAAGTGATGACAAATGGATGCTTAAAACATGTAAAATGCACACTTATCAGGAAGCTACTTCTTGGCTGAAACAAGTAAAAGCAGGTTCCCTCAAGACTTGGAGAAACATCAAGATAGCATTGTTGAACAATTTCTATGATGATGTTATGGCTCTAGATGCAGCAAGCAATGGTA
This sequence comes from Arabidopsis suecica, assembly GCA_019202805.1. Classification (NCBI taxonomy): domain Eukaryota; kingdom Viridiplantae; phylum Streptophyta; class Magnoliopsida; order Brassicales; family Brassicaceae; genus Arabidopsis; species Arabidopsis suecica. The sequence goes on along the minus strand of JAEFBJ010000120.1, from coordinate 61,900 downwards.
ACTTCATCACACAATATCCGGCTGATGCAACCGCCCTAATAGAGAACCTAGCTTGCAGTAACACCAAGAATGTTGACTTTCAGAGGAAGAAGATTGCTGGAGCTGTTTCAGGCAATCAAATGGCAGAGGTTCATGCCAAGTTAGATTCAGTTAATATATTGCTTACAGGGAAGAAGCATGTCCACTTTGCAACTGAGGATGAAACCATTTAGCCTAAGACTGAGTCAGAGGAGGGCGTCTTCTACATAGATGGTCGGGGCTACATGAAGTTTGGACAGCCACACGACAACTTCAGTGTCAAAAGGTTTACAGGGAACCAGAGTTCCTCAAACTACACTCCAAAGCTAGCCTTCCAGAAGACATTTCCTTAGAGCAACTTCTAGAGGACTTATGGTAATTCAGCTTACCAAGCTCCCTCCGCCCCTCATTAGAGAGCATAATGAAATCCATGCTCGAGCAGATTTTTTAGAGCCAAACAAAGCTCGTTGTTGAGTTTTATGGCAAGTTCGATGCTGTCTACACAGATCTTAATAGGAAGATTGACAATCTGAGCTCTCACATGAAGAAGCTAGATGTACAGGTAGCTCAAACTACACAATCCATTAAGAGACAAGAGGGCTTTCTTCCTGGAAACCCTAATGCTAACTTGAGGAAGAGCTGTAATGCCATCATGATCAGAGACGGAGATGAGGTGTGGGAAGAAGTTGATACTGAACAAGAGCTAGAACCGTATGGAACACTGTTTTCTTAAACGGTTCCTTAGGAGGGTGTCGATCGACACACATCTAGTGTCGATCGACACTAGGTCCGGACAGCACATTATGAAGTGAGAATCCCATTGCTGCCCAAATCTGCCTACACTCCGCATGTTCCTTTTCCAAGGAAGCGTCGTCCTAAGCAGGAGATTCATCTACTAAGTGCACAGCCATAATGAAAAAGATCCTCACCTCACCTCCTAAGGATACTTCTAAGACATCCTCTACCCCACTCAACAGGTATGTCAAGCGCTTAGCTGACAATGGTATTAGCTCTGATGAAGCTAAACTGCTCACACAGGACATCAGTGCAATCATGTTGCCTAAGGCCAAGAAAGAGAAGGCACAGAGAGTGGACATTGCTGAGTACATCCGCACTATCCAGGTTAGACCACTAAAAAGCTCCCAGATCCAGGTAGCTTCGTTCTTGATTGCTCTATCTCCACAAGCAGGTTCAGCCGCTCTTTGTGTGATCTGGGATCAAGTAGCAACCTCATGCCTAAGTATGGTTCTTAGAGATTAGGCATGACTAACTACAGGCCAACTAAAATCACCCTCCTATTCGCGGATTGTTCCAAACGAATCCTTGAAGGAATCCTTGAGGATGTTCCTGTTAAGGTTGGCAATTCCTTAATCCCTACTGATTTTGTGGTCCTGGACTACAATAAGGAACCCAAATATCATATCCTTGGAAGAGCTTTCCTAGCTACAGCTGGTGCTAGGATTGATGTAAAGAGAGGTACAGTGTCTCTTAACATTTGTGACTTGGAGATGGAGTTAGGCAGGGATGGTACAAAGTTAATTAGGCTTATCAGTAGCATGATCTCCACCCAGGACACACCTCCTCAGACTGCTCAGAATCCCCAAATAGAGCCACCAAAAACGCTCCTTTTAGCTCAGCTCGCAAATGGGAGTTGTAGAGCAACGGTGTCGATCAGTTTACATGAGTATCGATCGACACCTGTAGCTGCCCATACCAGATCTTTTTACACACCGCTGATAATAGGTTTTTAAGATCAATTAATCCTAAAGCACTATCATGTCGTTGTAGTACTGAAGGTTGTCAATCCAAATGGGTGTGATGCTAACAATCAAGATGTGATCAGAAGTCACTAAGTCAAGCCAAGCATAACAGGTTTTGGTGTGTTCTAGCAATCCTAAGTGAACATGCAGAAAACAGAAAATCAAACAGAAACAGTAAAACACTCGACCAACACAGCTCTTTGCAGAGCACTGGGTGAGGTCGAGTGACAGGTCGAGTAACAGACAGAAAATGAAACAGGGATACTCGACTGCACAGTCTGTTGCCAGACAACTGGGTGGTCGAGTATCAGGTCGAGTAACAGTAAAGAATTGCAGAAACTAAGCAACAGATGACAGGATGCAGTACACAGCAGTAGAGTAAACAATAAAATCAATTAGACAAAGAATTCCTAAGGATGGGGTAATTGAGTAGTTTCGTTTCCTCAGTTTACAGGTGATTGACATGCTCAATAAATTAACCCTAGACAACAAGTTCATTAACCAAATCTAAGTGCCACCGCAACAGAGACTCTCAAGCTAACCTAGTCCCAGACTCAATCACCATTGACGAGAGCTAACCTAACAGGCATTACGAATCAACAAGTTAAAGCCAAACCGCTCCCTGCAACCAATACCTTGGTACAGAGTCACGAATCTCTGGAATTAGTGGTTCAGACATTTCATCGAACACCTTTTGGGCGCGAAAATGGCTGGGCTCAAATTCCAGTTGATCAGAAAGCAATAGACATTAAGAATAACTAATCCAGAGGGGATCTATCAATCAGTACTCAATCACCTAGCATACTGAGAATTTTACACTACTCTAACCCATCCTCAGAAATCTATTCACTACTCAGACATCATAACAGAAAGCATAAACGTTGAACAAGTTGAAGACATGATAACAGCAGGATGATAACAGAATGAACAACAGTAAACGAAAATCAAGAACAAAAGCTGAATACTGAATAGATAAAGAGAAATCTGGATTACAAAAAGTCTAGAACACAAGGTCTGCGGAAATAAAACTAGATAAAAAACTTCTTGTTTGCGAAAAATGAGAAGTACATGCTACTTATAGCCAAATATCCCGAAACCCTAATACTCAAAATGACGAAGTATTTGGACGGGTTAAGAACTGTACTCGACCCACGTGGTCGAGTGAGAGGTCGAGTGAATAGCTGGAGTCTTCTTTTCTTCCTTGTGCTCGAGTGTCTGGTTGAGTGCAGAATGAAGAAGGCTCTGAAGCTTGTCATCGAGTATGCAGTCGAGTGGTGTGATGGAGATACTCGACCTCTAGGTAGAGTGAGGAGGTCGAGTGGTTGTCTGATGATGGAGGTGAAGACACTCGACCTCATGGTCGAGTGAAGTGATCGAGTGGCGGTCTGGTGATGGAGACGAGGGCACTCGACCACGGGGTTGAGTGGTGAAGTGAAGTGGTAATGTCCTCTACTCGACCTGGTGGTCGAGTGATCTCTTGAGATCTTGAAGCTCCTACTCGACCTCTGGGTCGAGTGGTTTGTCATGATCAGGTCCGCTTCTTCCAGATAGCTCGTCAATAGCTCCAAATCACCTAAAATCAACGCAAATATGCAACATGCATGCAAAACTATCCTAAACATGCAAAGTGATGACAAATGATGTGAAATGGTATAAAACAGTGATGATATGATGCTAAAGTGATGACAAATGGATGCTCAAAACATGCAAAATACACACTTATCAACTCCCACAAACTTAGTCTTCGCTTGCCCTCAAGCAAACAATCAAGAACAAGCTGGAGGTGAGGTTTGAAAGCGGGGACTCAGAGTCAAAGCACTAGATAAACCAGATGAAATCAATGTCCAAGTTGAAAGTTCTAAGCTGCAAGATCGAATTCTACTTAAAAACGTTAGCCATGCCTCATTAATCAATCAATCCGACTCATATGCTCGACCTACATAAGTTTTCAAATCCACCAATCCCTTTAACATTCATTAGTTCTGGAACGTGAATCAAGCAATGCATCATCAAAGAACTCATTTGGCTAAGGTAAAAGGTCAAGAGACAAAGATGGTCCCTTACAGAATAGGCTTCAGTAACAGGAGATCTCTCAAAAAATGATTAAGCTTTAGTAGAATGCTAAAGGTAAGTCCCAAGCTATGCATACAGAGATAAGATCCCATCTACCCAGAGTACATCAAATGAAGCTCTAATGGTAATCCCATCTCCAATCCCAATACAAGAACTAAACTCTACCCTTTGCATTCATGAATCTTTTAAGCCCTTTTTCTAATCATTCTTTTCTTTTCTCTTAACTCTAGGCGAAGCTTCAACACTTTGATATATCTAGCGAATTTCGATTTCTTTAACAACTAAGGTTCCTGTTTTTAATAACTAAGGTTCCTGTTTTTCTTTACAAATCCCAAAACCTTTACTAGACGTTTTCTGCTTCTTTAGCTTACTTCACCTAGAGTCCTTTACCTTTTCTCATCAATGAATCAACCCATTTTTTTTTCTTTTAAACACATCCCAACCCAAAGTATAAGCACCAACCTAGTCCTATCTAGTTCGAAAAATGCGAACTAGAACTACATGAGACACTATCTCTGTCGTTACGAACCTAACACTTTCTACCAAGCTTAATCGGAATAAGACCTCACAAACACTCACAAGTGATATAGGGCTTGAAAGAAAGTGTAGGTTTGGGTTTGGGTAACTGCTCTAATAAGGAGAGTCAGCTACTTGGATTAACAAGAGTGATCAAAATGAATAAGAGAATCCAAGTATTTTAGGGTATCCATGAGTTCAAATTTGATGCAGACATGATAATTAAAGATCAGATTCAAGTTCAAATTGATAGGGAATGGTATCAGATCATGACAATGAGGTTGAGTAGAGCAATCTAGGCATGGTTGAGTTTTATTTCAAATTCATTGACTACGCAACAGACAACTAGCAACGAGGGCACTGAGTTTATCCGGTGAATCAAAATGCTTACAAGGCTATCTCATCATCATCCCCTATGCATCTGCAACAATCCTAAATGAAACACTCTAGACTCGATCCTAAATGTGATGCAACTACATGAACACTCTTTTTTTGTGAAATCATTTTCTGAAATTTTTTAATTTTTTTTCGGTTTTTCTATGCCTTAGATGAATGCAGACTCAAAATTATACACAATGCAACACACACTTCCTCAGCTCTCCCCCAAACTTAAATCACACAGTCCACTGTGTGAATAAACTTGGAAGAGAGTACTCAGGACAAATCCAATCACATTAACAAAAAATGAAGATACAAATCACAACATACGGTATAGTACAATGGTGAAGTGAGGCGCTTACCTCAGTCGAAGAATGAACGTAGTTGCTCGTCAATGGCTACCTGCGATTGCTCCCAGGCCATAGACGAACCTCCTTGTTCTGTATCAGCTCCAGCAGGTGGGTACTCGACCTCATCAGCTCTGTGGCGGCCAGCACCGCTCTGAGGAAACTCGACCTCTCTCCTTCTGCAGCGGCCAGCACCGCGGTCGCGTAAACTACGAGACTGCAGAAGTCGTCCGCTCCTACTGCTAGATCGAGTGAGTGTGGTCCTCCTCTTCCTCCCAGATTCACGAGGCTCGAATGATGAATGCCTCGCAGGGACATGCAGAATCTCTTGCTCTCTAGGCTCAGGCCTGCGCCGACCTGGCTCGGGCGCGTCATATCTCCTCGAAGGCATGTCCTGAGGGAGATGGCCCTGCGGAATAGCTGTAGTGGAAGAGGAGCAGCTGAGCGTGTCCTTCAGAAACTTGATAGCCCTTAAGCACTTGGCGAGTAACTTGTCCTGTTTCTTGCACCACTTCTGCAGCTTGCTGTTGTTTCTGTGAGCTTCGCTCAAACTCTTGCTTTCCCTCGCAGTAGGTATATGCTCACTGAAATGATACATGCTCGTGTCAAACTCCGCCTCATCTATATCGTCCGTCTCATCAACATCTTCTGTTGTAGCTCCTTCGGTGTGACTAAACTCCTCGGTTGGCGGACTGCCCTCGAAATAAAGATCTTCAAGCGCAGGCTTGAAGTCAATGTTCCTGCCCTCAAGAATCCTGGTAGCGTCAATGCAGGGGAGAAGAATGTTGGCGATTCTAATCGATGAATGCTCGAACCTGTAGCGGTGAAAGTCGCCAGCCATGTCAAACTCCAAGAACTCACATCTGCGCAAATGATCCAAGTCCATCATCCTCGGTGCTAAACCTGGTTCCTTGAGCGGGACTCCACAAGCTTCCAGAATTGGCGTCACAACGCCACCCACGCATAGTGCTCCTCTCACCTTCTTCTTCCCGTTTGTCAACGCCCACTTCCTGTATCCACACAGATGCATCAACAGAGGCATTACTGGTGGTGCGTTGTTTAGATCACCTCTCAAGACATTCTTCCCCTTCGTCCGGCGGAGAATCCCTGTAAGCGCGTAATCTATCATCTCCATGTCCGTGTTAGACACGGTGCCTGTAGACTCCCTGGAGTAAAAGACGTTGGCGACTGATCGCTGAAAGTAGCGGATCACAGGACTTCGGATTTGGTTGCTCTTAGACCGCGCCGAGTTTAGTGGTAGATTGTTCTCTATAGTGGCCCACAAATCCTTAAGCTCCTCTCTGTCAAATCTGGGTTTGGTTTCCTTTCCACTAGGGAAACCAAACAGTTCTTCTAACTTCTTGATCGAAAGCTGATACCGCTGTTCATTCACTGAGAACGTCAAGAAGCCTAATCCCATGGTATCCAGCTCAAAGTCTGTGAGTGCTTCATACATCTCCACTTGCAGCGTGGAAAGAAACTCGATTGTCTCCTCCTTATAGGCAGGGTAAGGGTAAGACATGAGTGTCTCCAGATGACACTTCTCGAACAAATGTTGCACGTCCTCCAGTAACCCCAGCTGGGCTAACGTCTCATAACACAGATACCTTGTTCCCAAGAAGTCATTCATCTCGAAGAATCTGATATACTCCTCCACTGTAACCTCGTCGGGTTTGTTCAGCAGCTTCGTCTCCCTGCGCCATGACTCTGGCTCATACTCAGTCTCGATATCCTCATCAATCAGCTCATATCTACTTGACATCGCCCTCTTTCCTCTGGCGATTTCAGCTCTTCTCTGATTATGTCGGGCTGTAGAGCGTTCGAGCTCATCCCTGAAACTCTGGTAAATATGTTGCTCTCTCGGTCTAGCGGACCAGGACTCAGCTTCATCCACGTTGTAATCAGGGTCCATAGAGGATTCTCCACTGTAGTTAGTCATGATGAAACATGAAAACAAATGTAACTCAAAAATAAACGTTAATACGTTAGTTCCAACAAAACCAAAAACACAAACCAACAGAGTAAACCAGTCGAGTGTACCAAAAATTCTTAAATTTTTTTTTTCTTCTTTTTTTTTTCGGTTTGGTGAACTCGCGGTCGAGTGATCCCTTGGTTGTGCTTGGCGATCGAGTGACCTTGAGAGGCGAGAGATGGTGAAGCGGTTTGAAAGACGTCGAGTTTGGTTGCTTAATCGAGTGAACCGGCGATGACGAGCTTTCGTGGGGTTGAGAGCAGCGGCGATGGAAACGATGGGGAGGCGTTGAGAAGCGGCGAAATCGAGTGACTTTGAGAGGAGCGGTCGAGTGAACTTGAGCTCGCGGAAGAGAAGAAACGGTGGTGTTGTCGAGTGATGGCTGGATTTGAGAGATGAGAGAACGATGGCACCTTGGTCGAGTGATGTCGTAGATGGAGAGATGATGAGCGTTGTGGCCGAGTGATGAGAGACGAGCTTGAAAGAGATGGCGTGAAGCGGTCGAGCGAAGTTGAGACGATTGAGAGGTGGTGATGGCGAGGAGCGGTCGAGTGGTAGCTCGAGACGGTGGTGAAGAGGCGAGTGAGAAGCGGTCGAGTGCGTGGGGAAGAAAGATGGTGAGGTCGAGTGCTGCTTTGGACGGATGATGATGGTGTTGAAGTGGAGTGACGGAGAAGAAAGGATAAGGTGAAGAGTGTTGGTCGAGTGTTTGAGAGAAGAGTGTTTGAGGAAAAGAAGTGGCGAGGTCAAGTATTTGTGGAGAGAGGGGCGATGGGATCGAGTGAATTGAAGTTTGTTTTGTCGGTGGAGATGAATGAGAGTGATGGGTCGAGTTTATGGGGTTGTGGAGGAGAAAACGAGGCGATGAGGTCGAGTGATGGCGTTGACGTCGAGTGGAGGAGAAGAGATGAGGAGAGATTTCCTGTCCTTTGGTCTGTTGCATAGAGGACATGGGCGTCAGCGGCGGGTCCCAGGATGTCTTCTTGTTCCTTCTCTGTATTCTCTGTTCACTAGAAAAACTCCAGGAAATCCCGCAATCCTCTGTAAACTTGAAAGACTCCCTGGAAGACTTTGTAGCTTCTGTTGGTCGAGTAAAATGATGATTAAAATTTTTTTAGGTTTTTAAGCATCACTCAAACTCGACCAATGTACTCGATCTCTAGACCATCAGTAGAGTAAAAGTTTTGAATTTTTACTCTACCTTCATGTTACTTCTTTTTTTTTTTTTTTTTTCCTGAGAACCACAAACACAAACAAAACAAATCAAAAATAACAAGAAAGTAAAAATTATTTACAAGGATAGTCATGGGACTTCCTCCCAAGTGAGCTTGTTTTAAGTCTCTAGCTTGACTCCTCACACTTATCAAGAAGAAAATGAAGTGTAGAGAGGGTCAGCATAATCCTCTCTAATACCATCATCATATTCAGCGTCCTCCCTGGAGAGGTCTGCAGCAGAATACTCAATCCCCCTTTCTTCAAAATAGGCTTCCTTCTCTTCTGGAGGATAATCTGTATCTTGAGACCATCTTGAAGTGAATTCTTTTCTCGGGATAGTGTTAATCCCGCCTTTAGGTTGAGCTTCCTTCTGCATCTGATTCAGCTTACTCCTAAGTTCCTCAATGGTTTGGGCTAGCTTCTCTATAGTTTCATCTTGCTTATCAGACCTCTTTCTAAGTTCTTTCACTCTTTCAGTCTCATATCCTTCTCCTGAGATCGCTCTATCATTTCCAAAGGTTTTTCCATCTTCGGTTGACCCTTGTGGAGTTTTGTTGATGCCAAACTGCAACTTGATATGCTTTCCAAGGTTGAGACTTATTTTCCCTTCCCTGACATCTATCACTTCTCCCACTGACGCTAAAAAGGGTCTTCCCAGTATTAAGAGATCCTTATGCTCTACTTCCATATCCAGCACCACGAAGTCTGTAGGCACTTCTACGCCATTAATCATGACTGGTAGGTCTTTCAGCATGCCGAACGGTTTTCTAGAAGACCTATCCGCAAGGATCAAAGTCAGGTCACAAGGTTTATATTGAATGAACTCTAACCTTCTTGCCACAGAGAGTGGCATCAAGCTAACAGAGGCTCCGAGATCGCACAGACAATCGCTGAAAGCAAATTCTCCAATGGAACATGGTAGAGTGAAAGATCCAGGATCTTCTAACTTCTCTTGAACAATCCTCTGGTCAGCAGCTCGAGATGGAGTGGAATCACTTTCATCATCTGAGTCGTGATACATCTTGATCCTTTCCAGTATCAAATTTCTCACATCTTTGTGAGGATCAGGAATCAGGTTAAGAACTTCCATTAGTGGCATCACTGCTTCAATCTCGTCCAGCTGCTTCGCTGCAATAGACTTGTATCTCTCCATCCATGCTTTCCTGAATGTCCACGGAAGAGCACGTGAGGGTAGTGGAGTAGGTTTGAATCGTTTTACCATTCTCTCGATTATGGCGGCCTTCTCTTCCGAGATGAATTGAGTGAGATGGCGAGAACCAGCGGAATGGTTGAATTCAACAACAGAGAGTTCAACCTGAGTAGAAGCCTCCCCTTCTTGAACATCACTGTCCCTAGTGATGAAATCAGGGTCTGGTCGAGTTGGCAGTTCTCGATCCTGGTAGATGGTGATGGCGTGAGCGGTTGCATACTCTTTTGGATTCTGTATGGACTTCCCTGGAAGTCCTGTAACTTTTGGTGCAGAGGTAGATGCTGATTGGCCTTCCAAGTATCTGACTTTGGTATTCAATGCCTCCACTTTGGCATTCAGGTCATTGTAGCTGCAGTCCAGCTTATGGTGCAATTCAGATAATTTCTTAGCCATTTCCATGGAGCTAGATGCTTGTCCCTATAGCAGCTACTGGACCATCTGTTTCATTTCAGCATCAGGAGCAGCAGGACCTTGGTTTTGTTGAGGTGCAAACCCAGGTGGTGGTGGTTGCTGGTAGTTCCCCTGGAATTGCTGCTTAGGAACGAAACCTTGGTTGTAGGGAACAAAAGGTTTGTTCTGACTTTGTTGTTGCTGTGGAGGATACACCTGATCCTGAGGGTTAGCAACGTTGGTGCTGCGGTAGGAGAGGTTGGGATTGTTGGTTTTGAAGTTGTTGTATCCTTTGTAGCCACCCTGGTTGTTGTTGATGTAGCTTACTTCCTCCAACTGGTTACCCTCCCCATCTTGGACTTCATACTGCTCGTCATCAACAAGGAAGTGCACATGCTTCTGCTGGCTAAGAAGAATCTTGTCCAGCTTGTCATTCAGCGCTTTGATCTCCTTCCTGTGTTTGTCATCAGAGTCAGCTGTTCCTCTGACGGTCCTATCACAGTCCTCGTTGTAATTGCCATCTAATTGAGCCAAGTTCTCAACCAATTCTCAGCCTGCTTCAACATCCTTGTTCTGGAAATTCCCATTGCTGGCGGTATCCAGAAGCATTCTGATGCGTGGTAGGACTCCTCTGTAAAGAGTGCTGAGAAGAGAGGCTTTAGTAAAGCAATGATGAGGGCCTTGGTTGGTGTAACCCTTGAAACGCTCCCATGCTTCACAGAAGCTTTCACCAGCCTTCTGTGAGAAACCAGAAATCTCATTTCTGAGTCTTGCAGTTCTGGCATTGGAGAAGAACTTTGACAAAAAAGCCTTCTTACAATCATCCCAGGTGGTGATTGAGTCATGGGGCAAATTCTTCTCCCAGATATGTGCTTTGTCACCCAAGGAAAATGGGAACAAACGGAGCTTGAATCCGTCTTCACGTACACCATTAATCTTCGTTAGGTTGCAGAGCCTATCGAATTCATCAAGGTGGTCGAGTGGATCCTCCATTGGCAAACCATGGAATTTGTTCCCCTGAATCATCGAGATGAGACCACTCTTAATCTCGAAGTTGTTATTCTGGATAGCAGGAGGTGCGATTTCCTTCCTCTGACGGTGATCACGTGGTGCATCTCCAGCACCAATGTTGGCAGGGCCATTTTGTTGATTCTGTTCTTCAGCCATAACGAGTGGTTGCTGAGGTACAGGGTTGACTGTGGTTCTCCTTTTTCTGATTTCGCGAGCTGTGCGGTTGATGTTGTCGTTGAAAAGGAGGTTCTGGTTGCCTGTTGATCGAGTTCGCATACAGCAGAGGTGTACCTGGATCAAGAAGACAACAAGAAAAACACACAGTTAGTAACTAAAAAGAAAATTGAAAAAGAACTTGATCTAAGCAAGTCTGAAATCTCAAATGTAACAAACAAACACCCAATTGGCAACGGCGCCAAATTGATAATAGGTTTCTAAGATCAATTAACCCTAAAGCACTATCATGTCGTTGTAGTACTGAAGGTTGTCAATCCAAATGGGTGTGATGCTAACAATCAAGATGTGATCAGAAGTCACTAAGTCAAGCCAAGCATAACAGGTTTTGGTGTGTTCTAGCAATCCTAAGTGAACATGCAGAAAACAGAAAATCAAACAGAAACAGTAAAACACTCGACCAACACAGCTCTTTGCAGAGCACTGGGTGAGGTCGAGTGACAGGTCGAGTAACAGACAGAAAATGAAACAGGGATACTCGACTGCACAGTCTGTTGCCAGACAACTGGGTGGTCGAGTATCAGGTCGAGTAACAGTAAAGAATTGCAGAAACTAAGCAACAGATGACAGGATGCAGTACACAGCAGTAGAGTAAACAATAAAATCAATTAGACAAAGAATTCCTAAGGATGGGGTAATTGAGTAGTTTCGTTTCCTCAGTTTACAGGTGATTGACATGCTCAATAAATTAACCCTAGACAACAAGTTCATTAACCAAATCTAAGTGCCACCGCAACAGAGACTCTCAAGCTAACCTAGTCCCAGACTCAATCACCATTGACGAGAGCTAACCTAACAGGCATTACGAATCAACAAGTTAAAGCCAAAACGCTCCCTACAACCAATACCTTGGTACAGAGTCACGAATCTCTGGAATTCTATCTTGGTACAGAGTCAACAAGTTAAAGCCAAAACGCTCCCTGCAACTCAATCACCTAGCATACTGAGAATTCTACACTACTCTAACCCATCCTCAGAAACCTATTCACTACTCAGACATCATAACAGAAAGCATAAACGTTGAACAAGTTGAAGACATGATAACAGCAGTGTAACAGCAGGATGATAACAGAATGAACAACAGTAAACGAAAATCAAGAACAAAAGCTGAATACTGAATAGATAAAGAGAAATCCGGATTACAAAAAGTCTAGAACACAAGGTCTGCGGAAATAAAACTAGATAAAAAACTTCTTGTTTGCGAAAATGAGAAGTACATGCTACTTATAGCCAAATATCCCGAAACCCTAATACTCAAAACGACGAAGTATTTGGACGGGTTAAGAACTGTACTCGACCCACGTGGTCGAGTGAGAGGTCGAGTGAATAGCTGGAGTCTTCTTTTCTTCCTTGTGCTCGAGTGTCTAGTTGAGTGCAGAATGAAGAAGGCTCTGAAGCTTATCATCGAGTATGCAGTCGAGTGGTGTGATGGAGATACTCGACCTCTAGGTAGAGTGAGGAGGTCGAGTGGTTGTCTGATGATGGAGGTGAAGACACTCGACCTCATGGTCGAGTGAAGTGATCGAGTGGCGGTCTGGTGATGGAGACGAGGGCACTCGACCACGGGGTCGAGTGGTGAAGTGAAGTGGTAATGTCCTCTACTCGACCTGGTGGTCGAGTGATCTCTTGAGATCTTGAAGCTCCTACTCGACCTCTGGGTCGAGTGGTTTGTCATGATCAGGTCCGCTTCTTCCAGATAGCTCGTCAATAGCTCCAAATCACCTGAAATCAACACAAATATGCAACATGCATGCAAAACTATCCTAAACATGCAAAGTGATGACAAATGATGTGAAATGGTATAAAACAGTGATGATATGATGCTAAAGTGATGAAAAATGGATGCTCAAAACATGCAAAATACACACTTATCAACCGCCTTTAAAGGCGAGGATGCAGCAGAACTCTTCCACCACTCCACCCACATCCTAAACTCCGCCAAGTCAAGCTATTGACTCAAAACAAGCGCTTAGTGGAAGGCAACCCACTGGTTTGATTTTTCTGTTTTTCTTTTTTTTTATTTTCTTTTATTTTTGATTTATTTTTCCCTCCTTCTTCGGATTTGAATGCCACTGGGGACTGTGTCATTTAAGTCTGGGGAGGTTCTTACTAATTATGCTTTTATTTTTGATTCTTATTATTTTTTATTTTTGAGTTTATTGAGTCATTTTCTTATCGTTAAAAAAAATAAAAAAAGTTTTCTTTAGTTTAGTTAGGAATCATGATCTATATTTCTCTTGATTATTGTCTGGTTGATGAATGTTGGTGGTTCGACTCAATCCGACTATTGGAAAATCTAGATTGCTAACCAATAGACTTGAGGATATCCTAGTTTCCTACACAACCACTAAGGTTTGAGCTAATCTCACTGCTCTTCTTTTTACCTCTTCAAACGGTTCATATTCATAGATCTTGACTCCTTGGTCATATATGATATTGAGATCCATGTGATAAAGAATGTGTTCCTCTCCCCTTATAAAAATAAAAAGAAAATGAGAGATTGATAGGATTTTCATATAGTGTATAGGGGTAGGAATGTTTCCTATGACCCCATTATTATACATTATTTAGAATGATCAATTACAAAGGTTGGAAAAATGCTGAGGGTGTCGATCCAGTATGCGAGTTCCCCTATGTTTACTCTCTTAAAAGAATAAATCTGGGGGAGAAAAAGAACACCAAAGAAAAAAATATAATGAATGGTCGATTTATCATGGTATAGTACAAGAATGAGTCTAGAAGGATCTTGAATGTTAGCTTGTTTGATGAGACCCAGCTATGAAAGCCTGGTGGATATAGTTGTGGAACTTAGGTATGAAATTTAGAATGTTGTGTAAGCTTGCAGAGAAGGACATGTTGGTTAGGATTTGATTAGAATTGTTAGGCATGTGGATTTAGTTTGGATGATCATGGCAATAGGCTAGAGAATGTTGGGAGTTTCTTTGTTTTCAAAACCTTTTCCACGGGTTCGGCTTTTGTGTTTTGCTTGAGGGCAAGTAAAAGCGAAGTCTGGAGGAGTTGGCACTACAGAAAAATGAAGTATTTATAGCATCTAATAAACGCTAAGATGGTTAGTATAGCGGTTTGGTAAACACTCTATATACCCCCGTCATAATAGATTTATATAACGTTTTTTTGTTATGCTACAATAGAGTAATTTAAGATAGCGCTTATTTCAGTGCAATTAAAAATTGTATAACAACGTTTTTATTTTGTTATAATTTACTTTATATACCTATGTTTTTATTATAGCACTAATGGTTTTGTACTTCTATTATTTCTATTGTTCGTTGTTTTCTAATCGTCAAATATGGAAACCTGCTGTTAATAATGAAAAACCTCTTAAAACCATTTAAATTATCTTTAAGAAGAACATCTTACACCAAGTTCACACCATGATATAAGAAGATACAAAAGTTACTGAGCCCTAAGTACTTAATAGTACACAAATTGCACAACGTAAAGACAATGTTTCAAATAAAAACAAGTTTGTCATTTGGCCAAGTCACTGTAGTACCTAATGCATCAGCAATGATTTCGACTTCTGAGTTTGGTCTCCAAACTGGTGCATCTCCAGCCTTAGAAACGTCTATCCAAACCTTGGTAGCATTGCGACCCAATGGCACAAAATGGACGAGTTTTGTTGGGTTTGTAAAACAAACTCTGCCTTCTACAACTTTTTCTCATGTTCCTTTGCAATCTAAGATGATGCATTTCTTCTTTCCACCTTTGTTGGTGTCAGTGCTGTTACTTACACTTACACTAGTGCTCTACAATAAAGAGGCCAAACAATCATTTCAGTTTCATTCACTACAACAAAGCCTCCTAAAAATGCAACAATTCATCATCACAAGTAAAAGGGAAATGGTTTTGAAATTTACCTTAGGTGATGCGTGTTTTGAAACAGATTCCTGACGCCATGGTGCTTGAATGAATTGTATCTTATGTATAGGCCATGCAATGTTCTCATGTAGTGCATCACCCATCAAACTCATATCAGCACTAGGTCTCCATAGAAAAGCCTCTTTGTTAACTACTTTACTAACAGTCACAATTGCAGCATTTGGACCTAAAGGAACATTGTTGACTAGATCTTTTTGGTCCGTTGAATACAAACTACCCTCAGCTATTATTTCATCCTCAGAATTCCAATCATAAATCAGGATCTTATCATCTAATGCATTGGTAGCATATATACATAACCAAAGAAAAATTATTATAAGCCTTCCAGTCATAAGCTTCAAACAAAAATTAGTCTAGTTCAAAGAAAAAACTTTTACCGATGAACCAGCTGTCTTAATTCCAGTTGGTGAGTCTATATTGTCCAGAATTATTTTATTGAATGGCCATGGAATTTTGCAGCCAACAGCTTCGCCAAGTGAAGTCACAGATGGTGTAGGCCTCCAGGTAGATGTTTCTTTGTTTGATGCAGACTTCACCATAACTGCTGCTGCATTAGGACCGAGTGGAATATGTCCTATCTTGTACATTGGATCAGCTGAGCAGAATTCTGCTTCCCCTACAACAACCTCAACTTCTGAATACCATTCCAACAGCTAACACCTCGGTCCTCCATTGAAAACATTACTGGACTCCGAGTTACAACCATCATCATGCTACATACAAGAAGAAAACAAAGAAGTATTTAAAAACTTACAAGTTGACATGAATTTAATAACAAATTGTACATTTAACTTACCCTTTTCCCTGCAGCTAAGTCACGAACTACATTTTGTAGGTCTTCAACCTTGATGAGCAACTCTGCTTGGGTTGCTTCTAGCTTTTGCACATGAGTGTCTCTAGCCTCTATGAATGTTAACTTGGAAGTAGTTATCCCTCTGCCCATTCCTCTAACTCTCCTAGATTTGTCTTTTCCTAATACTTGACTCACAGCATCATCTCGGATACTAAGACTAGAGGTGGAGTCCATCTAACTATCTATTGTTTTTATCTTATCCTGGATCAAAAAATTGATCATATTTAATCTAAGCTACATACAATAACAGCTTCAAATTCTGGTTTGACAGGTCTCCCATCCGAATGTGTATGTCCTACTATCCAGACTTTACTTCTTGTCACCTTACTAGGGTCAGAACTCTTTTTCTTCTACAAGTAACAAGTGGAATAAAATAAAGTCAATATGTTGTGTGTAACTAATCAGTATGTAAATTTTCAACAACCATACCATTTCATGAGCTAGTCGAACCATTCCTTTCCGGCTTGTGGTATGGGGAATCTGATTCCTCCTCAAATTCCTATATTTTTCACTTATTGCCTGCAAGTGTAACCAATAAATTAAGATAACAAATCAAACCCCTAAATTCAGATTCTAAAAATAAAAGAGAAATGTATATACACAACCTTAGAAGTTCTGGATGTTTTAGTCTTCACCCAATTTGTCCAAGCTGTCACTGATTGGATATTGCTTGGTTTCAAGCTAAGGATCTGTTGCTTACTCTTTGCAGAATGCACTTTGGTAAGCAGCTTAGACTTAGAAGCCCTCCATATACACCCCATTTGTTTGAAAATACAATCTTTTTGCCAATCTTTTGTCCAATCAAACCGTCCCTACAGTACAATTCAAATTCAACATAAATATTTTTGTAATAACAAGCAGTATTTTTTGTAAGTTTAAAACAATACCTGGATCGCCTCCCAAATTGCGAATTTTGTTTGTTCATTAAGGTACCTCCATATCTTCAAGAGTATATGGGACGTGTTCTTTCACTAGTGGTCCAAGAAAAGAACGAAAGTGTGACTGATCCTTTCCCTACATGTTCTCCAAGGCGTGTAAACTCAACGTCAACCTTCTCCTCGGGGTTTTTAGCAACTTTATTCATCTTTGTTGGTCCTCTTGTTTTTCTCTTCTTGGTTTCTGACTCCTGGTTCTGAACATTGTCAGTGGAATGATGCTCAGTCTCTTCCGCAACATAGTCAATCTCTTGGATGTTTGATGGTGCAGTAACATACTCAGCTTCTGTTTCTAACTCATGATACCCTCTAGGTGGCGCCCTCATAACCACATACCAAGGCGAGGAGTCTTCTTTTCTGGAGTAGAACACTTGTTTCGCTTGTGATGGCAGAATATATGGATCTTGAAGATATGCTAATTGGTTAACATGTAGGTTCACAAGCGTAAAGCCGTCTTCTTCCTTAACACCATTCTGTTTGTTAGCCCATTTACACTTGAATAGGGGAACTTGGAACATGTGGTAGTCTAGCAAGATAATCTCTTGTATAACTCCATAGTACAAAACTATATCTGCAACCTGATTCATATCTCGTGCGCTTGATCTGCACATGGAGAAAGCTTCATAAGTGACTCAATTGTTTTGAGTCTTCCTCTTTACATTCTCTGTTTGAAACCGATGTTCATTACTGATGTACCCCTTATAGCTTTGGACTATATTCCTTGGTCAAATGCTAACCATCTCAACATGGTGGAATAATCAGTTGAGTTTATGGGGATCTAATGACAAGAACATAAATTAAGAGTCATATAACAAGTTGTAATGCTGCATATATGAAGTGAAGACATTGATCAAACCTTTTCCTTTATTCATTGTGAAAAAATTTCTCCATGAATCTTCCATAAATGAGTTTCATTTTTTCTGCATCGAATATCTGTGTTTTGCAGCTCCTCTAAATGCATATTGTTTCCAATTTAGAGCAAGTGTTAGTAATCATACAATTAAAAGAATAAACCATGAAGAGAATTTTGATTTCTAAGATAACTTACTCAACATAAGGATTTATTACTGCTGTGTTCATTAGAACATATCTATGCGCTATTTCTCTTTCCTTATCAGTGAGTCTAACTTATGTAGCTCTCTATAAGGGACGACCTTCAAGAATGTGTGCATCTGTCACAATGTCTTCATTACGGTTTGCAGCTTCTTCAACTGGGACATAATTCTGTAGAAACTCCAAACAAAATGCAATACACTCTCCAGCTAAATAGCCCTCAGCCATGCAAGCTTCAGGCCTGCATAATTTTTAGCATAAGCCTTTAATGTTTTCATGTACCTACATCTCAAACAGATACCATTCGTGTAAGAACTTTTGTAAAACAAATATAATCTCAAATTAAAGATATAAACAACAAAGTACAATACCTTTCAAAGGGATACATCCATCTGAAGTGAACAGGCCCACCTAAACGTGTCTCTCTTGCAAGATGTACAGGTACATGGAATATGATATCAAGCAGAGATGGTGGAAAAAACCGTTAAAGTTGGCACAATGTCTCAATAACCTCTGCCTCTAATGATAAAAGCTTATCTGGATCAATTACCCGCTGACATAATCTATTAAAGAAGTTGCATATTCTATTCTCGGCAATCCGAGGACCTCTTTGCAGAGTGCCTCTCAAGGCAACATGTAACAAGTTCTATAAAAGCACATGTTGATCGTGTGACTTCAAGCCGCCTATTGCAGGAGGATCTAGTGACACACAATTACCAATATTTGCACAATAACCATCAGGGCCTCTGAATTCAGATATCATCTTGCAAAAATGTTTTTTTCAACCTTTGAAAGCCAATAGGCAATTGGAGGTAAGTATTTTCTCTTACCTCGAACTTGGCTGTGTAAATTGCTTCTAATACCCATGTCTTCTAGATCCTGGCGTGCCTTTAATCCATCTTTAGATTTTGTACTTTGTATCAAAGTTGATAAAATGGCATCAGAAACGTTTTTCTCCACATGCATTACATCTATGTTGTGACGCACATGCATAAACTATCACATAAAACAAACATAGTTAGTTAGAATAAGAAAAACAATTTAACTTACAAAACCTGATATATATTTGAAAATTAGCTAACCTTCCAATAACATAGTTCATAGAGAATAGACCGCTTCTTCCACCTCCACTTATCTGAGTCTTCTTCACATTCTTCCTTTGCAAGCTCCTCATTATCATCGAAATCAGATCTTTTCCTTTTGCTTTTCTTCTCTAATGGTCTGCCAAAATCATTTCTAAAATATTTGAGTGTCTCAAATATTTCAAAACCAGTCAGAATTCTACGAGTAAAACCAGATTCTATGGAGTTGTCAAACCAGCCTTTCTTTCGTCTATATGGATGTCCAGGTCTCAACCTTTTCCTATTGCCCATATAGACATTCTTTCGACTAAACTTCAGCCATCTAAACGGTGTATCCTTCCACAAACATTACATGCTTGTTTACCTTTCACTTTACAACCAACAAGTATCCCTAACCCAGGATAATCACTAATAGTCCATAACAACATAGCTTTAAGTATGAAATTCTCCTTAGACAGCAAGTCATAAACCTCAATACCTTCATTCCATAGATCCTTCAAATCATCTACCAATGGTTGAAGATACACATCTGTTGGAGCTGGATTCCCCTCCAGGAATCCAACTGCGAAAATACTAGGCCAGCCCACAAAAGTCCACTAAGCCCACCAAGTAGAGGACCTACGCAGCTGATGAGCCCACATACGCGAATGGGTACTTGGGCCAGATAAGCCCGGTCACTTGATGAAGGGAGATAAGCGAATAACAACCTAGGAACTGATAAGAAGATATTCGCCGAACGGACCTGATATCTCGGAACTGACCTGCCGAATATCCAGGAGGATCTCCGCAGACCCGGACGGAGCTACCACATGCGTAGACCTATATAAGGGAGCAAGGACGACTTGGAAGACACATTCAATTCAGCTTACATTCACACAAATACTTTTACACTTGTAATCTCCTTTCACATTGTAAAAGCTTTGTCATAATCAATACAAAAAGTCCAGTCGTTCTTAGCAATATAACTCTCAAGGTTTCAGTGAAGATCTAGCCCTCCTTTCTCATCATCTCAATTACAAATCTCTAGTGTGGATTTCAGAACCCACATTTGGCGCCGTTTGTGGGGACGGAAATAGATCATACCAACACCGAAACAAACACATCAATTGTGACCAACGATCATGGATCCCAATTCATCCAATTCAACGGGATCTGGCTTACCAGTTCAGATCCCAAACAATAACGTTACAGACGGGCACCTCCCAACGGATCTCCCTCCTGGAACCAAGGTTGATGTTGTCCATAACGCTGATGCGGAGAACATTTCCCAAAACTCGAATTCTTCTGGATCTGACCAAATCACTCCGCCTCCGCACACAAGGGGCGGAGAACAAAACGTCACGATACAGCCTCTGAACGGAGATAACCCAGCCAACCCGTCTAACCAGCCGATCCTACTCCGAGGACTCGTCTAGACTTCGCCTCGATAGACGTCTCACCTCCTATCAACCGGCAGGATGCCTTTTTACAGGCACCTACGAACACTCTCGTCAAAAACTCGGCAACAGGAAACGAGATAAGCACAACGCCTGCCTTCCCAAGGCTATCGGTCCCACCTTTACTACCGATGGGCTATTCGCCCCTAGGTACACGTGGACGAGAAACCAAACAACCGCATCTAGTTCTCGCGTTCCCGGGAACTCAACGCAACAACGGACCTCTATCGCTTATCCGCCATCCATTCCCCGGATACCAGGAAGTGACCTCCATAACAGTCCAACCGATCCCAAAGCACCGGTCGATACGCGTAACATCGTGGATATGGATACATTCCGCAATCACGCAGCTCAAACAAATGCAAACATGGCTCAAATGCATTCACGAATGCATCTAGCAGTGAGCGATGCTCCCGTCATAGATCGCGTCATCGAAGAAACTAGGCGCACCCCATTCACGGATAGGATCGCTCGATTTCGCATCCGAGACCTCGGGAGACTCCGTTTCCCGGAGTACGACGGATCGCTCCATTGATACCTTCGATCAGCTCGCCGCCGCTTTCTTAAAATAGTGTTCGGTACTTATCGAACAGAGGACGTCTGAGGCCGACCTCTGGAGTCTCACTCAACTTCAAAACAAATCCCTGCGATCTTACGTCAAAAATTTCAAAACAATCAAATCAAAGATTGCGAACCTAAACGAAGAGGTAGCCATAGCAACCCTTCGCAACAGTCTGTGGTTTTCCCCTAGGTTCCGTAAGGAACTCACTGTTAGGCAACCGGTCACTTTAGACGATGCCCTTCACAAAGCTCTCCACTTCGCCAAAGCCGAAGAGGAGCTCCCTGTGCTGGCCTTAAGATTCAAAAAATCTAAAACGCAAAACGCTCCCCTTGCAATTAAAAAACCCTTCAAAAAGGAAAACCAAACGCAAGGGCAGCATACCCTATTCGCAATAGAAGAGGCAGCTGAGGACGAGAGTCCAGAACTTGACCTCAGGAAATATTGCAAGTACCACAAAAAAAGAGGACATTCCACAGAGGAATGTTGCGCCGTTAAAAAATTAATCGCAGTTGGGGGCAAAACTAAAAAAGGTTCAAACCCCAAAGTTGAAACCCCTCCTCCCGACGAACAGGAGGAGGAGCAAACCCTCAAACAAAAGAAACGGGACCGAACACCGGAGGGAGGTGACTCTCCTCCACCTACTAGGAGAGAACGCATAGACCTAGTCTTTGCAGAACTCGATCTGCGAACTATGAAAGCCGTCCCATCAACCTACCACCAATGCATTAAATTCCCCTTGGACAAGGGGATAACAGTCGTATACAGCAGCCAACGCAGATCCCGAAAATGCTATATGGGCAGCTACGAGCATATCAAAAAAGCTGACCCCGTAGTACTAATGATAGAAGACAAACTCGCGGAAATGAAAACAGTCAGATCCTCTGATCCTTCTCAACGCGGACCTCGAAAATCATTGATAACACAGGTCTGCATAGACGAATCAGATCCTAAACGATGTGTTGGGATAGGTCAAGACCTCGACCTAGCAATACGAGAGAATCTCATAACCTTTCTCAAGGAAAAAGAGACAGCTTCGCCTGGTCAAGTGCAAACCTCCGAGGAATAAGCCTCAAGGTAACCTCACACGAACTCAACGTCGATCCGACCTACCGACCTGTAAAGCAGAAACATCGCAAGCTAGGTCCCGAAAGGGCCAAAGTTTTGCACGATGAGGTCGATCGGTTGCTAAAGATCGGATCGATAAGAGAAGTAAAATACCATGACTGGCTCGCCAACCCGGTCGTCGTTAAAAAGAAAAACGGGAAGTGAAGAGTATGCATCGACTTTACGGACCTGAATAAGGCATGTCCTAAAGACAGTTTCCCACTCACACATATTAACCGACTGGTCGAAGCCACCGCGGGACACAAACTATTGTCCTTCATGGATGCATTCTCCGGGTACAACCAAATACTTATGCGCCCAGATGACCAAGAAAAAACAGCTTTTATTACCGACTAAGACACCTACTGTTATAAAGTAATGCCCTTTGGTTTAAAAAATGCTGGAGCTATTTACCAAAGATTGGTGAACGGAATGTTCGCCAACCAGCTAGATAAAACGATGGAGGTCTATATCGACGACATGCTGGTCAAGTCAGCTCACGAAAAAGACCACGTCCCGCAATTAAGAGAATGCTTCAAAATCGTAAACAAATTCGAAATGAAGCTAAACCCCGAGAAATGCTCTTTCGGAGTTCCATCAGGGGAATTCCTCGGATACCTAGTAACCGAAAGAGGCATCGAGGCCAATCCTAAGCAGATTGCAGCCTTCATCGAAATGCCATCGCCAAAAACGGCACGGGAGGTCCAACGACTGACCGGCTGTATCGCCGCCCTCAACAGGTTCATATCCAGGTCTGCCGACAAATGCGTCCCTTTCTATCAGCTCCTCCGAAAGGATAAAAAGTTCGATTGGAATGATGACTGCGAGCAGGCCTTCAAACAATTGAAAGCATACCGGTCCGAACTACCCATACTCGCAAAACCCCAAAGAAGGGGAACCATTGTACCTGTACACGGCAGTCTCCTGAACCGCGATAAGCAGCGTCCTGGTGAGAGAAGATCACGAAGGACATAAACCGATCTATAACGTTAGTAAAACATTGATAGACGTTGAGACCCGTTATCCAGCAATGGAAAAACTGGCACTGGCCGTAGTCATGTCAGCTCGAAAACTGAGACCATATTTTCAATCACACCCCATCGTAGTGATGACGTCTCAACCAATCAGAACCATTCTACACAGTCCAACTTAATCTGGTTGACTTGCAAAATGGGCCATATAACTAAGCGAGTACGATATAGAATATCGCACCAGAACCAGCTTGAAAGCACATGTCCTAGCCGACTTTGTAATCGAGCTCCCGTTAGCGGACCTGGATGGAACCAACTCCAATAAGAAGTGGCTCCTCCACGTCGATGGCTCCTCCAACCGACAGGCATCCAGAGTAGGAATACAACTCACCTCCCCCACCGAGGCAGTTATCGAATAATCGTTCCGATTCGGATTCAACGCATCAAACAACGAGTCTGAGTACGAAGACTTCATTGTTGGCATTAAGCTAGCTCAAGGAATGGGGATCCGCGATATACACGCCCATAGCGACTCCCAACTCGTCACCAGCCAATTCCACGGGGAATATGAAGCTAAAGACGAGTGCATGGAAGCGTACCTCGAACTAGTCAAAACCTTGACCCAACAGTTCGAATCGTTTGAACTAACCAGGATCCGCAGAGGAGAAAACACCTCTGCATACGTGGCTGCTCTCGCCTCCACGTCAGATCCTTTCATCAAAAGAATTATCCCGGTCGAAGGAATAGAACACCCGAGCATCGACCTATAAACATGTTGGGATGGAAACCTCGGTAACTTGCAACTTCACACGAGTAACCCGAAGCACCACCGCCGCAGCTAGAGCTCTCGCAGAAGCCGCGGAGGCAAGTGTAGCGGAGGGAGAGCCAAAGCTCGAAAACCCCAAACACCCGAGCATCGACCTAACGGTCAAACATGCTGGGATGGAAACCTCGGCAACTTGCAACTTCACACGAGTAACCCGAAGCACCACCGCCGCGGCTAGAGCTCTCGCAGCAGCCGCGGAGGCAAGTGTAGCGGAGGGAGAGCCAGAGCTCGAAACCCCCGAACAACCTGCCTTGTACGAACCTAAAATGTACAACGACTGGAGAATCCTAATCATCGATTACATCGAACGAGGGATCACACCTCCCGACAAGTGGGAGGCCAGAAAACTCAAAGCCCAGAGTGCAAGGTACTGCATCACGGAAAGGAGACTTATGAAACGCAGGATCGCAGGTCCCTATATGGTGTGTACCTACGGGCAACAAACAAAAGACCTCATGAAAAGCATGCACGAAGGACAATGTGGTAGCCACTGTAGTGGACGTACCCTCGCCCTCAGAATCAAAAAGCAAGGCTACTTCTGGCCAACAATGCTAGCCGATTGCATAGCTCATTCACTCAGGTGCGATAAATGCCAACGACACGCACCTACTCTGCATCAACCTCCCGAGGAAATGTCCTCGATATCTTCACCTTACCCGTTCATGAAGGGGTCCATGGATGTCGTAGGTCCCATGGAAGCCTCCGGTGGGAAGAAGAGACTAAAAACCTACTGGTCCTCACCGACTACTCTACCAAATTGATTGAGGCTAAAGCCTTCCAACAGGTAACCGAGAAACAAGTTGAGGACTTCCTGTGGGAAAATATCGTATGCCGACATGGCATACCATATGAGATCGTCACCGATAACGGGACTAACCTCACGTCGGGAAAAATCAAAGAATTTTGCGACAAGTGGAAGATCCGTCTTACCACGTCCACCCCCAGTTACCCACAAGGTAAGGGACAGGCAGAAGCCGCCAACAAAGCTATACTTAGCAACATCAAGAAAAGACTTTATTCCAAAAAATCAATGTGGTCCGACGTGCTCCACGGAGTTCTCTGGGCCTACTGAACTACACCTCGCAAATCAACGCAAGAAACACCGTTCTCTCTCACCTATGGTTTAGAAGCAGTAATCCTTGTCGAAACCATAGTACCAAGCGTAAGAAGGACAGCTAGTCCTGCTAACTCGGACCTGAACACGCAAATGTTACAGGACAACATGGACTTCATCGATGAACGCAGAGATCAGGCAATGATTCGACTTCAAAACTATCAACAAGCTGCCGCCCGCTACTATAACTCCAATATCAATATTCGGAGATTCGAAGTGGGAGAGCTCGTTTTACGAAAAGTTTTCAGCAATACGAGAGAGCTAAACGCTGGAAAACTGGGAACTAACTGGGATGGTCCCTATCGAATCACCGAGGTGGTACGTGACGGCGTCTATAAGCTCGTAAAAGTTATCAACGGAGTACCTGAGTTACGGGCTTGGAATGCCATGCATCTAAAGAAATACCACGAATAGGTACTCAAAAATAATCGAACTACTATAAGGCTTGATCCCTTGACAGGGTATGTAGGCAGCTCCCCCCAAGAGCGCAGCCACCACTTCAATCGAATTACAAAATGGCCTAATCCCCTAACCAGGTATGTAGGCAGTTCCCTCCGCGAACGCAACTACCATCTCAACCCTTCCGTTTGAGAGACGAAACATCAACAAGGAAAACAGACATCACATCTTCCATCAACGAAGGTCAGCTGCTCACTTGACAGTTCTACCACCCCTCGATACCGAGCAGGTCTCTCCTAGATGACTAAACGACCAGATCGTTGCTTGCTTTACCTCATTTGTACTTAACAATTTCGAGATAAGAATAAAAGAAAATTTTGATACTCGATATCATGTTTCGCAAAACAATCATTTACACTATGATTTAAAACTCATTTGTAATCTTACGATACCGAAAGCCCAACACCTGAATGTTGGCGGATCCATTTTGTGATCTCGCTTCCAAAAAGTCGATAGTGAACTTCATATATAAAAACGCATCACTTCGACTTCATCGGAGCTCACCTACTACAATCATATCTAACTCCTTCCTTCAGTATCAACACATAACATACTAAATAAGGAAGAAACGAAGGTTTCATTCGCGATCTGGCGATACCACAAGCCCAGCTCCCAAAAATTTGGCAGGTCCCTTGTGTGACCCCATTTCAACAGGTTCCCGAGACAAAACAACTCAAACTTACTCAAGTTTTAACCTACGAAGAACATACCATATCACATCCGAAATAACTTGGACTCAAACAAGTCCAATTATTATCCGGAACATGAACAAAGCGAGGTGATCATACACCAAAATCGATAAAGTATCAATACTCGAACGAAAATACTTGCTAAAAAGGATAAAAGCCTTCCCAGGCATCCAAGTACTTAACCGAACAAAGGATAAACGCCTTCCCAGGCACCAAGTTCAAAAAGCAATAAACGAAAGGATGAAAGCCTTCCCAAGCACTAGGTCTGAAATAAAAACATAAAAGCTTAAAACAAATGAGGAGCGTAAGTGATCACTCCCTCAGTTCCCCGGCTGGCGTGGCAAAGACAGTTCCGGAACCCTCTGCGAGACCTCCCAGAAACGCATCTTTGTTGCTCCCGAACTAATCCAAGCCAATTGGCGTCCCTTGCTCGTCGACGTCCATCAGACATACCACCGAAATCTCTGAAACTTGCGGGAGATCCAACTTGCTTAGAGTAATGTCTGATACCTCCTTCGATTTGCACTGCGCCTCAGGTCATCCAGCCCTGCCTGCAGCCGAGGTCTCTCCACGGTCAAATCGATGGCAGCCTTTGTGATATAGTCGATCAAAGCCAAGTTCAATTCCACCTCAGCCGCGTGACTCTCCAGCACCGTGTACTCCTTTTTGGCGACCCACTTTTCCTTGATCCCAGCCAGCAACTTCGAATACGCAGCGGCCAGCTCAACCTTAGCATCATGAACCGCCTTCATCGCTCCTTGTGCAGTCGAAGTCACGTCCGTCACCCTTTTGGAGAGCTCTTCCCTCCTCTGCTCTAAGCGATGAATCTGGTTCCTCGCCGTCTGCTTGTCGGCTTTTAATCCCCCGATCTCGATCTCCATGAGCCCGATCTTCTCAGCATAACCTTTCTCGAGGTCTTTTGGAAGTGGACAACTCCATTTTCAACCTCTCGATCTCCGCCTGAAATCACAATTAGGTTAGAATCATCGTATCATCGATAAATTATATACAAACAAGTCAGAACCGAGGTATACCTGGAACGAAACCTCGCGCTCCTGACTAGCCTTCACACTCGAAGTCAGCTCCTAGATGAGGGTCTTTCCTTCTTCGAGCTCGCTCGGCGAGGGGACCTGGCTCAGACGCTGCTCATAGAGAGCAACCAGCTTGTTCGTTGCAGCTATCGCCTGCCGAAGGCAAAACAGAAGTTACAACTAGCAAAAGGATGGAAATAAAAGGAGGCAGTTATCGATTATTACCTGGACCTCCTTCGCCATCATGTCAGCATAAGCCGCCGCCTTGGCCATGTTCTTCACTCTGGGAACCTGGCAGTTCCTCCCTTTGATGTGGCGAAGCAGGTTCGCAAACCCAGCCTCGTCCTCAACGATCGGGTGATCACGATCGTGAGTGTAAGACCAGTAGAAAGGCCTGCTTCCTGCATATCCTCCACTAGAGTTGGACGTCTGCCTCACTTCCTGAGACCGATTCAACGACCTGCCCCCACCTCTGCATCCTCGTCTTCCGCCTTGGGACCTACCCAAGGACCGCCTATCCGGGGACGTAGCTGCCTCCAGGTTAGCAGCCGCAGGTTCCGCCCTCTCCTCTATAGGAGAGGCGACCCCCTGGTCGCTCATGACTAACTCAGCCGCCGGGTGCACCTCTGGCAGGGTCTGAGCTCTCTTCGGAGAAGACGGTGCACCAGCAGAACGAACAACTGCAGATGGCCCAGATACCTGAGCGACCTGATTGTTATAAGACAGACCTGCTGCAGCAGAGGTTCGGTATTGATTTCAGGAAGCGATGGATGAGAGGGTGAGGCAGATGTGCTGGAGACAGCTAGAGTGTTTCGAGCCGCGGCCGACAGATCAACAACACGAGCAGAAGCCTCAGTATTGGCTTGTTGAACACGAAGGCTTGGTCGCCTCATTCTTCTTCTGATGAGCGGGAGTTCTGAAGTGGAGCTGGATTCAGGAGGAACTTAACAAACAAAGCATAACATTTGTTAGTTAGCAACTCGAATCGTACGGCTATCACAGTGACTTGTACATTAAAAGGCATGATAATGGAACTCGTACCTATAGGCAGGTCTGCCTCGGGGTTCGGTTCAATCCGCGGGACCTCTTCGATCGGATCTGGCTATGCTGCAAGAGGGACGATTGTGGGAACTGCTTGAGCTACGGCGAGAGCAGCTATGATAGGATCTCTGCTAAAAGTGGCCCAGTCAGTCTGACCACGTCGTAGAAGGGTTAACAGCTGGAGTTCTGTCTCTGAAAGAGTAACTTCCTTGGTCCTTGCTGCAAACCATCAAAAGAAAAATAACATTAGTATCAATACTAATGTTTAGCAAAAGCAGTCAGGGATTCAACACAAACAACAAAGAAAAACAAAAATCAAGAGACTCGTCATCCTCGCGGGATCAAAACTGCCGATTGAATGACGATCTACTCTGAAGAAGAAGTACTTGGATCGCCAATTTGTGTCTCGACAAGCCTTCAAACCGCCTAGGACCAGAGATCCGGGACGAGCGCTGATGTAGTACGTCCCATGGTCGCTCCTAGCATTGGTCTTGACCTGGCAGAGATGGAGCAGGTCATGTCAGCTGAATTCTCTATTTACTTCCCGAGCCCGGGTAAATAACGCCAGTACATAGAGGACGAAGTTCGGGCACATCTAGGGAAAGGCGAGGCCGAGACAATAGAGCATCTCGAGGATGCACGCCGGAATCGGGAAAAATAGGCCACATTTCTCAAAGAAATTGGCATAAGCGCAACACTACCCGGCCGGCACGTTCTCAGGATGCAGCGGTGGCCTTAGGAGTATCATAGTTACCCCCACCGGAACCTGGCATCTCCTTCAGAGGTCCACCAGGTCGCTGTTTGTCATCAGCGTGCCTCCTTTTTGCTTGGCAGCCTTTTTCTTCTTCGGCTTGTCGGCTCTGGTTGACATCGGCCGGACTGGACCCATTCTGTCTAGGGTTATGACGCGCCTTTGTACTTGCGGCAGTGACGCCGTCGACCTCGTCTCGGACGAACTCTCATCGTCGCCGTAACTGTGGTTGCTTTTGTTCTGGGAATCCTCGAAGGCGCTCATCTTTTGGTTTCGATAGAGAAAGACGAGAGAGATGAAAGAAAAGAGCAAAGAGGGCAGATCGAGAAAGACGAGAGTAGCAGAGAAACGATGGAGATAGCAGAAAAAGATGAAATTTTTCTATCTCTAAAGACAAAACGCAGTAAATAATAAAGGTGGAGAGAATTTACCTTGAGAGTCGCTTGAGTTGACGTGACGTCAAGTGGAGAGGTGGGAAGTTATTTAAAGCCATCATCACCACGATTTTCGAGATTTGGACTGTCAAATGCGATGCGCTGAAGAGACACTCCATCTCAGTCGTCCACATCAGCAGCAACTTATCTCGCGTATCTCCTCAAAATCTTTCGGTTCTGGAATCTGAAATTAAATCGTTTTTGTTGAGTTTATCCTCAAAACCAACTGATCTTATCACATCTATCATCTCATCAAGAATACTTTCGCAATCTTACCTGACCTATATGTCCGCTCATCGAGTTCGCGTACTCACTCAATGAGCTGGGGGCAAATGTTGGAGCTGGATTCCCCTCCAGGAATCCACCTGCGAAAATACCAGGCCAGCCCACAAAAGCCCAATAAGCCCACCAAGTAGAGGACCTACGCAGTTGATGAGCCCACATACGCGAATGAGTACTTGGGCCTGATAAGCTCGGTCACCTGATGAAGGGAGATAAGCGAATAACAACCTAGGAACTGATAAGGAGATATTCGCGGAGCAGACCTGATATCTCCGAACTGACCTGCCGAATATCCAGGAGGATCTTCGCAGATTCCGGACGGAGCTACCACATGCGTAGACCTATATATGGGAGACAGGACGACTTGGAAGACACATTCAATTCAGCTTACATTCACACACATACTTTTACACTTGTAATCTCCTTTCACATTGTAAAAGCTTTGTCATAATCAATACAAAAGTCCATTCGTTCTTAGCAATATAACTCTCAAGGTTTCAGTGAAGATCTAGCACTCCTTTCTCATAATCTCAATTACAAATCTCTAGTGTGGATTTCAGAACCCACAACATCGATATTGTTGTCGGGTGCAGTTGGTCCAGGGATTAGTAGAGTCAACATTATATTTCTCCACTTCATACATAATGTAGGACGCATGTTGTAGTTCACTAGCAAAACAGGCCATGTACTGTGGTTCGTCGACTGCATAGAAAAGGGATTCATACCATCTGTACATAGGCCAAGTCGCAGATTTATTGGCTCAGCAGCAAATTGTGGCCATTGATCATTAATTTGAGCCCAAGTTGCTGAATCCACAGGGTGTTTCATTGTTTCATCCGTACTTGCATTGCTGAAATGCCCCTGCAGATCTTCAGACATTCTTTTTGATCTAAACATTCTTCCGAATCTATCCTTATTGGGAAATACCTAAGGACTTTAGCCGGAATCCCTTTCTTTTCTTCTCTTGTGTGTTTATCTAATTCCCATCTCGAAGCACTACATCTAGGGCAGTTTGTCTGATCTTCATACTCCTTCCTATAAAGGATGCAATCATTCTTGCATGCATGAATAATATCATACCCAAAACCAAATGTTTTAAGAAACTTTTTCATTCCCTTTGTGGATATTGGAAGCACATTGCCTTCTGGCAGCATGTCGTGTACCATTTTCAAAAGCTGATATAAATGGTTTGCTGACATCCCACTCTTCACTTTTATTCTGTATAAACCCATTATCGCAGAAACCTTGGTATAGTTCAGACAACTAGAGTAGAGTGGAGTTTCAGCATCGTTTAACTTCTTCTTAAACTCTGAATTTTCTTTACTGTCCTCCGGTTGATCTTCATAGTCTTCCCGAGACTATAAATTTTCCTCTTCCTCATGAAAAGCTGTTCTAAACAACTCATAAGATTCAAATGAAGAACCCAAACCTCATATTGTCTCATTTCTTAAATCTCCATGAATACTCCAGCATGAATTCCTCTTATACTTGTGATCCATACCTCTAATAACCAGATGATCAAGTACCGTGTCTACTGGTTGATGACACACATTGCGGCAATCTACACATGGACAAAACATGTTGGGAGGATTACCCAGCTTCCTCGATGATGCTTTCACAAAATATGTGGCTTCTTGCTCATACTCAAGGCTACTCCTGCAGGGTAATCAGTATTTTGATAGTTCAAGCCACAGTAAAAAACAATCAATAAAAAAATTTACAGAACATAACTAACATAACTAAGATTAGGATACAACTCCGTACCTTGGAAGCCAAATCCAAGACTTGTCCATGTTACAATAAGACCACAGCTCCACGACCAAAAGATACATACATTTGTGATAAAATTTTCTAGAGTTAGACACTATAATAACTAGACGCAATCACATAACAATATGAAAGATATTTTAAGCAAATTTGATGAAATAAGCACATAGAAATAATATGAAGGATATATATACCTCTAAGTAACAAGAATGTTGATTGATGGATATGATACTGCAAGGAAAAAAGGAAGCAATTTGAGATTCTATAGAACAAATCCCTTTGCTTCAAATACTTTAAAATTTGAGATACCTTTGATTTGAAAAACTATCAATGACCGAAAGCTTCCTTTGTAAAACCCAAAGCACAAATTGAAAACAAAATCCAAATTTGAAACCATTACACATTCTTGTCAAAACAAAAAAGCTACAAAACAGAAGACAGAAGAAGCCATTACTTTGACTCCAACTTCAAAAATCGAAACATTACTTGTCTCAATCGAACATAAAGAACATGTTACCTTATTATATAGCTTTACTTCTATCAAAATCTCCTCCCCGTCAAAGCAAATTGAAAAAATCAAATAGGAAAATTTTAACCCTAAATCGAAATCGACCAAAACGAAAATCATACCAATTGCTCACACCAATTTCTCCTTAACTCGAGCACACCAATCTCTCAGCAAAGCTTCCTGCAGTCAAAAACCTAAATTAGATGAATAACAGTCGAAAGAAATTATGAGGTGGAAGAGAAGAGAGATGTGTATCCAAACCTAGATCTGCTGAAAAACCCAAATTAGTATCGATTATCTCTTTAGAATTAATGGAAGAGAGCTGAAGATTAAAGCAATTGTTACGAAAAGCTTCATGCATGAAACAATGGAGAGACCTGGAGAGAGTAGTGTGAAATATTTAGAGGGTACTCAATTTTTTGGTCCCGAAATTTTGCTAAGTACTAGCGGGCAAAATTGGTTTATTTTTCCGCCTAAACATTACACAGCGTTTAATAAATGATAACTGGTATATAATATGTTTAACCTAAACATTACATAGCGTTTACAAATTTTAAAACGTTATAGAAAAAATGAGGGTTGTTTACTATAGCATAAAAGTATAAAACGCTATTTTATACTACTATAAATACTTCATTTTCCTGTAGTATATAACCTTGTTTTTACTAATTAGATCTTTGTTTTAGGTTTAGGATTTTGAATATTTATGTTATTTCTTGATTCTTTTTAGTGTCTTTTCAGGTATTCTATGCAGTGGGACAACAATGGAGATGAGGAGACATTTTAGAGCAAGAGCTAAGGAAAAGGAAGCTAACGACGATTTCAGATTCCAGATTTAGAGAGATTGTCTATCGACACACTCCTGGTGTCAATCGACACCAGTTCGGCCCAAAATAGTCCATGACCCTTTCAAGTTTACTGAAGTGGAAAGTTGCCCCAGAAAACTTCCCTATTTGCATTATTAATCCCTAGACGATTATTAGGGTTTCTGTATAGTTTTAGAGGTCATTGTTTAGACCTTAGTTCTTTTTATCAAGTTCTTTTCAATCTCTATTCTCAGAGAGACATAAGCTATTCATCCCTTGTTCTTCAGAGATTCATTCAGTTCTCAATACAGTGAAGGGATCCTTTCATTCTCTAATCTTATTTGCTATGTTTATGCTTTCTATATCAAATATGTTGCTTGTTTCATTCAATATGTCTGAGTAGTTTGCTTGTTAGGAATAAGGTTTCTCATTAGAGATTCATATGGTTTAGTAGATCTCCCCTTTTGCTAGGTTATCTGTAGGATTCTTCATCTTTGATTATTCTTAATGCTAGATCTAGAGTAATTAACTAGATCTTGAATCCAGACAATAGATATACCCATCATAGGTATCTGTAGTTGGATCTATTATTTGATGAGCCTGGTTATAGGTGTGTAATAAGAATCGGCCTATCTACTAAGGTGACCAATTGAACTCGTTTTGAATGCATCTTTAGGTTAAAGATCTCTCGGCTTCTCCGCTTATTCTTAGCTGATAGTAGGATTTTACTCAATTAATCCCTAAAACACTATCTTGTCGTTGTAGTATTTTAGGATGTCAATCCAATCCGGTGTGATGCAAACAAATGAGATATGATCAGAAAGCTCTAAGTCAAGCCAAGCAGAGAGTTGTTTGGTTCTAACAGTCCTAGTATGTAATGACAGAAATGAAATGAAACTAAAAGCAGAAATGGCAATAGAAGGCAGGTGAATAACAAAGTAGAAATGATAACAGGCAATCAAATGGATAAACGATTCCTAAGGATGGGGTAATCGAATAGAGTGGTCTACTTAATCTATTCAGGCGGTTGACAAAACTTCACAGAAGCTATCCCTAGACAACAAGTTTAACAACAGATTAATTCACTCCCGTGATAGAAATCCTCAAGCAAAGCTAAACACTCTCTAACTAAGCAGGCATTATCGAATCAACATGTTAAAGTCAATACCCTCTCTACAGCCAATCCCTTGGGGTAGAGTCAGATATCTCTGGAATTAATAGGATCCAACGCCCATTAAACGCCTTCTGAGCGCTGGACGTCTGGACTCATACTCCACATTAGCCAATGGAACAAGCAATAAGCGCAACTAATCCAGAAGGGATTCTAGAATTCTAAACTCAACCACCTAAAACGACCAAGTAAACCACAACTATTCTATCCCATCCTCAGAAATACAGTTCACTACTCAGACATAATCAAAGACAATAGCAAAGCAACGATTGAAAACATGATAACAGAAATGACGAAAGACTTAAACGAAAACTAAATATCAAATACTTGAAAGTGAAAATACAAAGTCGCAGGAGAAACACTGCGGCTATCAAAGTTGCGAAAATATAAAAGCGAGATAATAATGGATAATAGCGGATGCCCTAGAGAAAACCCTAAGAGGCAGTTTATATAAGCGAGAAATAAAACAAATAAGGAAACTAAATATAAAGCGAATCTTCACGTCATGACCCTGCGACCGAATGTGTCATTGGCATCTGACGGGCTGAAACGAGCTTCCAAGTGATCGAGTATGTCATTGCTAAAACTGGGCTTCAGGGGCTCCGTCTTGCGATCGAGTGAGATGCAGTGAAGTCGAGATTGAATGGTCCAGCGACCCTGTGATCGAGTGCGATCGAGTGGATGTCATGAGGTGGTGATCGAGTGGTTTCTTCGGCTTCTCTTCTCTTCTTTGTTCTCAGCTTGTCTGGTTGAGTGCAGAACGAGCAGATAGGCTTCCTGGTGGTCGAGTGGTGATCGAGTGCTTCTGATGGGGTGATTCCTTCGGCTTCGCGATTGAGTGAAACTGAGCTGCTTGCTTCTCCGGGGTTGCGATAGAGTGATTTGCCCTGGCAGGGCTCCGAGGCTGCGATAGAGTACTTTTGCTGAAGGCGTCATTGGGCATTCTGACTTCATGTTCTGTTTTTCCTCAGTTGAACTCCAAAAGCATCCTAAGTACCTAAAAACAACCAAATATGCCATGCACATGCAATCCTAATGCAAAATCGTCCTAAGTATGTAAAACACACTAAAACGACTCCTAATGAGATAAAATGTGGATGAAACAATGACAAAGTGGTGAAGAATGAATGTCTAAATCATGCAAATTATAGACATATCAACTCCCCCAAACTTAGTCTTTGCTTGCCCTCAAGCAAACAGAAAGACATAAGCGGAAGGAGAGGTTTGAAGTTGGGGATTCAGAACCAAAGCATGAGATATGACAATTAAGATCAATGTACCAGCTAACAGTTCTAAGATGCGAGGTGATCGACTTCTACTTAAAAACTTTAGCCAGTTCTAAGATCAACCAATCCCTTTAACATTCATTAAGTTCAAAAACATGAATCAAGATATGCATCGCTAGTGAACTCATTTGGCTAATGATAGGTTATGAGACAAAGATGGTCCCTTTTTAGTGGTTCAGATTTTAATAGCAGGGGACTCTCAATGAAAAAGGACTGAGCTTTAGAAGAATGCTAA
This sequence comes from Arabidopsis suecica, assembly GCA_019202805.1. Lineage (NCBI taxonomy): Eukaryota > Viridiplantae > Streptophyta > Magnoliopsida > Brassicales > Brassicaceae > Arabidopsis > Arabidopsis suecica. Next base: position 26,477 of record JAEFBJ010000120.1, on the reverse strand, counting down.
AGGTAAGTGCCAACCTATGCATACAAGAATAGCACCCCATCTACCCAATGACATAAACCGTGAATAACAAGTAGATCGTCCTATCTCTAAACCCAATGATGATCCTAAGTCTACCCTTTTGCACTAAAGGCATATTTCAATTTTTTTTCTTGGATCAATGTTTCCTTTTCTTTTCTTTGGCTCTTGTTCTTAAGGAGAAGCTTTTCTTAAACTCTATGAGTCTAGTCTAGTGAATTGGGTTTTTCTTAAACTCTTATGGCTCTTATCATTATTTTTTTCTTTTTCTGTTTTTGTTGCCACGTATTTTTTAGAGCATATCTTAACAATTCTATGCTTCCCAAACATTCACTAGACCACAATATGATTTTCAGCTTCCTTCTCCTAAAGACTCTAACCCATTTTTTTTTTCTTTTTCTTTTCACACTCAATCTCAATCCCCAAATAAGTTCCCACCTAGTCCTATCAAGCCCGAAAACGCGGATTGGAACTACATGAGATACTACTCTTGTCGGCTTAAACCTAACACGTTCTACCAAGCTCAATCCTGAAAATAGGCTTCACGTGCTCTCACAAAATAACATGGATTGAAAGAAGGGTTGGTTAAGGTGGGGGAACTACTCCAATAATAGAAGCAGCTACTTGGATTAGCAAGAGTGGTGAATAAGTGAAAGAATATCCAAATATGTATTCTATCCACGAGTTCAAAAATGATGCAAACATGATAATTATAAGTCAGATTCAAGTTCAAATTGACAGGGAAAAGTGTCATGACATGCATCGAGTGGTTTCTATAGAACATGGTGCGGTTTTACTTCAAAGTCATTCAAATGCCTCAGAGAACTAATAACTCATTTTAGTGAATCATCATGCTTACAAGGCTATTTCCTCATTATCCCCTATGCATATGCAACAATCCTATATGAAACACTCTAGACTCAATTCTAAATGTAATGCAACTAAATGATCACTCTGTTTTTGTGGAATTCATTTTCAAAAAAATTCGTTTTTTTTTTGTTTTTTTCTATGACTTAGATGATATGCAGACTTAAATGATATTCACAAAAAACAAGTCAAATACGTCTTGAACCCTCCCCCAAACTTAAATTACACAGTCTCTTGTGTAATCAAAATTTGTGAAAGTCAAGATAAACACAGAAACAAAAACAAAAGCGGTATTTACAAAGGATTTTGGTGTGTTACATCAGCAGAATGTCCTGGAGATGTAGTCATCCATATCTGCTTGAATGTACTCAGCAAGCATGACCGGTTCTTGATGTGGCTCCGCCATCTCCTCGTCATTGTGTTTGATCGCAATCCCAGCAGGTTGTTCAGTAAACGCTCACGTGTTCTCCGACCCGACATTATCCGACCCTTGCTTGATGATCGGACCATCCTAGCGCTCTTCCGCCTCTTGTGCTCCCTGAACTCATGAGACGAGTGTCGTGCGGGTTCTTGTGGGGCAGCGCATTCTCTCTGTTGATAAGCAGATTGCCTTGGCGGAGCAATGTCATGACGCCTGGTTGGCATGTCTTCGGGCGGGTTGTCTCTGGTGATCGTACTGGTGGATGTGGTGCAACTGATTGCCTTCTGCATGTTGTCAATGGCCTTGACACACTTATGGATGATCTTGTCTTGAAACTTGCACCATCTTTGGGTTAGACTGAGCTTCTGGTGTGCTTCAGCGAGACTCTTGCTTTCTCGTGAAGGGGGCTTGTGCTCTTCAAAGTGGTAGCGGCTCGTGTCATAGTTCTCCCAGTTGGTCTCCTCATTGTCACTCTGACCTTCTACTTCTTCAGCATTCCGGAATGCGGATCCTCCAATCACAGCATGGAGGATTTCTTGTGGTGGCGAGAAGTCGATGTTGTCTCTCACCGTGATGGTTGTCATTTCACTGAATGGGAGAAGAATAGTTGCTTCGCCTGTTGACGGGTGATCAAACTTGAAAGCGTACCTCCCGTCATAGACCTTATGCTCGATCACATGGGCAAGCTTGAGATGGGCGATATCCATCCAACGTGGTTGGATTGGATCCGGTCGCAGCGGGACGTCGCACGATAGGAGAATTGGTGTGACCACTCCTCCAATGCAAAGGGCTCCTTTCGCGTTCTTCTTGTCATTGGCCAGCACCCACCCTCTGTAGCTGCATAAGTGATTGAGAAGATACATTGACGGAGGTGTGTCATTAGTATCTCACTTCATCGTTTTCCCGTCCTTGGTGTAACGGAGGAAACTTAGCAGCACCAGGTCTAACGTCTCCATGTCTTGGTTCGTCACAGTGGCGGATATCTCTCTAGCGTAAGGGACATTGGCCATGGCTCTCTGGAAATAGCGAATGGCGGGATTGCAGATGGAGTTGCTCTTGGATCTAGCGGAGTTGAAGCTGGTGGTGTCTCCGATCGTGTTCCACAAAGATTTTAAGTTCTTCTCGGGCAAACCTTGGTTTCGTTCCCGTGCCACTGGGAAACCCGAACATGGATTCCAGCGTCTTGATCGCCATGATATAGTCACGGTCGTCGATGGTAAAGCTTAAGTAACCAAGCCCTTCTTCTCTTAACTCAGCAGCTGACAACCCCTCAAACAATTCCACTTGAAGTGATGAAAGGAATTGAAGTGTCTCATCCTCATAAGTAGGATAGGGATGAGACATGAGTTATGTCATGTGGCATTTCTCGAACAAGAGCTGAACGTCTTCCAGGATGCCTAACTCCGCCATTGTCTCCGGGTGAGGATATCTTGTTCTCTAAAACGGATTTCTTTTGAGAGCCTTGTAGTAGTCTCCCGGGGTCAGCTTGTCTTCTTTCATCAAGGACTTGGTGGTTTTGTGGGTTTGCCCCGGAATGTACTCCGCATCATCTTCCATCTCTTCATCAATTAGCTCATAATTTTCCGTCATTGACCTCTTCCCTCTGCCCCGGAATGTTAGTTATCAAATCTAAGGAGGAGAAGTGAGAGAAGTGACTTCCTGAACTTCAGCAATACTGTGATCGAGTAAAAGAGGTGGACAGGAGCTTGGAGTGGTTGTGATCGAGTAAGTGAGGGAGAGAAACAAACGTGGAGACGTCTTGGGAGCTTGCGATCGAGTGAAAGAGGTAAGTGCCGGGTCTTGGGAGCTTGCGATCGAGTGAACTTGATGAGGATGGCTTGAGATCGTCTAAGTGAGATGCTTGAGGCGGTTGAGCTTCACGGTGTTGTGATCGAGTGAAAGGCGAGGCGTCGGGAGCTTGCGATCTAGTGAAGTAAGCTTCAAAGGATGGAGAGACTTGTGATCGAGTGAAGGCAGCTCTTAAAGAGAGAGAAGCTTGTGATCGAGTATGAGAGAGAAGGAGATGTTGTTGTGAGGTGTGATTAACATTGGATGAGGAGCTTGGAATTTATAGGAAGAGGAGGAGGTAGATGCGCCCCTTAGGTAGGTGAGGGGAGCTCTTCCCTTGGCAAAAACGTGATGAGAGGTGGGTGGTGAGAACTATTGATTTGTTGACATTTTTGTCATGGGGGACAAGGTGGGCTTCACCGGTTTCGTCATTGGGAAGTGATGGCCTGATTTCGCCCACTCCATGTACTCGATCACGCGTTGGATTTGAACGGGTCACTCCACGTTTTCGTTCCTTCGTTCAGCTCCATTATCAAAATTTTTGAACTATTACTTCCCGGGAAATAAACCACTCGATCGCAAAGTTTGAAAACCGTCTTAACTTCGTGATCGAGTGACTCCACTATTCACCTTGTATATCACTATTCACACTGTAAATCACTATTCACCCTGTAGTTGATTTTTGTCGCTTACTTTCCTGAGATTAAAACACCACCAAAGTGAGTTAGAAAACAATAAGAAAGTTAAAATTATATACAAAGATAGTCATGGGATTTCCTCCCAAGTGAGCTTGTTTAGAGTCTCTAGCTTGACTCCTCACGCTTATTGGGCGTTGGGCGGCTCTTCCAGTGGAACAGAAGTTCCTTCTAGAATTGTTTGGTCTGCCATATATTTCTTTAGTCTTTGGCCGTTAACCGTGAAGTCGTCACCTTTTCCAGACAACGTGATAGCTCCATATGGTCTTACTTCAGTGACACTGAAGGGGCCAGACCACCTAGACTTGAGTTTTCCAGGAAAAAGCTTCAAGCGAGAATTGAACAGCAAGACTTGATCACCAACTTGAAAATCTTTTGAAGTTATTTTCTTGTCATGAAACGACTTGGTCCTTTCCTTGTAAATTTTAGAACTCTCATATGCTTCTAGGCGGAGCTCATCAAGGTCGTTGAGCTGTATCAATCTTTTCTCTTCAGAAGTCTTGATGTAAATTTAAAAATTTCACTGCCCACATAGCTTTGTACTCCAGTTCAACAGGTAAGTGACAGGATTTCCCATAAAGAAGATTAAACGGGGTTGTACCAATGGGAGTTTTGAAAGCTCTTTTGTATGCCCATAACGCATCGTCGAGCTTTAGAGACCAATCTCTCCTGGTGATCCCGACAGTTTTCTCTAGAATTGATTTTATCTCCCTATTAGAGATTTCCACCTGGCCACTTGTCTGTGGATGGTAAGGAGTCGCTACTTTGTGTTTAACCCCATTCTTTCTCCGTAGACTCTCGAAAACTTTGTTGACAAAGTGCGTGCCTTCATCACTAATGACTATTCTAGGAACTCCAAATCTAGGGAAGATGATGCTCTTGAATAACTTCAGGACGACTCTAGCATCATTCGTAGGACTGGCTATTGCTTCCACCCATTTTGACACATAGTCTACTGCAACCAATATATACTTATTCCCATACGAGGACGGAAACAGACCCATGAAATCAATTCCCCATACGTCGAAAATCTCAACCTCTAAAATCGGGTTCTGGGGCATCTCATTTCTTCTACTGATGTTTCCCCTTCTCTGACACGAATCACACTTTGAAATGAACTCTTGAGCGTCTTTGAACATGGTTGGCCACCAAAATCCTGCTTGTAGGATTTTAGATACTGTCTTGAACGTTGTAAAATGGCCGCCATTGCTAGAACCATGACAGTGCTGCAAGATACCGTTTATTTCATCTTCTTAGACACACCTCCTATAGATTTTATCTTTGGAGAGAGTGTAGAGGTACGGCTCCTCCCAGTATAAGCGATTTATGTCTTTGAAGAACTTCTTTCTTTCGTACCCTCACAGATTCGGAGGCTCTTCACGTGCCAAGTAGTTGACATAATCAGCGTACCACGGATGTTTCTCCTCTACTGCAAGCATCTCATCCCAAAACTGGCTGCTTTTGAATTTTTTGTTCACTTCCCAGATGGCCATAAGCTGTTCCTCAGGCATGGTGTCGTCAATAGGGATTGCATCTTCAATTCTCATTCGCGATAAGTGATCAGCTACACCATTTTCAATCCCCTTTTTATCCACTATCTCCATATCGAATTCTTGGAGCAGCAAAATCCATCTCAGCAACCTTGGCTTGGTATCTTTTTTTGCATAGATGTGCCTTAGAGCAGCATGATCAGTGTAAACTATCACTTTAGAGCCTACCAGGTAGCTCCTAAACTTTTCGAACGCAAAGACCACAACCAATAGTTCTTTCTCCGTAATGGCATACCTTACTTTTGCGTCATCCATCGTTCTGTTAGAGTAGTAGATGACGTGCAACTTCTTATCAATCTTTTGTCCTAAAACCGCTCCTACAGCGTAATCCGAAGCATCACACATGATTTCAAAAGGGTGATCCGAATTAGGTGCTTGGACTATTGGGGCAGAGATCAGTGCTTCTTTGATCGATCTGAAAGCAACCAGACATTCTTCATCAAACGTGAACTCAGCCTCTTTGCACAGCAGCCTGGTGAATGGCCTAGCCAACTTAGAGAAATCCTTGATGAATCTCCTGTAGAACCCTGCATGTCCGAGAAAAATTCTGATATCTTTCACAGTTTTTGGTGGTTGCAACTGTACCATGACATCAACTTTTGCCCTATCAACTTCTATCCCATTTTCTGATATTTTGTGCCCCAAGACGATTCCTTCTCTGACCATGAAGTGACATTTTTCCCAGTTCAGCACCAGGTTTGTCTCTTCGCATCTCTTGAGTACCCTGCACAGATTAAGCAAACAGGAGGAGAAAGAAGAGCCATACACAGAAAAATCATCCATGAATACCTCGACCATTTCCTCTATCAAATCGGAGAAAATAGAAGTCATGCACCGCTGAAAAGTGGCGGGTGCATTACAAAGCCCAAAAAGCATTCGTTTATAAGCAAAAGTCCCATAGGGACACGTGAATGTAGTTTTCTCTTGGTCATTTGGGTGGATAGGGATTTGAAAAAAATCCGCTATAACCATCTAGAAAACAGTACTAGGGGTGATTGGCTAATCTTTCTAGCATTTGGTCAATGAAAGGTAAGGGGAGGTGATCTTTCCTAGTGGCTGCATTAAGCTTCCTATAGTCAATACACATCCTATGTCCTGTTATGGTCCTAGTGGGTATCTGTTCATCTTTTGAATTTTTAACAACTGTCATACCTCCCTTTTTAGGAACACAATGAACTGGAGATACCCAAGTGCTATCAGTTATTGGATAGATTACACCCGCATCTAATAGTTTAAGTATCTCCTTTTTACTACTTCCTTCAAGTTTGGATTTAATCTCCTCTGAGGTTCAATGCTAGAATAGGATTCATTTTCTAGATGGATTCTATGAGTGCACAAAGTGGGTGAAATCCCCTTGATGTCATCTAGTGAATAACCTATGGTTTTTCTATACTTTTTTAATTCAATTAAAAGCAAATTTACTTGTTCAGTATCTAGTTCATCATTCACTATCACAGGATAGGTGGAATTGATTCCAAGAAAAACGTACCTTAGCCCTTTCGGAAGCGGTTTTAGGTCAACCTTGGGTGCCTTGAGCTCGGACCAATCGTCAGGTGGTGATTCAGCGTCGGAGATGGAATCGTGATCGAGTGAAGCGATCGAGTGATGTAGCTCGCCTTGCGATCGAGTGACGTGATCGAGTGGGTCGTTGGTGCGATCGAGTGGTCTCAACTCCTCAAAGTCTTCTGAGTCATCGACTTCCCTGCTCATATCCATCAGCTTCTGGTATCCCAAAGTTTCCACATGTAAGTCTTTTTCTCTACTGTCTCTGGTCAGGGCGCTCTGTAAGTGGTCCTCCTATGCTAGTTCTTCTAAAAGCTCGTCAGCTAGCAATTCCGTCTCTTCTATCTAGAAAACTTTACCCTCTATTATGGGCTTTTCATCATGTTGGTGATGTCGAAAGTCATTCGAAGATCTTTCCCGAGGTTGAGGTCGATCTTTCCTTTCTTGACATCGATGATGGCTCCTGCTGTAGCTAAAAATGGTCTTCCCAAAATCAATGGGTCTTTCGGCTCTTCTTCCATATCCAGCACCACAAAGTCGGTAGGTACTTCTATAGAACCTATCTTGACAGGTAAGTCTTCCAACAGGCCATGAGGTATCCTGATGGATCTGTCCGCCAGAATTAGCGAAATGTTGCAAGTTTTATATTTATCAAAACCAAGTTTCTTGGCTACTGAGAAAGGCATCAGACTGACCAAAGCACCTAGATCGCATAAGAATCTTGTGAATGTTAGAGGGCCTAGTGAGCATGGTAGAGTGAATGAGCCTGGATCTCCCAATTTCCTAGGTATGACCTTCTATTGGATAATTGCACTGGACTCATGACTTAATATCACCATTCCTTGGACTTCTTGGATCCTTTATGTGATCAGGTCTTTCACGTACTTGTGAGAGTCAGGTATCAGCGCGAAATAATCTACCAAGGGCATAGTGACATCAAGATCCTTTATCTGTTTTTCCAAAAGAGCACGATATTTCGCAATCAGAACTTTTTCGAAACGACCAGGGAATGGAAGCGGTGGTTTGTAGGGCGGTGGTAGGAAGATTCCGTCTTTGGTTTTTGCGGCTACTAGTTTTTCAACAGAGGGAGTAGCTGGTGGAACTTATGGTTGAGTGGGCTTTTCGATTGTTTTGTCAGCCAAAACATCATCTTGATACAAAATCCTCCCCCTCTGGAACCACACTTTCCTCAGTGTAGGGGTTTGGCTCTCCTCTTGGTGGTAACTCTCGTCCGCTTCTTAGAGTGATTGCGTGGGCATACTCCTTTGAATTATGTATTGGTTTCCCTGGGATGTAACCTGGTGTGGTTGATGTAAAAGCGGTTGTGCCTTCTATATATTGTACCATTTTGTTCAATGATGCCATCCCGCTACTTAGTTCATTGAACTGTCTGTCAAATTTGTTGTTTAAGTCAGCCAGCTTCTTAGCGGATTCCATTACCCCTGCGGGTTGGCCTTGCATGATCTGTTGGAGCATATTCTTGATGTCTGATTCCTGGGGTGCAGAGGCCTGATGTTGTTGTGGTGTGAAACCAGGTGGTGGCTGTTGCTGTTGATACCCTCCTTGGAATTGCTTCTTAGGAACGAACCCTTGGCTTTGGTTGTAAGTAACAAACGGTTTGGGTTGGTTCTGCTGCTGCTGCTGTTGAGGGTAAACTTGGTCCTGAGGATTGGCGACATTTGTGCTTCTGTATGACAGATTTGGGTTGGGTCTGTAACTGTTGTACCCTTTGTTGTAGCCGCCTTGGTTTTGAACATAACTGATTTCAGCGCCCTGATCATTCTCCCCCTCTTGGATTTGAAATACTTCGTCTTCAAAGGCGAAGTGTATATGCTTCTGCTGCACTTGGAGGAGTTTGTCGATTTTGTCATGGAGAGCTTTAATCTCTCGGCGGTGCTTGTCATCAGATTCAGTACTGGTGCGGATGCTTCTGTCATAATCCTCGTTGTAATTGCCATCCGACTGAGCGAAGTTTTCAACTAGCTCCCATCCGTCTTCGACATCCTTGTTCAGGAAATTCCCGTTGGAGGCGATGTCAAGGAGCATACGTATCTTAGGCAGGACGCCTCTATAAAGTGTGCTGAGAAGAGAAGCTTCCTTAAATCCGTGATGAGGGAATTTGGTTTGATAACCCTTAAAGCGCTCCCAAGCTTCACAGAAGCTTTCATTTTGCTTCTGAGTGAATCCGGATATCTCATTCTGGAGTCTTGTAGTCCTGGAGTTGGAGAAGAATTTTGCCAAGAAGGCCTTTTTGCAGTCATCCCAGGTCGTGATTGATCCCTGAGGTAGCGTCTTTTCCCACAGATGGGCTTTATCTCCAAGTGAAAATGGAAACAAGTGAAGCTTGAAACCATCTTCACTAACTCCATTGATTTTAGTAAGGCCATAGAGCCTTTCGAACTCGTCAAGATGATCTAGCGGATCCTCCATTGGCAGGCCATGAAACTTGGTCCCCTGAACCATTGCAATGAGACCGCTTTTGATCTCAAAGTTGCTGTTCTGTACTGGAGGTGGAACAATTCCATGACGTTAGATGTGGTTGTGAGGGAAGTCACCAGCACCAATGTTCCAACGCCTTGGGGTAGAGTCAGATATCTCTGGAAATAATAGGATCCAACGCCCATTAAACGCCTTCTGAGCGTTGGACGTCAGGATTCATACTCCACATTAGCCAGTGAAACAAGCAATAAGCGCAACTAATCCAGAAGGGATTCTAGAATTCTAAACTCAACCACCTAAAACGACCAAGTAAATCACAACTATTCTATCCCATCCTCAGAAATACAGTTCACTACTCAGACATAATCAAAGACAATAGCAAAGCAACGATTCAAAACATGATAACAGAAATGACGAAAGACTTAAACGAAAACTGAATATCAAATACTTGAAAGTGAAAATAGAAAGTCGTAGGAGAAACACTGCGGCTATCAAAGTTGCGAAAATGTAAAAGCGAGATCATAATGGATAATAGCGGATGCCCTAGGGAAAACCCTAAGAGGCAGTTTTATATAAGCGAGAAATGAAACAAATAAGGAAACTAAATATAAAGCGAATCTTCACGTCATGACCCTGCGACCGAATGTGTCATTGGCATCTGACGGGCTGAAACGAGCTTCCAAGTGATCGAGTATGTCATTGCTAAAACTGGGCTTCAGGGGCTCCGTCTTGCGATCGAGTGAGATGTAGTGAAGTCGAGATTGAATGGTCCAGCGACCCTGTGATCGAGTGCGATCGAGCTGATGTCATGAGGTGGTGATCGAGTGGTTTCTTCGGCTTCTCTTCTCTTCTTTGTTCTCAGCTTGTCTGGTTGAGTGCAGAACGAGCAGATAGGCTTCCTGGTGGTCGAGTGGTGATTGAGTGCTTCTGATGGGGTGATTCCTTCGGCTTCGCGATTGAGTGAAACTGAGCTGCTTGCTTCTTCGGGGTTGCGATAGAGTGATTTGCCCTGGCAGGGCTCCGAGGCTGCGATAGAGTACTTTTACTGAAGGCGTCATTGGGCATTCTGACTTCATGTTCTGTTTTTCCTCTGTTTGAACTCCAAAAGCATCCTAAGTACCTGAAAACAACCAAATATGCCATGCACATGCAATCCTAATGCAAAATCGTCTTAAGTATGTAAAACACACTAAAACGACTCCTAATGAGATAAAATGTGGATGAAACAATGACAAAGAGGTGAAGAATGAATGCCCAAATCATGCAAATTATAGATATATCATTAGCTATAGGCATATGGAGTTTCGCAGAACACCACCAGTTATTCCATAATTAGAGTTTGAGTTTAAGAATGGTTCGATAACAACCTAGCTTTCATTAGATCTACTAACCAATAGTTTTCTGAGAATACTCTGTTCCTAACTCTTTACTTTATTGTTTTACAACCCCCAATATGCGGTTTGTTTACTTTGTTTTCTTTTATTACAATATTTCCCTGCTAGCTTAATCTTGACATTTGATTCATTGTGTGAACAAAAGACCTTTGAGGAAATTCGACCCTTAAATACTGCAACCGATCTCTTATTTGAGAGAGTAGGTTTAAGGCAATTTGAACCATATCAACATGAGTCTCCTCTGGTATGTGAGAGCGACCTGAAAATCACATCCATGAGCTTTCCCAAAATGTAACCTCGTGAACCAAATTATGCAAACACTGCAAGCTCCATCTACCAAGTTCAATCCCGAAGTCGGCTAGCACAGAGCAAGATAAAACATTCCAAATTCACAACGATCACCAATGGTCTTACTAGCTCCTCTAGGACACAAACCGAAACACAACAAAAAGCAAATAACCCCATCATGACTTACTCCTACTCAAAGCAACATCAATAGCAAGACACAATCAAAACTAGAGCTTGAGGCAAAATCAAAGAGACATGGATACATGAGGCGTGAATCAATTGAAGATCGCAAACAGCCACCACTGGAGGCTAAACCGTTATCATAGCCCACAACATCGTAGCTACACGAGGGCACAAATTGAGAACCCCATGACGAAGCCACACACTTGACACACCACATTGGAAACTCTCCTAAAAGTTCTGCTGCCGTCCATTAGCAGAATTGACCAACAGAGAAGTTACCGTCAAGTCATAACATCGAGGGTAGCACTCAAAAATACCATCGAGATAGCATTGCTATGTGATATGTCTATAATTTGCATGTTTTTTGTGTTCATTCATCATCGTTTTGAGTCTAGTTTCATATCATTCATCATTGTTTTATATCATTTCTCATCATTCTTGCATACATTGCATGATTAGGATAGCTTTATACATATTGTATTTCTAAGTTGTTTTCAGGTGATTTGGAGCTGTTGGCGAGCAAATTGGAAGAAGTGAGCCGGAACCATAAGACATACTCGACCCCATGGTCGAGTAACTCCAGCACCATACTCGACCCCTGGTCGAGTGACATTGGAGACATTCTTCCCCTCTACTCGACCCTGTGGTCGAGTAATCGCAGCTTAGGCCACTCGATGACACCACTCGACCCCCTGGTCGAGTATCACTTCGTCACACCACCTGACGACCACTCGACCGTTCACTCTACCACATTACTCGACCCCCTGGTCGAGTATTTCCTTCACCATCATCGCCATTACTCAATCAAGCACTCAATCACATCTTCAGAGTCTACTCAAATCCGCACTCAACCAGACAAGCTGAGCACAAGGAAGAGAAGAGGAGAAGAAGAAGTGTTTGGAAGCGGTCTGGAGCTTCATCCGATCACAAAGCCCATTTCGGCCCATTATCACTCTATGGGCCGTGCGATTATGTTCCCTGCCCATCTACTATGATTTTATTTTGTTTTATATAAATAGGTGTCCGAGGGTTTTGTCCTGAGACATCTAGTGGACATTGAGTTTTTGCTTCAGTTTTATTCTGTGTTTTTACTCTAGCTACGCAGCTTTTGCTTCTGCAACCTGTAATTCGAGATTTTTTCCAAGTTATTCAGATTCAGCATTTGATTTCATATGTCATCTTGTTTCTCTACTCTTTATCTCTTTACTTATGCAATATACTTTTTACCTGCGCTTTTGTCTTTGAGTATGTTGTCTGAGTAGTGACATAGAGTTCTTAAGGATGGGATAGAATGGTTGTGGAATCCTTAGTATGTAGAATGATTAAGTTTTAGAATTGATTGAATCCCTTTAGGACTACTTGTGTTTATTGCTTATTTCTTTCTGATTAACTTGAATTCGATCCAAAGCATTCCCGCACCCAGAAGGTGTTCGATGGAATGCTTGATCCACTAGTTCGTGAGATATTCGTCTCTATCCCAAGGGATTGGCCGTTTAGAGCGTTTATTGACTTTATCAGTCGGTTTTTATTGCTTGCATAGTTAGATTTTGTTAATGGGAATTAGTCTGGGCTAGCTTTGTTTGAGGATTTCTATCACTGTAGTGAATTGATCTGTTGTTGAACATGTTCTCTAGGGATAGCTTGATTGTGCTTGTTAACCATCCGAATAGACTAGGATACCACTCCATTTGATTACCCCATATTTATGAATTTCTCGTCTATCTGATTTCTCTGTTTTATCGTTATCGCTTAATCGTTTCATTGCATGTTTCTCAGTTTTTGCAATTACTCGACCAACTTACTCGACCACACTCAGTGTCTGGCAACAGACTGTGCAGTCGAGTATAGTTGTCTCATTTCCTCTCTGTTACTCAACTAGCATACTCAACCACACCCAGTGTCTGGCAACAGACTGTGCAGTTGAGTATAGTTGTCAATTTCCTGACTGTTACTCGACCTGTTACTGGGCCACATCCTGCTTCTGGGATCAGCCAGTTGTGGTCAAGTGATTTTAGTAATTCTGTTAAAATTTCTGTATTATGTATGTTCGCTTAGGACTGTTAGAAACCTCAAAACCGTTATTTCTTGGCTTGACTTAGTGACTTTTGATCACATATCATCTATTTGCATTACACCTGATTGGATTGACACCTAAAATACTACAACGACATGATTAGTGTTTTTGGATTAATTGACTAAAACCCTATTATCACTATGAAAATCTATCTAAAGAAGCGTGACAAGAGTAGGCGAAGCCACAGTGACCAAAGAGGGTGAAGGAAAATCAAGGCATCAAGACGAGAAAGCTTCACCATAGTCCCCGAAGATAACTCCTTACGCCAGAAGCTCCGGCCAACAAAGATAACCTACACGACGGGGACAAAGGAAACAACTTTTGGAACACCGCCGTCCTCAAACGATGAATCCGTTTAAAAGCAGCCCAAAACCGTTGGTGATAGTAGATCGAGTGGTGGATCCTCCAGCCAAAGACATGGAAGGACAAGATCAAAGCACACATAGGAGCTTCCACCAAGAGAGAAGCGCAAATGTGAAATCAACTCCTCCACTTCACCGCGTTTCAGAGCAAAACACAATCAAATGATCGCTTCAAGCTCCGGAGAACAAAACAAGTGAACTAAATCTTGGGGAGCCCTCTCACGGCGCCAGAATTAACTGGACACCGGAGAGGCAAGAGAGACGACTGATATGGGGAAACTTTCGCGAAGAGATTGGGGGAGAAAAGAAAATGCGCGTGAGTTAGACCAATAGTAACAAAAGTTGTTTTACTATATCTCAACTAGATTTTAAATAATGATTTTTTATAATTTGTTTACACCAAAACTATAGATCTACAATTTGGAAAAAAAAAACAATTGTAAACTAGAATTTAGGAAAAAAAACTCTTAAACCAAATTGTTTATTTAAATTTGAGTATAATGGTTTGTTTTATTTTAAATCGATTATATTAATAGTAGGTGTTAATTTACGTTTTACAAAAAGATGAGGGTTGAAACACCCATAAAAAAAGTTGAGGTTTTTTTCATGTTTTTAAAAAGGTGAGGTTTTTTTTTTATCTATTTTTCCTTAAATATGTATCAAACCTAGAGTCTTGTATGAATTTATTTCACGCGGTATATTCCAATTATATTTGAATATTTAGTTACTTTCATTCCGTTTCTACAAGTTAAATGGTGAAATCTATATACCTTGTACATGTAATACGATTACCACTCATATTTGTTCTGGAAAATGATTACAACCCGACAACTCATCCGCCAAATTTTGTTATGAACAATATGTGGATGATGTCACATACATAGCGTGGAATGAATAGTACTTATTCAAACTGACAAATCGGTTCCTCTGAATCCAAACAAAATAGGAATCTGATCCAAAACTTTTTTCACTACCTTAAGTGTTGTTTTACTCGTCACTCTAGGGAGCATAAACACACTTCTTCAACCTTTTAGAGCTCGTTCATCTATTTTCAATTCATAATTCTAACCATTTTCTAGTCATGTTGAAGACCGTTTCTAGGTCATTCCCTTACTCATTATATCGGTAAGGTGTAAACTTAACCCTTTTTCATTTGATTTTTTCTTCCATGTACAACCATGTTTTTTTTTTCCTCCTTATTTTTTGTTTTGTTTTCGGATTTGAGCGTCAGATAGCCCGTCCTGATACACTTTACCTCCCCAAATTTTGTTTTTTCGGTTCTGGCATGTTTGTTGTTAAGCATGAAATTTTGTCTCGAATGGAAAACTCACACAACAATAAGTCCCTCAAACCAATAATATATTACCATCTTTTAAAGACAGAAAAGAAATATCAAAATGTTTATTAGAACAAAACAATTTGATATTTATTATCTCATATAGGCGTTGAAAAAAGAAAATTTACCAAAATGGTTATTTATCTCTTTATCTTTCATATATATTTTAAATATAATGATATAATTAAATCTAATAAAAATAGATGACTGTGTATTTGTGTTAAAAGAAGATTATAACATGAAAATAATGCCTTTGAGAGGCAAAACTCTCTTAACTAAAAAAAAAACTATGGTGTTTCAACCGTGGTTAGGGTTCATCTCCGCTTGTGATATTGCATGGTCATGGTGTCTTCAGGCGGATCTGGGACATTTGTAAGGCTTTCCGGTTTCATATTTGTAAGGATTAGACACAAACATGGGGCTTCTCAAGATGGCAATTTGATGGAAGCTACTACCTTATATCTGCAGCACAACACGTGTGGTAGTTGTTGCGGCGAGGCGACTTGAAGGTAGAGAATTTACGCTAAAGAGTAGGTGGTCAAGATTGGTGGGATATTAGAGACGCTAAGGGACAGTGTCTCTAACTTCCTCCACTAACTACAGTTCTTTGATTTATTGGCAAAAACGTTTTCAAATATTTGGCGATCCTATTCCTCCAACAAAGACGGCATCCACTAGGGGTGGTGAAACCAAGGTGACGAGGTATAGTAAGTTTGTTTTTTCTCACTCAAGAATTTGTTGTTTGGTCAGATAGTTTCTTCCCGACGATGGTGAATTCTCACTCTTAAGTTTTTCCACTCGAACTGTGGTCAGTGACGATGTGACAGGTCGTTTTCGTCCAGTTTAAACTATTTTGTATGTTTTTATCAACCGGTTATTTAACACTAATCCAATTCTTTGAGAATACACGAGTAAACTAATCACTGAAATAATATATTTTTCTATTTAATTTAGAAAAAAAAAACAGGAAAAAGAAAACATCTAAAAAAAATATTTTGTTTTAGTTTCTCAAAGTTTGTTTTTCCCAAATATCCTTGTCTCTCCAAAAATATCAAATTTCTCTACAATATTTTTTTCAGGTACTCCACCATTGACTGTCACAGATAACTTTACCGTATTTTTCTTTTTGCAATACGAAAGAAAATTACTAACCTGTCTATTATTCATCATAACAACAGGAGGACAATCAACGCTAAGATCTGTGGGTAAGTAGCTTAATTCCACATCGATTGTACTCTGTTCTATTCTATAGTCTTCTCTGACCATCAGTTTAAGCTCTTTGAAAGTTGTAGTCAATTCCAAAAACAGTAATCTCCCACTGTTTTTTTCGTCAACAATAAATCTCTACTCCTTGTTATCATACAATCTCCACATACCACTCCTCACATAGATATGCATAATGAAAAACAGAACACGAGATGGAAATAGAAGAACGTGAAAAAGAAGAGATCAACAATAGGGCACAAATCAACTTGGGCACAAATCGTTTGTTTACGATTTATCTTTGGGCGTTTTTTTTTTTTTTGTATTCTAAAAAAATTACAATTTATTTTCTAAATCCAGTAAAAATTGTAATCTGAACAGAAAATATATCATTAAAAGGTGATTGATATGTCTATAATTTGCATGTTATCAGTGTCCATTCATCACTGTTTTGAGTCCAGTTTCGTGTCATTCATCACTGTTTTATATCATTTCTCATCATTCTGGCATACTTTGCATGATTAGGATAGCGTTGCCTACATATTGCATTTCTGAGTTGTTCTCAGGTGATTTGAAGCTGTTTGCGAGCAAATTGGAAGAAACGAGCCAGAACCAGAAGATATACTCGACCACCAGGTCGTGTGCATCCAGTGCAATACTCGACCCCCTGGCCGAGTGACTTTAGAGCCATTCTTCCCATCTACTCAACCCCCAGGTCGAGTATCCTCAGCTCAGGCCACTCGATGACGCCACTCGACCCCCTGGTCGAGTATCACTTCGCCACACCACCTGACCATACTCGACCGTTCACTCTACCACGTTATTCGACCCCCTGGTCGAGTATCATCACTCACCACCAACATCATCACTCGACCGGACACTCGATCACATCTTTATAGTCTACTCAAATCCGCATTTAACCAGACAAGCTGAGCAAAAGGAAGAGAAGAGGAGAAGACGAAGTGTTTCGAAGCGGCCTGGACCTCCATCGGATCACGAAGCCCATCTCGGCCCATTATCATTCTATGGGCCGGGCGATTAGGTTATTGGCCCGTCTACTATCATTTTATTTCGTTTTGTATAAATAGATGTCTTAGGGTTCTGTCTTGAGACATCTAGTCGACATTGAGTTCTTGCTTCAGTTTTATTTTCTGTTTTACTCTGTTGCGCCTCTTTTGCTTCTGCAACCTGTAATTCGAGATTTTTTCCAAGTTATTCTGATTCCACATTTGATTTCATCTGTCATCTTGTTTCTCTACTCTTTATCTCTTTACTTATGCAATATAATCATTTATCTGCATTTATGTCTTTGAGCATGTTGTCTGAGTAGTGACTTAGAATTCTTAAGGATGGGATAGAGTAGTTTTGGAATCCGTAGTTTGTAGAATGGTTAAGTTTTAGAATTGATTGAATCCCTTCAGGACTAGTTGTGTTTACTGCTTATTTCTTTCTAATCAACTGGAATTCGATCCAAAGCATTCCCGCACCCAGAAGGTGTTCGATGGAATGCTTGATCCACTAGTTCCTGAGATATTCGTCTCTATCCCAAGGGATTGGCCGTTTAGAGCGTTTATTGACTTTATTAGTATGTTCTTATTGCCTGCATAGTTAGATTCCGTTAATGGGAATTAGTCTGGGCTAGCTTTGCTTGAGGATTTCTATCACGGGAGTGAATTGATCTGTTGTTGAACCTGTTGTCTAGGGATAGCTTGATTGCGCTTGTTAACCATTCGAATAGGCTAGGATACCGCTCTACTCGATTACCCCATCCTTAGGAATTTCTCGTCTATATTATTTCTCTGTTTTATCTTTAGCGCTTAATCGTTCTTATTGCCTGTTTCTTAGTTTTTGCAATTACTCGATCAACTTACTCGACCACACCCATTGTCTGGCAACAGACTGTGCAGTCGAGTACAGTTGTCTCATTTCTTGTCTGTTACTCGACCAGTATACTCGACCACACCTAGTGTCTGGCAACAGACTGTGCAGTCGAGTATATCTGTTTCATATCCCGCATGTTACTCGACCACATCCTACTTCTGGCATCAGCCTGTTGTGGTCGAGTGATTTTAGTGATTCTGTTATTGTTTCTGTTTTCTGCATGTTCGCTTAGGACTGTTAGAAACCCCAAAACTGTTATTGCTTGGCTTAACTTAGTGACTTCTGATCACATCTCATCTGTTTGCATCACACCCATTTGGATTAACACCTGAAATACTACAACGACATGATTGGTGTTTTAATATAATTGACTAAAAAACTATTATCAATTTGGCGCCGTTGTCAATTGGGTGTTTGTTTGCTATATTTGAGATTTCAGAATATTTCAGATCAAGTTCTTTTTCATTTTTTCTGAAAGTTACTAACTTTGTGTTTTTTCTGTTTGTCTGTTTTGATTCAGGTACTACGAATCACCAGCTTCACCAGTTGGTACTCGTTGTATGCAAACACGGTCACAAGGAAATCAGAATCTCTTGTTCAACGATAACATCGACCGTATTGTATGCCAACTCAGAACACAGACAGAAACAGACACAATGGCTGCAGTTGTAGATGAGCAAGTGCAACCAAACAACATAGGTGCAGGCGATGCACCACGCAACCACAATCAGCGTAATGGCATCGTACCTCCAGCAGTACAGAACAACAACTTTGAGATCAAAAGCGGTCTCATTGCCATGGTTAAGAGCAACAAGAGGACCCACTCGATCACCTGGACGAGTTTGATAGGCTCTACAGCCTAACAAAGATCAATGGAGTTAGTGAGGATGGCTTCAAGCTCAGATTGTTTCCATTCTCTCTTGCAGACAAAGCCCATCAATGGGAAAAGTCGCTTCCTCAAGGCTCTATCACCTCCTGGAATGACTGCAAGAAAGCCTTCTTGGCTAAGTTTTTCTCAAACTCCAGGACTGCGAGACTAAGGAATGATATCTCCGGTTTCATATAGACAAATAATGAGACTTTCTGCGAAGCATGGGAGCACTTCAAAGGTTATCAGACGCAATGTCCTCATCATGGTTTCTCCAAAGCTTCACTTCTCAGCACCCTCTACAGAGGTGTCCTTCCCAAGATCAGGATGCTTCTTGATACCGCTTCTAACGGGAACTTCCTCAACAAAGACGTTGAAGAAGGATGGGAGCTGGTAGAAAACTTAGCACCAGTCGGATGGCAACTATAATGAAGATTATGACAGAAGCATCCGCACCAGCTCTGATTCTGATGACAAGCACCGAAGGGAAATGAAAGCCATGAATAACAAACTAGACTAGCTACTCCTTGTGCAACAGAAGCACATTCATTTTCTGGGTGATGATGAGACGTTCTAAGTTCAGGATGGGGAGACTCTGCAGTCAGAAGAGATCAGTTATGTGTAAAACCAAGGAGGTTAGAACAAAGGTTTCAACAACTTCAAGCAGAACCATCCCAATCTGTCTTACAGAAGTACAAACGTTGCAAACCCGCAGGACCAAGTCTACCGTTCACAGCAGCAGAATCAACCCAAGCCCTTTTTTCCATACAACCAAGGTCAGGGGTATGTTCCTAAGCAACAGTACCAGGGCAACTATCAGCAGCAACTTCCGACACCTGGTTTCACACAGCAGCAACAACAACCAGCTTCAACAACTCCAGATTCAGACTTGAAGAACATGTTACGGCAGATTCTCCAGGGACAAGCTGCAGGAGCAATGGATCTCGCCAAAAAGATGGCAGAAATCCATAACAAGGTCGATTGCAAATTCAACGATCTGAATATCAAACTTGAGGCACTCACCTCAAAGGTCAGATACATGGAAAGGACAAACTGCGTCGACCTCTGCTCCCAAAGTAACAGGACTTCCAGGAAAGTCCATACAGAACCCGAAGGATTACACCACTGCTCATGCTATCACCATCTGTCATGATCGAGAACTGCCTACTCGACATGTCTCCACATCAATCACCAAGGACAGTGATGTTCAAGACGGGGAGGCTTCCACTTAGATTGAAATTTCAGTTGTTGGACTCGACCATTCAGCTGGATCCCGTTTTCAAACTCAGTCCAACCTAGACGAGAAAGCAGCCATCATTGAGAGGATGGTAAAACGATTCAAGCCAGCACCATTACCTTCACGTGCTCTTCCATGGAAATTCAGGAAAGCATGGATAGAAAGATACAACTCTCTTGCAGAGAAGCAGCTTGATGAGATGGAAGCGATGATGCCTCTAATAGAAGTTCTCAACCTGATCCCAGATCCTCACAAAGATGTGAGAAAGTCAATTCTGGAAAGGATCAAGATTTATCAAGATTCAGAAGACGAATGTGATGCTATTCCGTCTAGGACCACTGTTAAGAGGAGTGTTCAAGAAAAACTGGAAGATCCTAGAACTTTCACTCTACCATGTTCCATTGGTCAATTGGTTTTCAGCAATTGTCTTTGTGATTTAGGAGCTTCAGTAAGCTTAATGCCACTCTCCGTGGCAAGGAAGCTGGAACTCACTCTGTACAGGCCTTGCGACCTGACTATGATCCTTGCTGATAGGTCTTCAAGAAAACCCTTTGGCCTGCTACAAGATCTGCCAGTAATGATTAATGGAGTGGAAGTACCTACAGATTTCGTTGTGCTTGAGATGGAAGCAGACCTAAGGATCCTCTAATCCTAGGGAGACCTTTCTTAGCTTCCGTGGGAGCGATGATAGATGTCAAAGACGGGAGAATAAGTCTTAACCTTGGGAAGCACATCAAGCTGCAGTTGGACATCAACGAAACTTCGCAAAGGATAGTTGTAGAAGAAAAGATCAGGGCTCAACCTCAACCTTCGAATTCAATCACCAGACCAAGCACAGCCTCTACACCTGACTTGCGAGATCTCAAAAAGAAATCTGATGAGCAAGAAGAAACCATAGAGAAGCTAGCTCAGACAGTTGAGGAACTTAAGAGTAAACTGGATCAGATGCAAGAGAAAGCTCAATCAAAATGCGGGAATGACACTATCTGATGAGAACATGACCAATGCAACCAAACCACTTGAACCACAAGAAGACAAGGAGCAGCTTGAAGCCGAGGAGCAGCTTGTACCGGAGGAAGCATTAATCGTTCCGGCGGGTCCTCTAACAAGATCAAAATCCAAGAAGTTCAAACAAGCTATCAATGGACTACTCAAGGAGCTAAAGAAGAATCAAGAAGACGTGGCTCAATCTTCATTCATAGTGATCACGACTCAAGAGGCTCGATAAAGGGTTAAGTGTTGCTTATGCACTCTTTTTCCCTTGTCAAGTTTTGTCCCAATGGGTTTTCTTGACAAGGTTTTTAATGAGGCCTAAGTAACACTTTCAATCCTCCCTTTATCAGCCCAATTCGTGGTCCAAGGCCCACTCACAATGCCTTGGCCCATTCTCTCTTTTCTATTCAAACTTTGCATTTATTGCTTTTGTTATTTCCAAAACTCTTTGCATGAGCTTGCATGAGTGTGGACTTGTGCATGCTCTTGCATGTCTTTCTTCTCTCACCTCTTCCCCTTCTCCCTCCTCTCCTATATAAACTCATTGTATTTCTCATTTGCAATCATCAAACATTTTAATCAAAAACCTTCTTTTTTACTTGTTTGATCCGAAAAGTGTGTAATATCTTTTCAACTTGTTTTCTTCTTAGTGTGTAATATCTAAGTTGGATTCAAGCTAGTAGTCTAAGAGTCTTTCATCACTCTTGGAAGTACAATTCGTTCCCCTTTCATTCCGCTGCATCCACTCGATCTTGTCATCATCCCGGTTTATCGTCTTTCCGCCGCTTTGTTTCAAATCAATCCATTATTCATCAAGTACATCATTTCCAATTCAAAACCAACAAAGTGAGTCCTTGGAGCATACATCCACGTCCAGGAGTGTATCACTATCCCGAGAAAAAAGATTACTTCAAGATGGTCTGAGAAGATAGATTATCCACCAGAAGAGAAAGAGGCCTATTTCGAGGAAAGAAGAATTGAGTATTCTGCTACTCATCTCTCAAGAGAGGATGCTGAATATGATGATGAGATCAGAGAGGACTATGCAGATCCTCTCTATCACCCATTTTCTTCTTAATGAGTGTGAAGAGTCAAGCTAGAGACTTTAAACAAGCTCACTTGGGAGGAATTCCCAAGACTGTTTCTATAAATAAAACTTTTATTTTCTTGTTATTTTTTATTTGTTTTTGGCTGTGTTTGTGATTCTCAGGAACAGAGAAGCAGCGTGGAGGTAGAGTAAAAATTTAAAAATTTTACTCTACAGAGCAACATGAGATCGAGTATGTCAGAAATTCAAGAATTTGAAAAAACTTCTGTCGCACTCAGAGACCATGAGATCGAGTAGTTTGGTCGAGTATTAGTGATGATTTTAAAAACCCAAAATTTTGAAATCATATCTATACTCGACCAACAGAAGCTACAGAGACTTGTAGGGAGTTTAACAAGTTTACAGAGGATTACAGAAGGTTCTAGTCAACAGAGAACAGTGCTTCAGGACAAACAGACAGACCGTGGCCCACCACCTCTCACCTTTGTTCCCCCACGCGTTTTTAGAGATAACAAAATCTCTTCCCTCCTTCCCCACCACTCGATCTCACCCTATCCTTCCCCACCACTCGATCCAACCTCATCTCTTCCTACTGACGCCATCTCTCCCTCACAACACTCACTCGACCAAACCTCACCATCTCTCTCCCTCTCCAAACACTCGACCACACAAAAACACTCGATCTCACCCCTCCGGCTTCGTCTCCCTTCTCACTCGACCACGACACAGCCGCCGCCGCTCGCGCCACCGCCTTCATTCTCTCTTTCACTCGACGACGGTACCAGTTTTGCCATATCTCCCTTTTCACTCTTGACCCCGCCGCTCCTCTCTATTCACCGCCTACTCGACCGCCGGACCTTCACCGTCTCACCGTCGCCTCCTTTTCACTCGATCTCGCCATTCATACTTCAACATTCTTCACTTGATCTCGCCTCCCATTCACTCGACCGCAAGAGCACCTCAGCCTCTACTTCGATTTCTTTCTCTCAACTCTCTATTCTCACCGTTCACTCGACCACCGGACCGGCTTCACCATCTCTCAACTATCCACCGTTCACTCGACCTCGGCATTAATTTTGCCTCCGTTCATCTCTTCACTCGACCGCTCCTAAAACCGCCACCGTCTCCTCTCCGTTCGCTGTATACTCGACCACGCTGTTACCGTCTCTCATTCGTGTTCACTCGACCGCTATACTCGAAGCCACAATCTCACTTTACTCGACCATTTTACTCGACCGCGTACTTGACCGGTTTAGTGTTTGCGTTTTATTCGGACTAACATATTGATATTTGGCTTCGACTTACATTCTTTTTCAGGAAATCAATATGAGTAACTACAGCGGCGAATCCTCCATGGATGCGGATTACAACTTCGATGAAGCTGAATCTTGGTCAACTGGACCAGAGAGAGAGCGACAGGCTTATGAGAGCTTCAGAGCTGAGACCCAACGCTCAGTAGCTCGACGCAATGACAGGAGAGCTGAGATTGCTAGAGGAAAGAGAGCAATGACCAGCAGATATGAGTTGATCGATGAAGATATTGACGTCGAGTATGAGCCTAAGTCATGGCACAGAGAGACGAAGCTGTTGAACAGGCCTGATGAAGTTACAGTGGAGGAGTACATCAGACTTTTCGAGCTGAACGACTTATGTGGAACGAGGTACCCCTGTTATGAGACTTTAGCCCAGCTGGGGCTACTGGAGGACGTACAACACTTATTCGAGAAGTGTCATCTGGAGACGCTGATGTCTTACCCGTACGTTGCTTACAAGAAGGAAACAATAGAGTTTCTCTCCACTCTACAAGTGGAGATGTATCAGGGACTTACAGCAGATGAGCTGGAGAGTGAAGGGTTGGGGTTCTTGACATTTTCAGTGAACGAGCAGCGTTATCAGCTATCTATCAAGAGCTTGGAAGGATTGTTTGGTTTCCCTAGTGGAAAGGGAACTAAACCCAAGTTTGAGAGAGAAGAGTTGAAGGATTTGTGGTTAACAATTGGGAACGATATGGCGCTCAACTCTGCGAAGTCTATGAGCAACCAGATTCGAAGCCCTGTGATCCGCTACTATCAGCACTCTGTAGCGAATGTTCTGTACTCTAGGGAATCTACAGGCACTGTGTCTAACACAGACATGGAGATGATTGATTCTGCACTCAAGGGCATTCTCCGCAGAACAAAGGGGAAGAAGGTCCAGAAGGGCGACCTCAATGATGCACCACTAGTTATGCTTCTTTTGATCCACCTGTGTGGATACAGGAAGTGGGCGCACCCCAACGAGAAGAAGAGGGTGCGAGGAGCCCTTTGTGTGGTGGTGTTGTGACACCGATTCTGATTGCATGTGGTGTACCTCTCACGTCTCCAGGGTTTGATCCAAGGATGATGGATTTAGATCATTTGCGTCGTTGTGAGTTTCTGGATCACGACATGGTTAGCGATTTCTATCGCTAGAAATTCGAGCAGTCCTTAACCCGAACAGCCAACATTCTGCTTCCCTGCATCGAGGCCATAACCATACTTCAGGGCGAGAACATTGACTTCAAGCCTGCGCGTGATTACCTCTACTTTGAGAGTGCTCCACCGATTGATGACAATGTCCCTACGACAGAAGCTACAGAGGATGAGATTGTTGAGACAGATGAGGATAGGGAAGAGGAGTACGATACGAGCATGTATCATTTCAGTGAGCACATACCTCCAGCGCGGGAGAGCAAGAGCTTGAGCAAAGCTCACAGAAACAACAATAAGTTGCAGAGGTGGTGCACGAAACAAGATAGGCTACTCATCAAGTGCTTCAAGGCCATCAAGTTTCTGACAGACAAGCTAAGCTGCTCCTCTTCGACCACAGCTATTCCGCAGGGAGAGCCTCCTCAGGACATGCCCTCGAGGAGATATGACGCGCCAGAGCCAAGTCGCCACAGCCCTGAGCCAAGTCACCACAGGCCTGAGCCTAATGACCGAGTAGTCCCACCATTCCCTGCGAGGCATTCATCATTCGAGCCTCGGGAGCTCGGGAGAAAGAAGAAGGCTGCACTCGCTCGGTCTGGCAGCAGGAGTACACGACTTCTCCTGTCCCGTAGCTTACGCGACCGCGGTGTTGGCCGCAGCAGAAGAAGAGAGGTCGAGTATCATTAGATCGGTGATGGCCGCGACGAAGGAGCAGAGGTCGAGTACCCCCAGGGGGAAGCTAAGACACAATAGGGAGATTCTAAGATGGCCTGGGAGCAATCGCAGGCAGCTATTGACGACCAACTCCGCTCCTTCTTCCACTGAGGTAAGCACCTCACTCCACCATTGTAATATACCATCTCCTGTTTTTATTTTGTTTCTGTGATGTGTTTTGTCCTGAGTACTCTCTTCCAAATTTGGTCACACAGTGGACTGTGTGATTTAAGTTTGGGGGAGGGCTCAGGAAGTGTGTGTTGCATTGTGTATATTTTTGAGTCTGCATTCATCTAAGGCATTGAAAAACCAAAAAAATTTAAAAAATTTCAGAAAACGATTTCACAAAAAAAGAGTGTTCATGTAGTTGCATTGCATTTAGGATCGAGTCTAGAGTGTTTCGTTTAGGATTGTTGCATTTGCATAGGGGATAATGATGAGATAGCCTTGTAAGCATTTTGGTTCACCAGATAAACTCAGTGCCCTTGTTGTTAGTTGTCTGATGCGTCGTCATTGAAATTGAAATAAAACTGCACCATGCCTAGATTGCTCTACTCGACCACACTGTTAGGATCTGATACCATTCCCTATCAATTTGAACTTGAATGATTTAGAATTATCATGTCTTGGCATCGAATTTGAACTCATGGATACCCTAATTTCTTACTCATTTTAACCACTCTTGTTAATCCAAGTAGCTGACTCTCCTTATTAGAGCAGTTAACTTGAACCCAAACCTAAACTTTCTTTCAAGCCCTATATCACTTGTGAGTGTTTGTGAGGTCTTATTTCGATTGAGGTTGGTAGAAAGTGTTAGGTTCGTAATGACAGAGATAGTGTCTCATGTAGTTCTAGTTCGCGTTCTTCGGACTAGATAGGACTAGGTGGGCGCTTATATCATGGGTTGGGATGTGTTTAAAAGAAAAGGGTGAATTCATTGTTGATAAGGAAAGGGAAAGAATTCTAGGGGAAGTAAGCTAAAGAAGTTAGAAAAACAAAATCTAGTAAAGGGTTTGAGAATGTTAAAGAAAAGAATGAGGTTCTTGTTAGCTAAAGAAGAAGGGTTAAAAGCCTTTGGTTTTAAAGATTAAAAACAGGAACCTTAGTTGTTACAGAAATCCAAATCCGCTAGATGTATCAGAGTGTTGAGAAAGCTTCTCCTAGAGTTAAG
>JAEFBJ010000119.1:0-50000 GCA_019202805.1 Arabidopsis suecica | reverse complement strand
TGGTTCAGACATTTCATCGAACACCTTTTGGGCGCGGAAATGTCTGGGCTCAAATTCCAGTTGATCAGAAAGCAATAGGCATTAAGAACAACTAATTCAGAAGGGATCTATCAATCAATACTCAATCACCTAGCATACTGAGAATTCTACACTACTCTAACCCATCCTCAGAAACCTATTCACTACTCAGACATCATAACAGAAAGCATAAACGTTGAACAAGTTGAAAACATGATAACAACAGTGTAACAGCAGGATGATAATAGAATGAACAACAGTAAACGAAATCAAGAACAAAAGCTGAATACTGAATACTGAATAGATAAAGAGAAATCCGGATTACAAAAGGTCTAGAACACAAGGCCTGCGGAATAAAACTAGATAAAAAACTTGTTCTCGAAAATGTAAAGTACATGCTACTTATAGCAAAATATTCCGAAACCCTAATACTCAAAACGACGAAGTATTGGGACGGATTAAGAACTGTACTCGACCCATGTGGTCGAGTGAATAGCTGGAGTCTTCTTTTCTTCCTTGTGCTCGAGTGTCTGGTTGAGTGCGGAATGAAGAAGGCTCTGAAGCTTGTCATCGAGTATGCAGTCGAGTGGTGGTGATGGTGACACTCGACTTCCACGTAGAGTGAAGAGGTCGAGTAGTGGTCTGGCAATGGGATGAAGACACTCGACCTCGAGGTCGAGTGATGTGATCGAGTGGTGGTCAGGAGATGGAGATGAAGACACTCGACCTGGTGGTCGAGTGGTGAGGTGAAGTGGTGATGTCTTCTACTCGACCTGGGGGTCGAGTGGTCTCTTGAGATCTTGAAGCTCCTACTCGACCTCTAGGTCGAGTGGTTTGTCATGATCAGGTCCGCTTCTTCCAGTTAGCTCGTCGACAGCTCCAAATCACCTGAAAACAACAAAAATATGCAACATGCATGCAAAACTATCCTAAACATTCATAGTGATGACAAATGATGTGAAATTGTATAAAACAGTGATGATATGATGCTAAAGTGATGACAAATGGATGCTCAAAACATGCAAAATACAGACTTATCACCTGTACGTACATGTTTATGTGCATTATGCCAAGGCTAGAGTTTAAGAGGTGGGCTTGAACGTGTGTTGAGACCCAAAAGAAAGAAAGAAGGGCCAAGGAAGATGCCCATTCGTTTTAGACAAGAAGAGGGAAACAAGTTTGTATTCAAGAGGTCACATATGTGTATAAACATTAGGACATGTCACTTTCACTCTCGTGTTTCACTCTCTCTCTCTTCATGTCGCTTTCTCTCTTAGGTCTTTGTGTAGAGATCGAACTCTCCTCTTTGCCTATTTAAAGTAATAGAGCAAATTGTACATTACCAGTTTTGTTAATTTTCATTTACTTAATTTTATGTGTTTCTCATTGTAAAAACAACAAGAATAATAGACAAGCTCTTATATCGTTTTGTGTAGCTCTCTCTTCTTTACTTGTGTTTAACTAATGAGTTACAATGTAGAGAGATAGTGTTACACGAATTAGGGCTGCCTTAAGGCAGCTTATTGCTTGTCATACACACTCTTAAATACACTATAAACTCTTCTTTATCTAGTACTTAAGCTCCAGATTATATTAATGATCCTAAATCCTCTTTATCTTAAGTAAAAAAACTACAAGTGTTGTTGTTGATATAACCCGATTTGAACCGATTTTATCTATGTTTTAAGTATAGGATTTTGAGTCTTTATGTTATTTCTCGAGTCTTTTTAGTATCTTTTCAGGTATTCTATGCAATGAGACAACAATGGAGATAAGGAGACATTTTGGAGCAAAAACTAAGAAAAGGAAGCTAATGACGATTTTGGTTCAGGAATCAGCGAGGAGTGTCGATCGACACACTCTTGGTGTCGATCAACACCAGCTTCGGCCCGGCAAAAACCCTATACGCTTTCAAGTTTACAGAAGATCAAAATTTGCCCCAGAAGACTTCCCTATTTGCATTATTAGTCCCTGGACGTTTTTAGGGTCTATATATATTGTTTTTAGACCTAAGTTTCTTTTATCAAGCTTTTGCAAAACCCTTTTACTGAGAGACATAAGCTATTCATCGATTGTTTTCAGAGTTTCATTCAGATCTTAATACAGTGAAGATATCCCTTCTTTCCCCTTCTCTATTTACTGTGTTTATGCTTTCAAACTCGAATATGTTGTTTGCTTCATTCAATATGTCTGAGTCGTCTGCTTGTTAGGAATAGGGTTTCTCGTTCGGGATTCATATGGTTTAGTAGATTGCCCCCTCTGCTAGGTTATCTGTAGAATTTTTCATCTTTAATTATGCCTAATGCTAGATCTGGAGTAATTAACTAGATCTTGAATCTAGACAATAGATATGCCCGCCATAGGTATCTGTAGTTGGATCTATTATTTGATGAGTCTGGTTTATAACTATCTAATAAGAATCGGCCTATCTACTAAGTTGAACAATTAAACTCGCTAAGAATGCATATTTAGGTTGGTAGTTTCTCGGCTTCCCCGGTTATTATTAGCTATTGATATAGGGAGTTTCGTGGAACGCCCACCGGTTATTCCATAATTAGAGTTTGAGTTTAAGAATGGTTCGATAAAAACCTGGCTTTCATTAGATCTACTAACCAATAGTTTCCTGAGAAAACTCTGTTCCTATCTTTTTATTAAATCGTTCACAACAAAATCAATCTGCTGTCTTTTTACTTTGTTCTCTTTTATTTTCACTATTACCCTGCTAGCTTAATCTCGACATTTAACTCACTGTTTGAACAAAAGAACTCCGTGAATTCGATCCTAAAATACTGCAATTGATCTCTTATTTGAGAGAGTAGTTCTAGGTAATTTGAACCATATCAGTTGTACTAGACAAGGATTAGACTCAAACTAGATGCTTTCTCCTTCATATAAATGATTTACTCTCTAGTATATTCAGATATATTGGTGGTTAATTGTGGGGATTCCATCACAAGTTCATGGTCTCTTCCTCTTGAGAACGAGTTCCCTTTGTATGGGTAAAGGGAGATTCAATCATCAAGTGATTGTCTACTCTCTCTTGTGAGCTTTGTCTCATAAAACCTAACATATGTGTGCGTTGAGACGGGGATGGGCACGTGTACGTACTACAAGAAAACAGGCTAATCGCGACTACAAATAGCTACTAAAACAATAGTCGTAAGCCTCGGCGACAATTTGGCGACTATTTAACGACTACGTAACGACAACACAAATTTAGTCGTTACATAGTCGCTAATTGGCGACCAAAAACAATGGTCAGTCATGTAGTTGCCTATTTACGACAATTTGGCGACTAATCGGCGGTACCAATACATTAGTCGATAGTTAGTCGTTAAATTCGCGACTACGTGTACGACATATTCCTGTAGTCGTTAAATTGGCGACTAAGTTACGACTAAATCGGTGAGTCGCTATATAGTAGCTAAATAGTCGTAAAAACTAGTTGGAATACACATTTTTTTCGTTTGGGGTAGGTATACCGGTATTGTAATGACTACATTACTTAGTCGCCATTTAGTCACTCTTAAAACGGCTATATAAGGAAAATCAGTCATTCTTCTCATTCACACCGAACTCGAAAACAACATCAAAGAAAACATTTGAAAAGAAACAAAAAAAAATTCAGAAAAAAAGAAAGAAAATATCAAATTAGTTTATATTATTTTTATAATGGCGGGCAATTAGAATTATAGCGGCGGTAATGGCGGTTATTATCGGGAGTGGATGTACAAAAGGTTCGACAAAATGACGGGAAATCTGACACCAGAATACATCGCAGGGGTGGAGGAATTCATGAACTTTGCTAATAGCCAGCCTATCGTTCAAAGTAATCGGGATAAATTTCACTGTCCTTGTAGTGTATGCAAAAATGAAAAACATATCGTCTCGGGTAGAAGGGTTAGTAGTCATTTATTTAGTCAAGGACTTATGCCTGATTATTATGTATGGTATAAGCATGGGGAAGAATTCAATATGGATGTAGGAACGAGTAATTACGTAGATAGAACTTATCTAAGCGATCAGAATCATGAATATGTGGGTAATACTGTAGAAGATCCATATGTGGATATGGTGAATGATGCATTTGCTTATAATGCGGGGTTTGATGAAAACTATAATGAGGATGGTAGTTATCAGAATGTGGAAGAACCGGTGCGTAACCATTCACAGAAATTTTATGATTTGTTAGACGGTGCAAACACTCCATTATACGATGGTTGTCGTGAAGGCCAGTCACAATTATCGTTAGCTTCTCGAGTCATGCAAAATAAGGCGGATCATAATACGAGTGAAAGCTGTGTGGATTCGGTTTGTCAAATGTTGACAGATTTTTTACCAGAAGGAAACCAAGCCACCAGTTCGCATTACCAGACCAAGAAATTGATGTGCAATTTAGGCCTTCCATATCATACAATTGATGTTTGTCAAAACAATTGTATGCTTTTCTGGAAAGAAGACGAAAAGGAAGATCAATGTCGGTTCTGTGGTGCACAAAGATGGAAGCCAATGGATTACGGCGTTCAAAGACGAAGAACCAAAGTACCATATAGTCGTATGTGGTATCTACCTATTGGTGACCGATTGAAGAGATTGTATCAGAGCCATAAGACGACAGCGGCTATGCGATGGCATGCCGAGCACAAATCAAAGGAGGGAGAAATGAATCATCCTTCAGATGCGGCAGAGTGGAGATATTTCCAATCTTTATATCCCCTGTTTGCCGAAGAACCCCGTAACGTTTATCTCGGATTGTGTACTGATGGGTTCAATCCATTTGGCATGTCTCGTAATCATTCGTTGTGGCCTGTGATCCTCACTCCATATAACTTACCCCTGGTATGTGCATGAATACATAATACTTGTTTCTTACAATTCTGAATTCTGGGCGAAATCATCCTCGAGGTAGTCTCGATGTCTTCCTCCAACCTCTTATTGAGGAGCTAAAAGAGTTGTGGTCTATTGGAATCGATGCATACGATGTGTCAATGAATCATAATTTTAATCTAAAAGCAGAGCTGTCAATCTTTTTTTATTTTAATCTCATCTCTGGTTCTCTATTGCTTTGCAGTCCACCATGAAAGATTCATGAGGAAATCCGTATGGAGTTGGAAGCCTCAAGGACTCGCTGGTCAAAGGAAAGCGGAAGCTAGAAGACTCTTCTTGTTTTGTTGCATTGGAAGAACAGGTGAAGGAAGCTCAACGAAAGATTGAAGAACAGGTTGCTTATTCTCAAAGGCGTGATGCTGCGCGTGAAGCTCAGCTAGCTGCGCGTGAAGCAGAGCAGAAGTGTAGGCTCGAGCACTTGTCATTGGTGGAGAAGTATCTCGTTCAAACAGATCCGCACTTCCTGGAATTCATGGCAAGTCAATCATCTAGAGAGACAACCACAGACCCTAACATACCATCTCCATCTGCTTCATAGGTTGAGATGTCTTCTCTTATCTCTTTTCTGAACTTAAAACATTTATCTCTTTTCTGAACTTGGAACTCTCTGTCTCCATCTTTCTTTTTTGAACTTAAACTCTATGTCATTGTCCTTGTAATATTTGTGTTGCATTTGGTATTTTGTTGTATTAAAACATATGTTGTTCTATTAACTTTCGTTTTCGTTTGTTTCAGTTTTGGTTTTGATTATCAATTGCCAAAAACTAACAAAAGTACAGTTACATTTAGATGTTAAAATTAGTCACCAAAGTTCAAAAACTAACGACTAACAGGCGACCATATTTCGATTGTGCGTCAACCAAAGTAGTCATAATTAAATCACAGATTAGTCGTTAAAATGTTACGACTAAATAGCGACTACTGTACTTTCTAGTGTGTTTGTCGTAAACTAGTCGTACATTAGTCGTTAAAATATAACGATTAAATGACGACTACTGTCAGAGTACTGTGTGTTCTAGTGTTTTAGTCGTCTGTTAGCCGTAACATAGTCGTTAAAATATAACGACTAAATGGCGACTACTGTCAGAGTACTGTGCGTTCTAGTGTTTTAGTCGTCTGTTAGTCGTAACGTAGTCGTCCCCTTTTACGACTCACTAGCGACTATTTGACGACGACAGAATTTTGGTCGTAACATAGTCGCCAAATACCGACTAAATTAAAGACTACATGTTTTAGCGACTATCGATTTACAACTACGAGTATTAGTCGCCAAATTGTCGTTATTTCCGTTTTAACGACTACGTGGCTACTATATTTGTAGTCGGTATTTGTCTGGTTTCTTGTAGTGCGTGGTTGCGATAAGCCGGAGTGGATGACTACAACAGTTTGGAATGATTTGGTTGACATGTTTATTGAATTTTGCCCAGATGATGTCGGTTTTAGATCTTGAATGCTTTTGTATCTCTTACTTGTCTTTCCTATGAACTTAAAATATGTAATGGTTTAATCGTCTTCTCTATAAAATTAAATCACTTGTTGTCACTTGTTAAAATTTATCATAAATTAGGCGTAACTAAAACTTAACTCAGCCATATGAATAGCTTAACTCAACCATATCAATAGGTTAACTCAGCCACAACATTAGCTTAACTCAACCATAACATTGGATTAACTCAGCAATAATATTAGCTTAACTCAGACATAACATTAGATTAACTAGGCCCAAAACACAGTACCATTTCACTAAAAGCTAATACTGAAAAAAAGACACAACACTAGAAGCAAGATAAACATCAAATAAACTAGAAGCCAAGAAGAAGCCTCTGTTCTTTGTTTTTAAGGAACATTAGGATACCAAGAACAATGAAAATGATAATAAAGCCAAGACACAATAAGCAAAGTTTGATCATCAATTTAGATGTCTATTTTTCCCTTTTGCTCCTTATTACTTCTTCCTTCAGTTCTTTCACCATCACCTGTAACGCTTCTATCTCGACTGCAACCTCGGATTTGACTGCGTTGATCTCATTTTCAATGGTGGACAATTTGGGCAAACTATCGACAACCTCTTCGTATGTACCATCTTCGACCCATTTAAACAAATGGTCTTGCATTTTCATTCACAAACCAATTATCAACTAAAACCAATAAAACCAAAAAACAATTATACTTACATCTTTACCCGTAGGACAACGGAAGTATGGTTTTCCAGGGTTCTTTACTGACGTTGATGTATAGATGACCATGTCTAATCCGCAATGACACTTTGATAGAAACCCACGTCCCCAATGGCTTACGTATTGAGTACTTGAAATAGAATTCTCGGAATTACTACTCATTTCTTTAGCTAGAGATGGGGAATTCGGAGAAGAAAAATAAGAAGAAATCGAGCTCAAATCGGGAAGAAGAAATTGGAATTTTCAAACTTAGGGTTTGATTTTGGGGATTTATTAGATTGGATCTTTCGTTTATGTCACAAACGACGTCGTATTTTGTCAATAACGGAGACGTCGTATTTGGTCAATAACGGAGACTCCTTCTCTGTATTTTGTAATGTCATCCGTCACGTAGACATATCTAGGCCATGTGGCTGTTATAAATCGGCCAAACCACGAATGTTTCTTTCTTTAGCCATCAGTTGGTACTATCAATTAATTCACTTATTATAATCACTTTCCAACTAGTGATCATGAAATTAGCTAATGTTTGTACTCTTTAT
Organism: Arabidopsis suecica; assembly: GCA_019202805.1. Lineage (NCBI taxonomy): Eukaryota > Viridiplantae > Streptophyta > Magnoliopsida > Brassicales > Brassicaceae > Arabidopsis > Arabidopsis suecica. Next base: position 42,376 of record JAEFBJ010000119.1, on the reverse strand, counting down.
AATTGATCCAACACCATAGCCATACATTGTTAAGCTCTAGTTAACTTCCATTCCTAGAAGTTTAATCAACATAGATTGTCAATGGACTCTTAGTGTAAAAAAATTATTCTGTTTTGATATTATAGATCTTGACATTAATAGAACCAATAATAATGCTAGTATACAAATGAGCCTATTCATAACATTTGTTTTTTCTCATAACTCGGCCAAACCACAAAATCTTCCTGTATAAATCAGCCGTAACGTAGACATATCTAAGCCATGTGACTGTTATAACTCGGCCAAATGACAAATGTTTCTTTCTTAAGCCATTAGTTGGTACAATCAAGTAATTCACTTATTATAATCACTTTCCAACAAGTGATCATGAAACTAGCTAATGTTTGTACTCTATATAATTTATCCAACACCATACCCATACATTGTTAAGCTCTAGTTAACTTCGATTCCTACAAGTTTGATCAACATAGATTGTCAATGGACTCTTAGTGTAAAATCTTTATTCTGTTTTGATATTATAGATTGTGAGAGTCAAAACTCGCACAATAGAAATTGTTTTAAGGGTTTCTTCAAAGAACGAATCTTTGTGAGATTCTCAAAGAACAACAGAATTGTTTATTACCACGGACGGTGTTCTTGCTTGTATTATTGAAATAGTAAGGATTTGATCGTACAAGTGTTTTAGAATATGAAAATAAGTGTTTTGCCTTCAAAGTCAGAGCGTTTTTGATAGCCTGAAGTTGAGAGCGTTTTTGTGCGTATCTGCCTTTTACTTGTCCCTTGAGGTGCTTTATATAAGGCTTTGAGCCGCCCCTCGTGATATTCTTGGGAGATTCGTTGTTATCTTTGAGGCGGCAGTGATAAATCTTTATCTTCTGGAGATCATTGCGGGATTTTCTCTTTGTTGTTAATATCCTTAATGATTTCCAAATATCATTTCCAGGTTTTTCGGACATGGTATCTTGACCATGCGTCGGGTCTAAGTCTTTCCCTTAGGTTTGAGATGTTTTGGCCTTAGTGTGAAGTTTCTTCCGAGCCGGGTACCTCTTGTCGGTTTGTAGTTGAACGGCTCGTTTCGTGCGAGTTAGATCGTTTACCCAAAGCGTTTCCGAGGTTCGCCTCGGGGTGGTACCCTGAAAGCACCCGAGGCGTTGCTAAATTCGGGACGGAAGATTACTTGCAGGGTCCCCGAGGTGTTTTCTAAGCTGGCTCAGGATGATTCCTTGCTGCGATTTCCGAGGTACTTGTCATCAGCCCGGAGTGTGCGTCTTGGAACGATTCCCGAGCCAAATATACCCGACAGATGTTTCTGAGGCGTTCTCGGAGCTTGTTTAGTTGGCTCGGTTCCTACGAGGCCAAATCCGACCCCAACAGTTTGCCCCCCAGCTCGTTGTCTTTGTTTATGAGCGACGAGTTTCATGCGGTTAGATAACCGAGCCGGCGGTATGTCTTATCAGTTTATGATCTCTGGCGCTTCGATTTCCCGGACGGTCAAACTTCCATTTATGCGTGGCCGCCTTCTTTCTTGAGAACTGGAAGCGTCTTGCTTATTCCAGAGGTTTGCGTGCGTGTTTTCTCTTACCGAGCTCACGCGCTGTTGAAGTGTTTTAATTTCTCCTTCGGACCCGACGCGCCTTTATGCCTCTATATATATTGAGCTGCGCCTCAGGATTTATTTATCTGAAGTTGCCGAAGAAAAAATTTGAGGTTTGCTTCTTTTTCTCTTATCTTGATTTCTTTGCATCGTTTTTCTTTTTCCGGTAGTCTTCCGCCGTTGTTTGTTAGTATTTTGATTTTTTCGGCTAGAAATTTTCCAAATCCTCGTTTCGTCAGTTGATTCCGAGCCGAAGATGAGTTTTCCACGAAACAACGTTTCTCCCTCGGTTTCAAGTAGGCTCGCCGACTCGAGCGATACCAATCATCGAGATGATCTTCCCCCGATTTACAAGCGTCGAATGGTTTGGACTTCATCTGAGGGCTCTGAGGCTGATGCAGCGTCGTCTTTGAATGCATCTGAGGCGACTCCCTTTGTGGCTCGGGAGGACGCTACTGCTGATCTTGCTCGCGAACTAGATTTGCCCGAAGATTCCGAGCCATCTCTTGTTCGTAAGCTCCGTATCCCAGCTGCTAACGAGGCCAATGCTTCGAATTGGCAGGACGTGACCGAGCCGTTTTATCCCGAAGTTAAGATCGAAGAGCATCTGTTTTTCGGGCCTGATGAGACGGAGAACCTTGTTCGAGCGTTCGAACAAACCGCTTTTGAGAAAGCCGAGAGAAAGAAGAGGAAGAAAAACAAAAAGGTGGTTCGGCCAAACCCTCCCGGCTCATCTTTATCCATCGAGCAGTCGTTGTCCGACTTAAGGGCTCGGTTCGGTTTTGGCAACGTCACCCTTCGCGTTCCTAGCCCAAATGAATGAGCCGACGATCCTCCTGAGGGCTTTCTCACTCTGTACGAAGGATTTTTCTACCTTTGTTTTCTCTGGCTGCCCGTCCCGAGGCTGATTTTGGATTAGGTGGCCTCGTATAAAATAGCCCTCTCGCAAATTACCGCCTGATCGCTAAGACATCTCATCGGGATTTTGGTGCGCGGTTATGAAACCGAGAGTGAGGTCACGCTTGCTCACCTCCAAAATTATTTGGAGATCCGGCGAGTTCCGAAGTCCGAGGCGGATATATACTATATTTCTCCGGCCAAGAACAGGAAGATTATCGAGGGTTTTCCGAGCAAGGCTGATGCCTACACTGATTACTTCTTCTTCGTGGCTTTGGAAAACGCTGTCCTTGAAGATCTCGTCAGGAAAGTTCTGACAAAATGGGGAATTTTGGGTAGTTTAGACATTCCGTGAATTCACTTTCAGCGTTTAGAAACGAGCTGGAATACCGGCGTTTATAGTATAGTCGGGTTTCTGAAGATGAAAATTCTGATCAGAGGTTATTTGATAGATTTTATCTCGTTATTTGTATAGCGCGCTGTTGCCGAGCAGGCGTAAAAGATACTCCGAGCCGTCGCTCATCGTATTATCCGAAGCGTTTAGAAATTGCGAATTGATTTTTATTTTTCAACGAAGTTAAAAACTTACAAGATGATAAATGGGAGTATGGATATACGGACCCACTCCCCCCTTTTTTTAATGGGGGGGTAGCTGAACTCGTCTAAAGACGAGCTGCCTACGTACCCTTTTCAGGGATCAAGCCACCTTGTAGTTCAAGTTTTGTCACCTTGGATTTAGTTGTAGTATTTACTTAGGTGCATTGCGTTCCAGGATCTTGGAACGGCGAGCTCATATACTCCGGGTCGGACGACCTTAGAGATCAGGTATGGCCCTTCCCAGTTTGTACCGAGTTTTCCAGCGTTCAATTCGGAGAACCCGATCTCCTTCATGAAATCAGTTTGTACTGAAAAACTTTTCGGAGAACCCGATCTCCTTCATGAAATCTTCGCTGTCGAACGTTTGAGTTATAATGACGAGCCGTTTCATTCTGATAATTTTGTATGCGAACCAAGGCTGAATCTCTTCGTTCATCGATCAGATCGAGTTCGTCAAGGAGCCTCCGAGTATTATCAGGGTTGTTCTCGGGAGATAGACTCCGGCGTAGGCTCGGTACTATCATTTCGGCTAGAATTACGCATTCCGTTCCGTAGACTAAGGCGAATGGGGTTTCTCCTGTGGCTCGGCGAGGAGTTGTCCGATGCGACCATAGAACACCTTCGAGTTCGTCGGACCACGAGCCCTTTTTAGCATCGAGCCGTTTTTTCAATCCGTCGAGGATTGTTTTGTTAGCGGCCTCGGCTTGGCCGTTTCCTTGGGGATATCGTGGTGTTGACTTGCTAAGTCGAATTCCGCATTTATCACAGAAGCCTTGGAAGCGGGTTGATATAAACTGCAAGCCGTTATCCGTAACGATCTCATAAGGTATCCCGTGGCGGCATAGGATATGTTTCCACACGAAGTTCTCGATTTGAGCGTCCTTTATGCTGGCGTAAGATTTGGCTTCTATCCACTTAGAGAAATAATCGGTCAAGACGAGAACTAATTTTTTCTGCTTCGAGGGATGCATAGGTCCAATTATATCCATTGACCATCGCATGAATGGATACGGCGAGGCGATTGATGACAAGAGCTCCGCTGGCTGATGGATTGTTGGCGCGTGCCTTTGACATTTTTCGCATCGCTTTGAAAAAATTTCGCAGTTTTTTATCATTGTCGGTCAGAAGAATCCGTGGCGTTTTATTTTAATGGCTAAAGCTCTTCCCCCGGAATGATTTCTGCACGAGCCACCGTGAATTTCTTTCATGATCTTGCAAACCGCTTCTCCTTCCACGCATGTCATTAAGGGTCCGGATAATCGCCACTTGTAAAGTTTTTCATCTACTAGAACGAAACGTGCAGCCTGAGCTTTGAGTTTCCAAGCTTCCCATTTGTCTGAGGGCAATTTTCCTTCGGCTATCTAGCCTTTGATGGGCTCTATCCACTATGAACTGCACTCGTCTTGGTTGTCGCCTGGAGCGTCGTTGTGATCCGTGCCGATTTGTATGGGGAGGACATTTTCTTCTTCGTCGAGCTCAATACTTGGCTTCTCAATGAATTCTACTGGGATGACTCAAGCTCGGGTCGGATGTCGAGGCTAGAGCAGCTAGGGCGTCATCTGATGTATTTTCCCCTCGAGGGATCCTTGTTAACTCGAACTCTTCGAAATTCCTTGCAAGATTTTGTACATGAGTCAGATAGCCTTCCATTCTTTCGTCTCGAGCCGTGTACTCTCCGTTGAACTGATTCGCGACGAGCTGGGAATCGCAAAAAGCTCAGATTTTTTCTATCTTTAGCCCCCGAGCTAGATTGAGTCCGGCAACGAGCGCTTCGTACTCGGCCACATTGTTGGTAGCCTCGAAGTTTAATCTAAATGACTGCTCGAGGACCTCTCCTGTTGGCGAGGTGGGGCGGATGCCTACACACGAGCCTTGCTTCGATGACGAGCCGTCTACGTGCAGAAGCCAAGTTGTATCGAGTGGATTTTCCCGGGCCTCCTTGGTGGGCAGTTCGACAAAAAAATCGGCTAGGACCTGGGACTTTGCACATGTTTTGTTCTGATACTCGATGTCGTATTCGCTGAGCTCAATTGCCCACTTAGCCATACGTCCTGATTGGCTTGGACTGTGTAAGATGGCGCGGAGTGGCATGGATCCCATTACTATGATGGAATGGGATTGAAAGTAGGGTCGCAGCTTCCGAGCCGACATTATGATTGCTAAAGCAAGTTTTTCTATTTGCAGATAGCGAGATTCCGCACCGGTGAAAGTCTGCGAGACGTAAAAAATCGGTTTCTGCTCACCTCTGTCTTCTCGGACTAGCACTCCGCTGACCGCAGTATCCGATACGGAAACATACAAGTACAGCGGTTCTCCGATTACGGGTTTTGCGAGGATGGGTGGTGTTGCCAGATACTTCTTCAGTTCATGAAAAGCTTCTTCGCATCGGGTCGTCCATTCGAACTTCTTGTTTCCCCAAAGCACATCGTAAAAGGCCAAGCATTTGTCGGTTGAGCGAGAGATGAAACGGTTAAGGGCCGCAACTCTTCCGGTTAGGCGCTGCACTTCTCGCTTGTTCTAAGGTAACGCCATTCCCAACCATGCCTCGATTTGCTTCGAATTTGCCTTGATGCCGCGGTGCGTGACTAGGTACCCGAGGAACTCTCCGGATCTTACTCTGAAGCGGCACTTTGCAGGATTGAGTTTGACGTTGTATAGGTTAAGCTGCTTGAAACATTCGCGTAAATGGAGTATGTGATCTTTCTCAGCCATAGATTTCACTAACATGTCGTCGATGTAAACTTCCATTGTCTTCCCGATCTGTAATGCAAAGATTTTGTTGACGAAGCGTTGATAGGTTGCCCCGACGTTTTTGAGTCCGAAGGGCATCACTCGGTAACAAAAGATGCCTTGTTCTGTGTAAAAAGCGGTTTTTCTTGATCTTCGGGATTCATGATGATCTGGTAGTAACCAGCAAAAGCGTCCATGAATGATAGTAGCTTGTTTCCAGAAGTTGATTCTACGAGGCGATCGATGTGCGGTAATGGGAAGCTGTCTTTCGGGCTGGCTTTGTTAAGGTCGGTGAAATCTACGCAGACTCTCCATTTGCCGATTTTCTTTTTTACTACGACCGGGTTTGCGATCTAATCGGGATAATTCGCCTCGGTGATGGAGCCGATCCTCAGTAATTTCTCTACCTCGGCTTTCACGGCTTCTGCTCGCTCCCGACCCAATTTTCTCCTCTTCTGCTTGATAGGTTTGAAAGTCGGGTCGATGTTGAGCTCGTGCAATACGATGTCAACACTTACTCCGGGTATATCTTCTGGGTACCAGGCGAACGTATTGACGTTTTTTTTGAGGAAAGTGGTGAGTTCAGCTGTTTAACTCTTCTCCTAGATCTCCGCCGATTTCTACGCATCGCTCTGGCTTTTCGTCGTCAAGGCAGATGGAGATTACCGGATCGGGAGTTGGTGTTGCGAATTCCCGAGCCTCCTCGATCCTTAACTGCTATAACTGCTCGGAAATTGACTTCTCTTCAGCTCGGCCAAGCTTAGCCTTCTTATGATTCGCGTCGGCCGTCGATTCAGTGACGGGGTTCCTGAGCTTGTGTGCTGCCATGAAGCAGATTCGAGCATTTTTCTGATTTCCCCAGATGGTTTTCACGCCGTCGCTTGCGGGAAATTTCAGGTAGAGATGATACGTCGAGGCGACAACTTGGAATTGATTTAACCATGGTGTGCCAATAATTGCGTTGTACACGGTCAGCTGGTCGGTAATAGAGAAATCAACGATTTTTGATACCCCTTTGGCTCGGACTGGTAACTTGATGGTCCCGAGAGTCATATTGGTTTCCCTAGAGAATCCGAGCACAGGTTGTGGAGTTGGTACGATTTGCGTCATGTCGATCTTCATTTCTTGCAGAGTTGTAAGAAAAATGATGTCCAGTGTGCTTCCCGTGTCGACTATGACTCGTTCGACGTTGAAATCACCGATGGTTAGTGTAATGACTAAAGGATCGTTGTGCGAACGGTCTAAACCGTTGGTATCGCTTTCGTGGAAAGTTACTTTGTCATTTGGCCCGTTAAATGGCCGCGTCCAGTTATGATTTGCGTCGGCCTTCCTTTGATAAGCCTTGATGGATGCCGCCGTGTCTTGACAGAAAGCCGAATCTCCTAAAATTGTGAAGATCCATCCCCGAGCAGCTTCTGGCTCATCGTCATCTACTTCGCGATTACCTCGGCCTCTTTTGGGTCCTTTGAGGTTTGCCACGTGGGCCGCCTGCTCGGGATTGGCCACAACATTGACCTGCTCGGTTTTACCCTTTTCTGCTTTCAAGTCTTCGATGGTTAAACCTCCACCGATTTCTCCGGCTAGGAATTTTGCTGCCAATTTTGCTCTGAGACTACGACATCTGGAAGTATGATGGCCGTAACTCTTATGCAACTCACAATATTCCTGCTCGTTTCCTGCGGGTTGATCTTTCGTCCAAGTGTAGGATTCTCGACCACGTCCTCGACCGCGGCCTCGTCCTCGGCCTGTCCACAGAATTTCCTTCGAGTCTCGAGAACCAATCCAGAGCTGGCCCTTTCAAGTGCTCGACGAACAGGTGACAGAGACCAGCGTCTCTTTCTTCTGGTCTGAATTTGGCTCGGGCAACGGAGATGATGAATGACTTCAATTGTCCTTTTGGGTCGGAATATCCGTTGAAGTATTCGATCCTTAGCTTTCCTGGATCTGAGATTATCGCGTTGGAGATCCTGTGTGCGAATGGTGTGTTGTGGGACTCTTCCAAAATGCGGTCAATGTTCGGGGCCGAGAAGACTGCGTTATGCATTTGGGATCTTACGAGCTTCATCTCGTTTTCTGCCTTGGCTAGGGAGAGCTTGATAGCGCTTATTTCCTGTTCTCTGGCGTACTCCTCAGCCCACCGAACGTTCTCTTCTGAATCTTTATCATCTGAGACCTCGATCTGATCAGCCTTGGCAATTTCTGCTCAGGGAGGAGGGAGCTGCGGATCGTTTCCCTTTGCTCGATTCGTTTCTCGATTTCCCAAGATTGCCGGTTCGGTTCGATCTCTTCCAATTTCCGGTGCGGTTCGGCGGATGGGCCTTGTAGTATTGCTAGGCGTGTGGAACACGAGCCTTTTTGGGTTGAGATCTGCTGCTGTTCGTCGATCCTGAAGATGCCTCGCGCCGAAACGGGTAGTCCTGATCTGTCCTTGGGAGGTAGCTGCTTCGAGTTGTTGTGCCAAAGATCGATTTGCTTGTTCTTGATCATTCACCTTTTTCTGAAGTTGAGCCATCATACTTCTTAGTTCTGCTAGGGCCGCGAGAGCGGCGGCTTCAGGAACGTCTGTCTGGTTTGGAGGGATCGGGTTTCCCTCTCCGTCAACTGTGTTACCAGGAATCTGATTGTTGACCATAGTGGTTTGGGTGGTTGGTTCTGTGTTCTGGGAGTAAGAGAAATCTCAATACACCCTCCTTCTAGCGCCAAATTGTGAGAGTCAAAAATCGCACAATAGAAATTGTTGTTTACCGCGGACGCTGTTCTTGGTTGTATTATTGAAATAGTAAGGATTTGATCGTACAAGTGTTTTAGAATATGAAAATAAGTGTTTTGCCTTCAAAGTCAGAGCGTATTTGATAGCCTGAAGTTGAGAGCGTTTTTGTGCGTATCTGCCTTTTACTTGTCCCTTGAGGTGCTTTATATAAGGCTTTGAGCCGCCCCTCGAGATATTCTTTGGAGATTCGTTGTTATCTTTGAGGCGGCGGTGATAAATCTTTATCTTCTGGAGATCTTCGCGGGATTTTCTCTCTGTTGTTAATATCCTTAAAGATTTCCAAATATCATTTCCATGCGTCGGGTCTAAGTCTTTCCCTTAGGTTTGAGATGTTTTGGCCTTAGTGTGAAGTTTCTTCCGAGCTGGGTACCTCTTGTCGGTTTGTAGTTGAACGGCTCGTTTCGTGCGAGTTAGATCGTTTACCCGAAGCGTTTCCGAGGTTCGCCTCGGGGTGGTATCCTGAAAGCACTCGAGGCGTTGCTAAATTCGGGTCGGAAGATTACTTGCAGGGTCCCCGAGGTGTTTTCCGAGGTACTTGTTATCGGCCCGGAGTGTGCGTCTTGGAACGATTCCCGAGCCAAATATACCCGATAGATGTTTCCGAGGCGTTCTCGGAGCTTGTTTAGTTGGCTCGGTTCCTACGAGGCCAAATCCGACCCCAACATAGATCTTGACATTAATAGAACCAACAATAAAGTTAGTATACAAATGAGCCTATTAATAATATTTGTTTTCTCATAACTCGGACAAACCACGAAATCTTTTGTCATAACTCAGCCGTATCGTATTAGCAGGGCCGACCCTAAGGAGAGCCAAGTGAAACTTTGGAATGTGGCCCCCATTTTTTTCGTAAATTTATACCAAACTTGTTTTGCAAATATGCCCCTTAAAACATTTAGTTCTAAGAAAAAGGCCCCCAAATTTCAAAATAACCTTAAAATATATTTGTTTTTTTGCTTTGGCCCCTAAATAGTCAGGACCGGCCCTGCATATTTGTATTCTACCGCCAAACAGAAAAATTTGAATATTTCAGGGTTAGTTATACGAATTATTTTCTTACTAATTTGAATTATTTTGAATATTAATTGCTGGTGTGTTCGTGTGAAAATAGACCCAATTATTGTTCGGGGTTCCCCATAAAAAACACTTTTTGTAATCTCGATAATAATATAATAAAGAATATTAATATGTTTGTGACCCAGCCACAAAGCTTTTATAACTCAGTCACTTCTACATTTATTCACCAATAGCCGTCGTTTGATTAGCGCTTTTTAGCATAAACGACTATATAGATTTAGTGCTTTACTGCCCTACTAATTGAAGACAAGATGATGGTGCAGAGATCTCTTGTCCTTGGTGACTCTAGTGTTGATGAGAAATCGGTTTCAGAAGAAAATGAGGTATTTATCTCGACCATCTAAATAGTGCAAATCGTTAGCCATCTTTCTATTGTATAGTGGTAATGTAGGAGCTGGATCGTATGGAAATAAGGATGAGAATGGTGTACGGTGAAAACAGGAGGCGCGATAAGGGTGTTCGGATCGAGTGTGATTGTAGTGCAGCGGTTGTCGTTGCCACTTCTCGTGATCCTATTACAAGGGGAAAACTTTATTTCGGTTGTCTGTATGAAATATCAGATGTAAACATCTTTTGAGTTATGATTCTTTTATTTTATTTTTATTTTTCTATCCCTATGATTTATGTCTGATTTATAAGGGTCCTGTTCGAGGCTGCGGTTTCAAGAGGTGGTGGACTGTTCCATTGTGTGACGAGTTAGACAAGAGAAAAGTGGAGAAGAATGAGATGAAGCAGGATTTGGAAGCAGCCAAGAAGCGCGTCGAGGCTCAGGTGGAAAAGATCTTTCTTATGGAAAAGAAATTTGAAACGCTAGAGAAGAAGTATGAGAGCTTGAACAAGTATCAATGAGCTTAGCTAAATTTGTTTTTTCAATTGGACTTCCTTGTAATGTCTGTTTTTGAATTGGACTTCGTTGTACAATCTATTTTAACTAAGTCAGCCATCTCGTTATAATAACTGATAACACTAGATTTTAACATTTTTTAAGCCCTTGTTTTTCATGCATTTAGCTTAGTTTCATGTCTCTTTTCATGCATTCTTAATCTTTTTTCCTTCCTTTGCACATTTTGCATTGCATTGCATAGCATACTTGCATTTGGAGTGTTTTACAGGTGAATCAGGTACTTTTGGACTCAACTTGGAGGTTTCTAGCACAAGGGATGGACAAACTCGAGTTCGTGGGTCAAAGGAAGGACTTGAAGTATACTCGGCTTTCTTACTCGGCTGGAGGCCGAGTGGAGCACACGTGAAGGACAAGGAGTTTACTCGACCAAGGCACTCGGCTGGAGGCCGAGTGGTTCACTTAAGGAAGAAGAGAAGCCACTGGGCTAAGACCCGAGTGATGTGACCAAGAGGAAGCCACTCGACGTTTCTACTCGGCCAAGACCTTAGTGATGCAGCGCCGACTTTCTTATTTTGTCTTATTCCCAATTAGGGTAACCTAGGATTGCCTATAAATAGACCTCTTAAGTTTTTGCCCAAAATATCTTTGCTTTGTCTACAGGATATTAGGGTTCTTAGACTTCTTTTGTATTTTCTGGTTGTTGTGTTGAGAATTTGGATTTGATTTCTTCTGCAAACTTGTTTATCTTATTAAGATCTATCATTTGCGAAGTTTATAATGATTTCTGAGTTTTATGGATTTTCTGGGTTTTGTTCTATGATGTTCTTCATTGTTCTTGAGTAGTCTTCTTCAGAGTTCTTGAGGATGGGTTAGGTTTAGGTGGATTCCTCTTTTCTTTAGCTAGCTAAGTTTATAAATGCATGATTCCCTTCTGTTTTAGGAGTTCTTAATGCTATTTTCTTTCTGATCAATTGAAAATTGATTTCAGACTTTCTCCACCTAACAAGTGTTTGATGAAATGTCTGAACCAACTAATTTTAGAGATTTGTAGATTCTAGCCCAAGACCTTGGATGTTTAGACTGCTTATTGACTTTAATAGATTGGTGTTTAAAGCCTGCTTTGTTATGTTCATCAATGAAAGTTGAGATTAGGAAGTGATAAAGTTATGAGAATCATTGTCACGAAAGTGGATTGATTTGGTTTTGAATCTATTGTCTAGAGATAGCTTGATTGAGTTTGTTTGTTAGCTAATGGATTGAGGAGTCCACTAAGACCAATTATCCCATTCTTAAGAGCTCTGTTTCGTTTATTGTGCAAAACTTGTGTTTTTAGTACTCTGTTCGTCTCGTGCAAAATTGGTGTTTTTAGTATTGTACTCGACGTGTTTAGTTTCATGTTCGACCGAGTGATTGTCTCTGTGCTTGGTTTGCTTTCCTGTTCTTGCATTTGACAGTTCCTGGTCTTTAGTTTCATCTCTACTCTTATCATTTGAGTTCTTTACATTCTGCTTAGTCTAGTTTCATTCTTGCATGATCACTTAGGTTGTTAGATAATCGAAATCATCTAGACTTGGCTTGACTTAGTATTCTCTGATCATATCCTGATTGATAGCAATTACACCCATTTGGATTGACACCTTAAATGCTGCAATGACATAAGATGCATTTAGGGAATTGACACACCGAAAACCCTTGTATCAATAACTCAGCCATAACACGATTTGTGGGATAATAAGTCAGCCACAACGTTCTAATAACTCATCCATACATCGAAAGAATCTATGATAAGTCCGCCATCTCGTTATAATAACTCAGCCATAACACGATTTGTGCGATGATAAGTCAGCCACCACGTTCTAATAACTCATCCAAACATTGAATTAATCTACAATAAGTCCGCCTTAACGTTAGAATAGCTCAGCCATAACACGAATTGTGCGGTGTGAAGTCAGCCATCTCGTTCGAATTACTCAGTCAAACATCGATTTAACTTATAATTTGAACATTGTACATTCAACATCATAGATTCATACAAACATAAAGCTTTATCAATCCTAAAGCGTCAATATTTAGTACAATCACATGCTCAAAATCCCAAAACACAGACATATGTTCGAAAAGGACAATCACGTCTCTTCAAACTGTGCAAGCATCCTTTCTGGTGCCTCATCGTAGATCTCTGCTGCCATCTTAACCTGTAGAGCCTGGATATTTGCATCACAAATGCCATCAAAATTTACACCAAGCAATAAACATTCAAGAATCTTACACGTGAAAACGCCGCTGTCCCCAGCTACTCTGTTTTGCGGGACCAGTTTCTTGTTCTTCTGCCGGAATTAAAATTGGTCGTAGTTCGGTTTACGGACTGTGGAAGGAACCAGTTCGTTCATTATCTGTGGAATCATCCTCGTGAACGGCCTACAAGCTTCCAGTATTTTTAACTCGCTTTCTAGTGTATGCTCTCCGACGATGCAATCATAGCAATCGATGTGCGACCTAAGCAAGTTCACGTGAAGCGTCACCCAATGATTACCTCCGGTTTGGTGGATCAAATACAAGTGATCCACATCTATTACCCACTTCATCCATGTCAGGACTTCTCCTGCCGTACTGTTAACCCATAATTTATACGCTGTGTTTTTGAAAGTAAACCTCTTTGTTTTGATCTTGAACTGACTGTACTCAGTCACCAAATAAGTCATGAACCACGGGTATAGAATCATGACGCGTTTGTTGTGGTATGGGCAGGGATCTCGCTTGTACCTCATGGCTAGGACTTTCAGATACGCAGCCATTTGCTGTACAAAAAAAGAAAATCTACTCAGACAAAACACACCAATAACTCAGCCATAACCAAGCACAACTCAGCCTAAACACCAGAATAAATCAGCCATAATTTACTTTAACTTGGACAGTACAATACCGTAACTCAACCTAAACACCAGAATAAATCAGCCATAATTTACTTTAACTTAAATAGTACAATACCATAACTCAGCAATAACTAAGTACAACTAAGCCTAAACACCAGAATAAACCAGCCATAATTTGTTTTATCTCAAACAGAACAATACCACCACACAGCCATAACAACACGATAACTCAGCCATAAAGTAGAAAAAAACTCAAATAGAATATAACAATAACTTATACTATCGGACAACAAGCCATATTTTGGCTCTGGCTAGTCCTTTCTTTCGGTCATGATAACTCCGTAGAAATCAACATTGTCTTCTCCACTGTCCAGCGGGATACTCCTAACAAATAATAAAAAGTTATAATATACTCAAATAGTGTAAGCATGCCGTACTTAACAACTTAATAAGGTATAAAGGAACATACTTGTTGGAGCTTAACAAATAATCCTTAAGTTTCTGCAATTTTGCCGGATCAACCGGTGCAACAAGATCATAGATTCCTCGTAAAGGCACACAACCCTTCCTCATACGGCTCAGTCCGTTGTCTCCAATAAATTGAAAAGTCTTTGTGGTCAAATTATTGACTGAAAATCAATGAACTCCCATTTGGGGCCAGCTTAACAGTTTATATCCTCTTAGCTTTTACTCTCCCATGCCTCATAGTTTCCTCCACATCTTCATCAGACTCATGCAGCATGCGATTGTCTTCAGCTAGTAACTGGTCTTTATATCAAATATAGAATCATCATCATCTACCTTCTCACCGTCAATCTTGTTAGCTTTTTCCTTGACTTCCTCAACTCTATTGGGGACAGAAGCAGCATCTTCTATCTTCACATCATTATCAAGTGATTTTAGCATTCTTAGTTTCATCTTTGTAGACACCTTTGTGAGTGGAGCAGGAGGAAGCGCCGCTGCCTTTCTTCCTCTTTTCTTTTTGGCGACTGGCTCTTTGACGGTTGGCTCATTTACGGTTGGCTCATTTACGGTTTTCTCTTTAACGACAACTTTCTTCTTTTAATCTGCCTTCGCTTTGGAATTTCTCCTCGTCGTCGTCGAAGCGCGTAAAGTCCTGGCACCTGGAGACGTCTCAATGAAATTAATTTAAGCTTGGTTTACATCAGTGGTCTGAACAAATTCGCCATCAAGATTCCTACTAACCCCAATAATACCAGCATCCTTCTCTACCACCAAATCTATAACTTCATTCGCCTGCATAAACGTAAAGATAATTCAGGCGTAAAATAACGATAATGATGTAGGTCAAATTTCCTTAAGACCACTCTCTCAAATAAGAGATCGATTTCAGTACGTAAGGGTCGAATTCCACAAAGCTCTCGGATCACAGTATAGACTATGGATATCAAATTAAGTTAAAGCAATAGATTATAAAAGAAGAAACAAAGAAAAGCAATAAATATCAAGATGTAAATCAGATGGGAAAAGAGTCAAGCTTAGGGTATTCTCATAAAATATATGATTAGTAGAGCTAGTGATAGCTATGTTGTTATCGAACCATTCTTAAACACAAACTCTAATTGTGGAAAGACCGGTGACATTCCGCAAAACTCCCTATGCCAAGAGCTAAGAATAACCAGAGAAGCTGAGAAATCTTATACGTAGAACTAGCATTAATAACAACTAAAGATGAAGAATCCTAATAGATAACCTAGCAAGGGGGTAATTTACTAAATCATCTAAAACCCTAATGAGAAACCCTATGCCTAACAAGAAAGCTACTCAAACATGATCAAAGGAACACAAATCATAGTCTAAATAACAAATCAATAATGAAAATAACAAGAGAAAGAGTAAGAAAGATTTGCTCTAAAGGGAGTCTGCACAGGGTTTTGCTCCCAAGTACAAAAGACATAAGGAGATTATCCTCTCCAAGCTTAGCTCTAAACAATAACCTTAAAAACTATATGTGTATATATATATATGACTTAAAACGTGATGAGCCTTCTTTAAAAATAAGGGAAAGTTCTAGGCCAAATTTGGAAATCTTCAGAATGTCAATAAGTTGCATCTTCAAATTGCCGTCAGGTATTGGTGTCGCTCGACACCTACGCGATTTTTAGTCTCCAGATTTCTTCTGCAGCATATCATAAGTTATATGGTTTCTTCCAGAATGTTCCATTATCTCCAAATGAATCTCAAACGTGTAAAGACCTGAAAAGGACTAAAAAAGACTCTAGAAATAACAAATAGACTCTAAAACCTATACCTATAACATAGTTAAAACCGGTAAAAATAGGGATATATCAACTCCCCATGACTTAGCTTTTGTTTGCCTTAAAGCAAAACACAAAAGCCGAACTTGTGGAAGAGGTTTGAAAACAAAAGAACTCCCAATATTCTCTAGTCTATTGCCATGATCATTCTAACCAATCCATATGCGTAGCAGTTCTAATCAAATCCTAACCAACATGTACTTCTCTGCAAGCTAACACAACATTCTAGATTCCATACCTAAGTTCCACAACTATGTCCACCAGGCTTTCATCGTTGGGTCTTATCAAGCAAGCTAATATTCAAGAACCTTCTACACTCATTCATGTACTATACCATGATAAACTGACCACTCTTTATATTTTATTTTATATTGTTATTCTTTCTCTCCCCCAGACTTATTCTTTTTAAAGAGTAAACAAAGGGAAACTCACATAATGGATTGACACCCTTGGCATATTTCTAACCTTTGTAATTGATCACTCCTAATAATGTATAATAATGGGTCATGGGAAAAATTCCTACCCTTATACACTACCAAAAATCATATCAATCTCTTGCTTTCATTTTTTCTTTTTTTATAAGGGGAGAGGAATACTTTTCTTTTTCACATAGGTCTCAATAATATGTATGAACAAGGAGTCAAGTTCAATGAACACTAACCGTTTTGATGAGGTAAAAGGAAGAACAGTGAGATTAGCTCCAGCCTTAATGGATTCTCAAGTTTGTTGATTTGCCATTTAGATTTTCCAATAGTTGAATTGATTCGAACCTGCAGCATTAATCAACCAAGCAATAATCTCAAGAATAGAGATCATAATTCCTAACAAAATTTTGACTCAATAAAATGACTCAAAAATAATAAAAATAAGAGTAAGAATAAGACTCAAAAAAGAAAAACGTAGTTAGTAACTACCTCCCCCAAACTTAAACGTCACCATCCCTAGTGTCATTCAAATCAAGAGTAAGCGAGAAAAATAAAAGAGAAACAAAAAAAATTAAAGGAAAAGAAAAAGAAAATCATACCAGTGGGTTGCTTCCCACTAAGCGCTTGTTTATAGTCAATAGCTTGACTTTGATGGAGTATGCATATTAGGCGGATCAGAAGGTGGTAGTAAATATCGCGGAGAAAGACCTCTCATCATCCATGATGGTGTATAAGCAGTTAGCGCATGAGGTCTATCTAGGAAGAGAGGAGCATCAACAGGGTGGGACTTAGGTATGGGTGGAATACTCCTTTTTCCTGCACAATCATCAAAAGAACGAACAAGCGCTTGACGAGAAACTCTTGGCTTGCTTAACCGTAAAACAGTTTTTGGAAAATTTAAACTCTTATTGATGACATTTGGAGGTTAAGGAGGAGGAGATGACTACCTTGGCCGTTTAGGAGGTGGATGAAGTATGATAGGTGCAGTGGGTGATGTGACAGTAGTGCCTGGACTTATAGCATTAATCCCAGCTTAAAAGTAGCTATCGGAGATGACTTTCCTTCAACCAGTGATGTGTGTCGATCGACACGAGTGGTGGTGTCGATCAACACTCGTGCTACAACTCGACTTTCGTGAGCATGTTGAAAATTCAACGCTGCAATCCGTTTTGAACAATATTTTTCTTCCTGTTTTTCTCCTGATGTTGTGGAACCTTGCAGCGTTCCTCCTGAATCTCTTGCATATACTGTTGAGGCAATGGACGAGGAATTTCAGGTGTGTAGACTAGTTCAGCAACAGGTGGAAAGTCAAGGCTGATTGGTGCAGTCTACGTCCAGTGTCGATCGACACTAGGTAAGTGTTAGTCGACACTACTATCTGGTATCGATTCTACTCTCTCAATCTCGATCGATATTGCACTGTCAAACGTCGACACTTCCTCAGGTTGGTACTGGTGTCGATCGACACCCAGGTGGTGTCGGTCGATACTATCAATGTGTGTCGAGCGATTCTGGAGACCAATGTCGAGCCTGATCAATATAGCTTCGTCACAACCTGATGTCTCGTATATATTCGATGGTGTCGATCAACACCAAGGTATGGTGTCGGTCGACACTGCCTTTGCAACGTCAAATTTGTCACTCTCCTCAACCTTCACGAACTCATATCCACTGTCCATCAAAGCAGTATGCCAAGAAGTAGTGAGGCTGCTCTCATTCCATCTAGGGATAGGTCTCTCTAAGATCCTCTGCTGACCTTCCAGAATATGTTCCAGCATTGATTCTATCTTGCTTCTTGGTGCGGGTGGAGGGGGGGGGGGCTTGGTAAGAAGCAAGATCGTAGTTCCTGGTGAAGCTGAAACTACTTCTACTCTGAAACGATTGCTGGAACTAAGACTTATGAGTGGTAGTCGGACCATTCCCATAGAAACCTCTTCCACCAAAATAATTGACATCCTCCACAAGTAGATTGTGGACAGCGTCAATCTTAGCCATTAACCCGGCAATCCTACTCTTGTTCATGTTTCTTGCTTATTTCTGGTTCTGTGATTAGAAAAACACCTCAAACACACAAGAAAAAAAGAGAGAAATCGTAAGTAACTAAAAAGAAAAACAAAAACAAAAGCTTAGACAAAATTTTAATCCTAATCTAATGGTGAATCGTAGAGAACTTCGGCAACCACGCCAAATTTGATGTAGGTCAAATTGCCTTAAGACCACTCTCTCAAATAAGAGATCGATTGTAGTACTTAAGGGTCAAATTCCACAAAGCTCTCGGATCACACAATAGACTATGGATATCGAATTAAGCTAAAGCAATATATTATAAAATAAGAAACAAAGAAAAGCAATAAATATCAAGATGTAAATCAGATGGGAAAAGAGTCATGCTTAGGGTATTCTCAGAAAATAGATGATTAGTAGATCTAGTGATAGCTAGGTTATTATCAAACTGTTTTTAAACTCAAATTCTAATTGTGGAATATCTAGTGGCGTTCCGCAAAACTCCCTATGCCTACAGCTAAGAATAACTAG
Organism: Arabidopsis suecica; assembly: GCA_019202805.1. NCBI lineage: Eukaryota > Viridiplantae > Streptophyta > Magnoliopsida > Brassicales > Brassicaceae > Arabidopsis > Arabidopsis suecica. Next base: position 23,755 of record JAEFBJ010000119.1, on the reverse strand, counting down.
AGAAGCCGAGAAATCTTATACTTAAGCATGCATTATAAACGAGTTCAATAAAGTTCACCTTAGTAAATAGGCCGATTCCTATTACACACCGATAGACCAGGCTCATCAAATAATAGATCTGATAACAGATACCTATGACGGGTATATCTATAATCTGGAATCAAGTTCAAGTTAGCTACTCTAGAACTAGCATTAAGAACAACTAAAGATGTAGAATCCTAACAGATAACCTAGCAAGGGGATAATCTACTAAATCATCTAAATCCCTAAAGAGAAACCCTGAACCTACCAAGAAAGCTACTCAAACATGATCAAAGAACACAAATCATAGTCTGAATAAGAAATCAATAATGAAAATAACAAGAGAAAGAGTAAGAAAGATCTTCTCTAAAGAGAGTCTCCAGAGGGTTTTGCTCCCAAGTACAAAAGACATAAGGAGATTATCCTCTCCAAGCTTACTGATACAGCTCAAATTGCCTTAAGCTTATTCCCTCAAATAAGAGATAGTCGTTAGCACTTAAGGGTCGAATTCCACTGAGCTCTTAATGTTCACACAATAGACTTATGATGATTTCAATTAAGCTAGACAAAATAGAATAAAGTAAAAGACCGTAAAGCAAATAAATTGAGTTGTAGATTCAGGGGATTGAAGCATCGGGTCTAAGGAATTGTCTCGGAAAATATATAAATTGTAGATCTAGCTAATATTAGGATTGTTATCGCACCGTTCTCGAACTCAAACTATGATTTTAGAATAACCGGTGGTGTTCCGCGAAACTCTCTATGCCTAGAGCTAAGATCACCGCAGAAGCCGGGAAATCCTATGCTAAAGCATGCATTATTATAAAGTTTGATTAGTTCACTTAAATATCTAAACCATAGCCCTTCTATGAGCCTACCTGTTCTTTCTTAAATACTAACAAGTACCTATGGCGAGTATACCTATTATCTAATATCAAGTTCTAGGTGATCAATCTAAAACTAACAGTAAGAACAATCAAGATGAAGAACTCTAAGAATAATCGTAAGGGGTTTTCGATCTACTAATCCATCTAAATCCCTATTGAGACTCCCTAAACCCAACAAAGTGATTAATCACACATGATTAAAGTAACACACATCAAAGTCTGAATAGTTTGCATTGAATAAGAAGAAGAAGAGTAAAAGGAGTTCAGAATCCTCTCTACAGGGATTGGATTCTTCTCTCCAAAAGTGTATCTCAAAACAAAACATAACTTAGGTCTAAACAATGACCTTAAAAACTATATATATATGACCTAAAACGTGATGGGCCTTCTATAAAAATAAGGAAAAGTTCTGGACCGAATTTGGAAATCTTCAAAACTTCAATAAGTTGCGTTTTCGAATTGTCGTCAGGTATTGGTGTCACTCGACACCAGGGGTGCTGTTGTTCGACACCTATGCGATTTTTAGTCTCCGAATTTCATCTGCAGCATAAGTTCTATGTTATCCTCCAGAATGCTCCATTATCTTCAAATGAATCACAAAAGTGTAAAGACCTGAAAAGGACTAGAAAAGACTCTAGAAATAACAAATAGATTCTTAAACCTATACCGAAAACATAGTTAAAACTGGTAAAAATAGGGATATATCAGATAACTTAGTCATATATATAACGATAACTCAGTCGTAACTAAATAAGATAATGTTAACTCAGCCAAAAGTAAGTAAGATAAAGACAACTCAGCCGTATAACATAACGATAACTCAACTGTAACTAAATAAAAAGTTATAACTTAGCCAAAAGTAAAGAAGGTAAAGACAACCCAGCCGGAAAACATAATTATAACTCAGTCCTAACTTCATAACATAACGATAACTCAGCCATAACATGATTATAACTCAATCGTAAGTAAATAGCGTATTGATAACTCAGCAGTTAGCTTACGGGTAGAGGACTAGTAACAGAGTAGTTTTTTGGAGGTTTCCGTGGACCTTTTGGTGTTTGTTTATTTTGGGGTCGAATCATTTCTTGCTCCTTAGCTGTTAAAAACATTTCTCTAGTTTTCACTCTAGACAATAATTCTAAGTCCGCTTTGCCAGTTTGGCCACTAAGGCCTACCCCAATGGCCTTAAGATGCTCTTTCATCTGTTTGACCTCATTCTCAATAGATACAAACCTGCTTTAAACTTTGCATCAATCCTCGCTTCTACTTGATCTCCAATCACCTCCAGACGGGAGGACATTTCTTTGATGCTTGTATCAACGGTGTCAAACCTTGAGTTTAAGGGAGAGATTAATTTAGACACCATATCCACGGACGACACGTCTTCCCCAACATCCTCCTCGTCCTCGTCCTCATCAGATTCACCAGCTACTTTCTTCTTCTTCTTCTTCTTCTTCTTCTTCTTCTTTTGTGCATCTCCTCCACCAGATTGAACACCTCACTATGAGAGACTTTCTGCTTCTTTGGAGATTCAGACACAACCGTTGTAGGGACCCTCACAAAGGGGTAAGCGGCCAAGCGGGAAACATCGAGGAACGACCGAGGAAGAACCAGAAGAGAAAAGAATAGTTAAGGGACAAAAGCCAAAGAGATGGGCCAAGAAAAAATGAATATGCCTAGTCTAGTTCGAAATAGGGTCATCAATGGCAAAGCCAAAAACGGGAGAAAGTTGCCCCGAATACATGGTTGATTGACCATATATGCCCAAAAGGTGATAAACAATCAAAGGGCAAAACAAATAACTATTTGGGAAAGAATGGGCAAGATTGGGCAAGAATGGGCAAAGATGAGCAAAAATGAGCAAATATGGGCAAGAATGGGCAAGATTGGGCAACATGCGCGTGCCGCATGCGAAGTTTTCCCTACCGGGCATTGACCGCCCTTTGACCGTGCCATGGACGCGTGGGCCGACTAACTTGGGGTTCAAGCAAAGTTGCTTAGAGCCGAATTTGAGTTGCGTGGAGCCAAAGTTTTGCTTCCACATGTCGCCCATCTGTTAAGGCGACGAGCCTGTCATCACGGGCGGATGACACGTGGACTGCTAACTCGCCCTTGCAAATGACACGTGTATATGCTGACTCACCCTTGTCACCCCTATATAAACACTACTTGACCCAATGAAATTTGAGAGGAAAAAGATAGGGAAAGAAAAGGCTGCCAAGTTGTTAAGTGATCACCCGTAACCAAGAGATAACTTGGCCGCGATTGAAAAACTTTTCTCTTGATGAAGATCCTTTACCCCTAACTAAAGAATTCATGTCAGTGATCAAGAGAACCTGTTCGTGGATGAGAAATCCCTGTCCGCAACCGAGAATCGTTGAAGCTAACCTTAAACCTTCAGCCGAATCTCTATGAGTCTCGAAGCGTGTAATATGGCACATGATAGGTTTGAGTGTTTATTTGGGTGATTGATTGCTTGTTGGTTTCATGATCATATATACTCTTGTATTCATTGATTTATTTCATGAATTATATGAGTATTGATTAATGGTGGTACTAAGCCGCATATGAGATCTTTTAGATTCTTATGCTTAAGGCTTATGGTTGGGAGGTTGTGGTAAGTAAGGATATAGATGATTCTATGTGTTTAAGTAACCATATGTCTCATAATATCTTGAAATATTGGTTCTTGATGCGTGGTGCTCGTGGGTTAGGAGGCAGAGACCATAAGCGTATCAAGATCATGGTTTTTTCTGACCTTCGTATTGAACTGTGCTATTGTGGGGTCTTGTAACGATGTTACTTGATCGCCATGTAGTGCGAAGGGCTCGGAGAGACGGGGCTAGTTACCCTGGCCGAGTTGTCTACACGACGGTGTAGCATTTTGGTAGGGATGCTCCGGTTACATGCCTTTGTGGTTGTAAAGCGGGAGATCCAGGGATTTTGTGTTTTTGGTGTGGGGTTGTTTGAAGGCAGCATATCGGGCCCTTTAAAACTTAATAAAATTGGAGTCTTAATTGCTTGTGCATATTTTTGGTAGATGACTCAGCAAGCTACATTTCGTTGTTATTCTCTGTTGCGTGTTTCGGGATGGGGAACTAATATATGTTGCAGGTAGACCGAGCTCATTAAATAATCTTAGATTACTTGTGAATCCATTTTGTTTTGCAGGATACCCTAGTGGGAACCATTAGAGGGATGCTCAAGATGTAGGAAAGCTGGTATAGAGTTTGTTGCTTTTGCAAAACTTAATGATTTTAGTTCTTGTTGGATTTGAGCGTATAGGCTCGAGGCGCCATTGTAAAAACGTTTTGGATATTTGGTTGTACGAGAATTTTTATGTTATAAAAGATTATTTTTGTATGAAGAGTGTGTTTCATTCGATCTTAGTCTTGTCCAGGCTAACACAACTCACGATCATGGCAAGGGTTGAAAAGCCTAAACCGCGTTCGTGAGGGATGGTTCATGTGGGTAATCCGGCTAAGGGTCTAAATATATTTGGAACCTATGTTGGGTTGTCTATGTGAGCTATCAATGTAGCATTTCTAGGTTGCCCTTGGCTTGTCCGGCCATAGAGCGATTCAGGGGGCGTTACACTCGCTGCTTTATCTTTTACGGTTTTCTTCTTCTTCTCATTCCTCTTCACATCCCAATAACCTTCAACAAACTTATCCCCATGTATGTCTTCGATCAAGTGATCAAGTGTTGGATCTTGTACTTCATATGGCTTAGTATGAAACAGCTCGCTTACATCATCCTTCATAACCATTTGACGCACATTCAGCTACAACGCAAGAAAATATTGATAACACGGCTTTATAGCCTGTTTTAGCTATTGTTTTCTTATGTTTCAGAGATAATTTGGTGCCATTCTAGAGCCAAGAAAAGGAGAAACACGTATTCTAGGTGCCAAGAAGGTTTTTAAGAGTTTTGAAGCTAAAAGTATCAAAAGGGGATCAATTCCAGTAGTTCAGAAGTTTAGCATCCTTCGGAGGTCTTCCCCATCACGGCAACAAGATATTTCGGTATGCATGGAAAGCTAGAAGAGTCAAGATTAACGTCGATGTCGAACCGAAGCAATCCATGAAGTCGTTCAGAAGATATGACTTGAAGAGTTAAGACATGTCAAAAATCGGCCATTTCGAAACAATAAATCCAAAAAGCATCCGGCCAAGCTAAGGAGACTTGAACCCGGGCAGCTCCGAGAAGCTTATCACCGACTTATAGGTTACGCCCAAGTCCTTCCCTCTTTCTGACACCGTCATTAGGCTCCTTCCCTTAAGCCCACGACTCGGTCCGATCACTTATTCACCCGGCAGATTGACGTTCTTACCCCTAAACCTAATTCTTGGCCTTCAAGTATAAATACTTGTTTTAAGCCCTAACCCTAGGTGTGCCTTCATCACAAGCGAACCCTAGCCATTGCCGAGAGCTGCCAACTCGCCGCTGCACCTCTTGAGCTCGAAGATCACCATCTCTCTCTTTCTCTCTTTCGTTTTGTATAAGATTCTTTAAGGTGGAGCTTTGCCTCTTGTGTTCTACATTCAAAGAAGTAATCTTTAAACCCTTTTTAAGTTTTATTTGTCTTTTTATTATGGCTTACTCAACCCAAATTTTGAGTAGCTCCTTTGCCATGAGAGAGTAGATCTCTAGTTGGGTTTGAGGGGGTTTGAAAGGGGAATTCATGGGGACTTTAGATCCGATTTAGGTTGGCGGATTCTATGGTTTTGTTTGATCGTTTACACTATTCTTTCTAATTGAGTTTAATCTTAATGCATATATGTCCGTAACGTCACCTAGTACTTGATCTTAGGTATTTTATACTTGGTAGAATCTTGTATAATTTCTTGAACTAACTCAACTGAATAAAGAACTATAACCGTTTCACACTCGCCAAGTGATAGGGACTTATGGACTAGAATCAAACTTGAACATAATGCTTTCATCTGTATCTCGAAACCATTTTAGCACCTCCTAGCCGTGTGGACAACTGAGTGGCGAGGTATAGTGAGAATAGCCGGCTTTCACCTAATAGCTGTTAAGGCTAGCTGGTCTTGAATGAGTTTCGTATGTCCGAGAATTGGGAAGTAAACAAACCTAACCATGTTATCACCTGAATTGGGATCTATACCTTTATTTTGAACCATGATATCCAGAGAAACCCCCAAAGACCTAACACTTCTCTCTTATTGCTTCTCGTCTATTTTAGTTACTTGTCTTTTATTTTGCTTATCCACTGGATACAACAACCCCCTCTCTTTTTGTTTGGTCCTAGCTTCACTCTCTTCTAAAGGATTTCTCTGAAGTACTTCTCTCCTTGTGGATTCGATCCTAAAGTACTACTCCTATATATTGTGCACTTTCAGTATTCGTGTGGTCTTTCAGGTAAAAGCCTGAGGCAAAATAAAACACGCATCAAATATAAAAACCATCAGTAAACAATAACCCAGCCATCACAGAACATAACTCATCCGTCATAGAACATAACTTAGCCATCACAGAACATAACTCTGCCATCACAAAACATAACTCAGTCAAATCACTATCATAACAGAGCCAAAACCTTATCTCACCATCATGCGTTGTGATATCTTCAGCAATGGCTGATTCTATTGTAGCATGGGTGCGGTTGCAACCCCATTTAAGCAACGGAATCTCATCCTCTTTGACTACGTTCCCAAATCGCTCTCCAATGGTGTTGATTGAATCATATGCCCAAGCCTATAACACGAAAACCATACCACTGATGGTGTACGACTTGCCAACAGGCCTCATCAACTTTATAGAAACAACAAGGGTTTCAAATGCTGACCGACCCCATGGATAAGTCTTCATGGCTTTGTCATCAAAACTCTTTTAGCACTCTCAAATGGTATCCTAGAGTTAGGATGCAAGCCATAAAGTCCATTCGCTAGAAGAGTCAATAACCCAAACCATATACGCTTTTCAACAGGCCATGCTCTGCACACTACTAAGCCTCGCCTAAGTTCATCTAACTTAGGACCTTCACCGGTTGGCACACCCAATTCCCTGAAGAACGTTTTGTAGTCCGCTGCAGGCTCAAAACTGTTTTGTAGGTAGTGGATATGACCAAATTCATTCAAGCCAAACCTGATAGGTTGACTAGCCACGAGACACCAAATCTCCTTCTTCAGTATTCTTAACTTTCTACAGAGTAGATAATGTAAAGTCTTACCTCACCAAACAAAATGGCTATCAACTAACTTAGCAATTAATCCAAGAGGTGTCTCTTTCATTTGATCTCATGTATCTTGTCCTATTTATTCTCTAATCAGAGGGAAATCTCCCATCTTGTTGTTGTGATTAATGGCTTTAGCCTCCAGATTAGAATCCCCCTCTAGGTAAAGTCTTGGACGGTAATCCCTTGCTTGGTCTTCAGACATCTGATAAACCATAAATCAGCCGTAAGCATAAATTAATTCAGCCACAACATAAAACAACTCAGCCACAAATAACATAACTCAACCAAACCATAAACCAAACTCAGCCATAGGATAACAGAAACTTAGCCAAAACATAAAACAAACTCAGCCACATCATAACAGAAACTCGGCCACGGATGTAAGGTTAAACCATAACTCAGACAAAACATAAAACAAACTCAGCCACAACATAAAACAACTCAGCCACAGATAACATAACTCAACCAAACCATAAACCAAACTCAACCATAACATAAGAGAAACTCAACCAAAAGATAAAACAAACTCAGCCACATCATAACATAAACGCGGCCACAGATGTAAGGTTAAACCATAACTCAGACAAAACGTAAAACAAACTCAGCCACAGATGCATTGATTAACCATTACTCAACCACATCATATAACAAACTCAGCCACATATGCATTGCTAAATCATAACTCAACCACATCATATAACAAACTCAGACACAAATGCATTGATAAATTATAAATCACTCGACAAACAAACAGTAACTCAGCCATCGAATCAAATAGATCTTACAAATCATACACCATATGTTAATCAAGGACGGCGAAAACCAGCCCGAATAAGCATCGTTAAAAACCATCAATAACATCGCAATAGTGTTCGAAAAACGGTTTCAGTGACGGGAATCACTTGCTATAGAACATAGATGTCAGATTCTTGTAGGAAAATTTGAAATAAAGTTAGGTTATACACTTACCGGAACTTAGACAAGTTGAGTTCAAATGGAGAAATGATCTCATAACTCTCTTTCTGCAAACAACAAATCTCTCAACTCCTCTTATTATCTCTATATCCCTTTCTCTTTTAATGATATGTGTATAGACCAATTTACCCCTCCTCCTTCTTTCTCTAATATTCATTTTAAAATTAAATAATTTTAGAAAAAAAAATTGAAACCGAAAAAAAGAACAGAAAACCCGAAACTCTCTCTCCTCTCCTCTCTCTCTCCTCTGAAGCTTGAGCTCACTCTCTCGCTCACTCATCGCTCTCTTGCAGGAATTCGATTTAGATCACCATTGTTGCCATATCCTTATCTCCGGCGACCTTCGTCGACATAGAAAGAAAAAGTATGTTTCTCGAGCTGAATAGAGCTTAAAATTGAAGATTAGAACTAAGAGATTTTGTCAATTAGATTTGAGATTAAGCAAATTGTGTTTGGGTATGCACATTCGAAGTTTATGCATACAGCCTGGGTTGAATAGATCTATCAATGGTTAAGAAATGGATTACAACAACCGAATCATAGTGAATTGTAGTTTGAACCCGAAACCATTCGATTTGAGCTCTTGTCGGAAAATACTTCTGGTAGAACTGAGTAGAACTGCACATGATTCAATTGAAAATTTTATATGTAGTATGACTTAGTTGCACTAGTATTAACCATTTACATGTAGTATTTATTTGGTACAGTAGTATTACCCTTTTTCATGTAGTATTATTAGTTTTACTTATATTATACAGATAGGTGTAGTATGACTAGTTATACTTGTGTTACCCAAAATTGTAGTATAACTAATATATCTGACAGAGTTTTTGTATTGTTGTCGTAGGATACAATGGTGGAGAAGGTGATCATATATTTTCGATGAAAAGATCGAGTGTACAGCTTGATGATGAATACACCAGGAGGGAAAATAACTCTCTCCATGTTAGAAAGTAGAATTTGCTCGAAACTTGGATTAGATGAAAGTAAGGTTAAATTGCAAATGAAGTACAATGTAGTGATTGATATGTCTATAATTTGCATATTTTACACATCCTTTTATCACCATTTTGAGTCTAGTTTCATCCATCTTTCATAGCATTCACCATCATTTTTGTACATTTTGCATCTTTTGTCGAGTCTAGGACTAGTCTTGCATACATTCTTCATTCTGGAGTTGTTTCAGGTGTTTTGGAGCTATTGGTGCTCATAAAGAGGGAAAACAGAACAGAAAGTCACATTTCCACCAACATACTCGATCACCAGTAGCAGAGACGGAAGCAGTCAGCTTAGCAGTCCATCCAGACACTTCTACTCGATCACAGAGGAGACCAGGCAGTCCATTCTGCCAGATATACTCGACCGTAGAGGAGAGGAGGCAGTCCATTCTGCAATTCTACTCTATCGCAGAGGCGACCAGGCCGTTCACTTTGCCAGTCCACCAGTTATACTCGATCGCAGAGGAGAAGAACCAGTCCATCCTGACAGCTGACACACTTACTCGATCACAGAGGCCAAGAAGCAGCCCAGACCATTCTGTCAACCAACCTACTCGACTACCACCTCGACCCTCTGATCAATCCGCACTCAACCAGACAACCTGAGCATCAGAAAGAGTAGAGAAGAGAAAGCCCATTCGAAGCCCATCAAGAAGCCCACTTTGAGCCGACACTCTTGATCACGCTGTTCATGGGCCGTTAAGTGGGCTCGAAGCCCGCTTTCTTATCTTAGTATAAATAAGTCTCTAAGGGTTTTGCCCTGAGACATGCACTTTTAGAGACACAAATTTCGCACTATTATTCAGCAGCCGCTTTTCATTCCTGCAACTTTGTATTTCAATTTTTCTTCTAAGTTATTCAGATTTTGCTTTCATTTGCTTGTTCATCTTTGTTTCATATTTTTAGTATGCAATCTTTCGTTTCTATGTTATTGTATTTAAGCATGTTGTCTGAGTAGTGATTAGGACTTCTGAGGATGGGATAGAGTAGTTGTGGAACCCCTGGTCAAATCTGTTGGTTAAGTGTAGATTTATTGAATCCCTTCTGAATTAGTTGTGTTTACTGCTTATTCCTTTATGATCAACTGGAATCCGATCCCAGACGTTCCAGCGCCCAGAAGGCGTTTAATGGAATGTTGGATCTACTAATTCCAGTGATAATCGTCTCTATCCCAAGGGATTGGCCGTTTAGAGCGGTTATTGGCTTTAACACTCGGTTTTTATTGCCTGCTTAGTTAGAGATCGCTAATGGGAATTAGGTCTGTGTCTAGCTATGCTTGAGGATTTCTATCACGGGAGTGAATTAATCTGTTGTAGAACCTGTTGTCTAGGGATAGCTGAATTGAGATTTGTTAACCAACTGAATTGATCAGGGAGACCACACTATTCGATTACCCCATCCTTAGGAATTTCTCATCCATTTGATTTCTCTGTTTACTTACCTGCTTCATTCACTTGCTAAGCTTTTTCTTTGTTATGCACAGATGGTTGGGCGCAGCTGCTAAGGAAAAAGTGCTGAATTTTAGTATTTTTCTGTTTTCAACCATTCTACTCGATCACATCAGTCTACTAACAGTGAGACTGCGTGATAGAGTAAACTTGTCCATTTCTGCATTTTCACTCTTTGTCATCCTGTTGTACTCGATTACAGGGTCCCTTGTGGCAGTCGACCCTGCGATCGAGTATATCAGTCATTTCTGTGACTTTTTACTGTTTTCTGCATCAACACTAGGACTGTTAGAAAACCAACCAAATTCTGCTTGGCTTGACTTAGCAACTTATGATCTTATCTCATCTGTCTGCATCACACCCATTTGGATTGACACCTAAAAGTACTACAACGACATGATAGTGCTTTTGGATTAATTGAGCAAAAAACCTATTATCAATTTGGCGCCGTTGCCAATTGTGTGTTTGTTTGTTACATTTGAGATTTCAGACTTGCTTAGATCAAGTTCTTTTTCATTTTTCATTTCAGTTACTAACTGTATATTTTTCTTGTTGTCTTCTCGACTGAGGTACACCTCTACTATATTCAAACTCGATCAACAGGCAACGAGAACCTCCTTTTCAACGATAACATCGACCGCCTAGCTCGTGAACTCAGAGAAAGGAGAAACACAGTCAACCTTATACCTCAGTAACCACTCGAAATGGCTGACAAACAAAATCAACAGAATGGCCCTACAAACATTGGTGCTCGAGATGCACCACGGGACCACCGTCAGTGGAAAAGAATTGCACCTCCTGCTATCCAGAACAACAACTTCGAGATTAAGAGTGATCTCATCTTGATGATTCAGGGGAATAAATTCCATGGCCTGCCAATGGAGGATCCACTCGACCACTTGGATGAATTTGATAGGCTCTGCAACCTAACAAAAATCAATGGTGCCAGGGAAGACGGATTCAAGCTCCGTTTGTTTCCATTCTCCTTGGGCGACAAAGCACACATCTGGGAAAAGAATTTGCCCCATGACTCAATCACCACCTGGGATGATTGCAAGAAGGCTTTTTTAGCAAAGTTCTTCTCCAATGCCAGAACTGCAAGACTCAGAAATGAGATTTCTTGCTTTTCACAGAAGACTGGTGAAAGCTTCTCTGAAGCATGGGAGCGTTTCAAGGGTTACACCAACCAATGCCCTCATCATGGCTTCAAGAAAGCTTCTCTGCTCAGCAGTCTTTACAGAGGAGTCCTACCACGCATCAGAATGCTTGTGGATACCGCCAGCAATGGGAATTTCCAGAACAAAGATGTTGAAGAAGGCTGGGAATTAGTTGACAACCTTGCTCAATCTTATGGTAATTACAACGAGGACTGCGACAGAACTATCAGAGGCACAACTGATGACAAACACAGGAAGGAGATCAAACTGTTGAATGACAAGCTGGACAAGATTCTTCTTAGCCAGCAGAAGCATGTGCACTTCCTTGTTGATAACGAGCAGTATCAAGTCCAAGATGGGGAGGTTAACCAGTTAGAAGAAGTTAGCTACATCTACAATCAAGGTGGCTACAAAGGGTACAACAACTTCAAGATGAACAACCCCAACCTCTCTTACCGCAGCACAAACATTGCTAATCCTCAGGATCAAGTGTATCCTCCACAACAACAGCAAGGTCAGAACAAACCTTTTGTTCCCTACAATCAAGGTTTTGTTCCTAAGGAGCAATTTCAAGGGAACTACCAGCAGCAACCACCACCTGAGTTTGCACCTCAACAAAACCAAGGTCCTGATGTACATGATGATGAAATGAAACAGATGGTACAACAGATGCTACAGGGACAAGCATCTAGCTCCATGGAAATTGCTAAGAAGTTAGCTGAATTGCACCAGAAGATGGACTACAGCTACAATGACCTGAATGCCAAAGTGGAGGCGTTGAATTCCAAAGTCATATACTTAGAAGGACAATCCGCATCTACCTCTGCTCCCAAAGTTACGGGACTTCCAGGGAAGTCAATTCAGAATCCCAAGGAGTATGCTAATGTTCATGCTATCAACATAAGGAGTGGAAGGGAGTTATCCACTAGAGAGAGACCCAAGTCAGTCACTGAGGACAGCGCATACCAAGATGGGGAGGATTTCAGTCTCAATAAAGATCAAGCTGACCAGTCACTCGAGCAGCCACTCGACCAGTCACTTGAGCAGCCACTCGAGCAGCCACTTGACCAGTCACTCGAGCAGCCACTCGACCAGTCACTCGAGCAGCCACTCGACCAGTCACTCGAGCTGTCACTCGACCACTTTACTCGACCGACCTTCCCAGGAACTTCACAAACTGCTCTGAAACCAGTTGCTGTCAAAAACAAAGAAAAAGTCTTCATTCCTCATCCTTACAAGCCCCCACTTCCATTTCCTGGTCGACACAAGAAAGAGTTAGAAGATAAGTACAGAGCTATGTTTGCCAAGAACATAAAACAAGTTGAAGCCAAGATACCTCTTGTTGATACTCTCACGCGTATCCCGGATTCCCAAAAATTCCTGAAAGACTTGATCATGGAGAGAATTCAAGAGGTTGAGAAAACAACAGTTATGAGCCATTAGTGTAGTGCCATAATACAGGAGAAAGATGAACCAGAGAAGCTAGGAGACCCTGGTTCATTCACTCTACCATGCTCCCTAGGTTCATTGACATTCAATAAATGCCTTTGTGACCTAGCAGCATCAGTAAGTCTAATGCCACTCTCAGTAGCTAAGAGGTTGGGTTTTAACAAATATAAATATTGCAATATCTTCTTGATTTTGGCTGATGGGTCTGTTAGACAACCTCATGGGTTATTAGAACATTTGCCTATCAAGATTGGAAATGTGGAGGTGCCTACAGACTTCATAGTGTTGAACATGGATGAAGAACCAAAAGATCCCTTGATCTTAGGAAGGCCCTTTTTAGCTACAGCTGAAGCAATCATAGATGTTAAGAAAGGAAAGATTGATTTTAATATGGGGAAGGATTTTAAAATGAAGTTTGACATCAATGATGCTATGAAGAAGCCGACAATAGAAGGACAAACCTTCTTAGTTGAGGAAAAGGATCTGCTAGTTGATGAACTTCTAGTGGAGCTTAAAGAAGCAAATAACTCAAAAACTGTTTTGACCAACAGTGGTAAAGCTGGGTATCTCCCTAGTGAAACTTTGAGTTCTGAGAAGTCATTAGACTCACACAAGGCAACAGTTGGCTCAAAGGTTTACAAGGGCTTGATGGGGTCTGACACAAAGGTTATGAAAGCTAATGAAGTAAGTTCAACACATGCTCGACCAACTGATTCCACCAACAACTCGAAGAAGCCTCCAACTTGCCCTGAAAGCTCATGCTCGACCAAACAACTCATGGTAAGCACTCAGAAGTTAGATGATTGGTTAGAACTCAAGGAGAGATCTAAATGGCAGGAGAAAGCCATACAAGAGCTAACACATATTGTGAAAGAGCTGAAGGATCAAATCAAGGAGCTCAATGGAAAAGCCAACCAAGTACCACTCAACATCAAGGACGCCCCTGACGATGGAGCCACTATTCTTGTCAGCAAAGAAGGATGTGAATTCACATCGGAATGATGTAGAGGAGAAGACTATCTTGATAAAAAAGAAGCTTACTGTGAGGACATGGCCTCTGAGTACCCAATTGCAGACCTGTCAAGAAACCCTAATGAGTATGATGATCACTCTACTCAAGAAGGAGAGGAGACCACATTTCCTCTCTACAACCCACCCTGAGCCTAATGAGTATGAGAAGTCAAGCTTAGAGACTTAAAACAAGCTCACTTGGGAGGAAATCCCATGTCTATCTTTGTACATATCTTTATTTTTCCTTGTTGATTTTGATGCATTTGGTTAGTGTCTTCAGGAGATAAGTATAAAGAGCCTAGTGAAATGGATTCTGATTCTGCGAGTAAAGCAGTATACTCGACCACAGAGCAATGAAAAATACTCGACCATGTTTTAGCTTATCCACGCTAGGAGATCACTCGACCGCGGTTCTGGGCGTAGCAGAAGAAGGGAGGTCTAGTATACTCAGGGTGGTGCTGGCCGCAACAGAGCTGGTGAGGTCGAGTACCCACCTGCTGGAGCTGATACAGAACAGGGCGGCTCGTCTATGGCCTAGGATCAATCACAGGCAGCCATTGACGACCAACTCCGTTCATTCTTCGACTAAGGTAAGCGCCTCACTTCACCATTGTATTATACCATCTCTTGTGATTTGTTCTTTATTTTGTTTATGTGATTGGTTTTGTCTTGAGTACTCTCTTCCAAGTTTATTCACACAGTGGACTGTGTGATTTAAGTTTGGGGGAGGGCCCAGGAAGTGTGTGTTGCATTGTGTATATTTTTGAGTCTGCATTCATCTAAGGCATTGAAAAACCAAAAAAATTTAAAAAATTTCAGAAAACGATTTCACAAAAAAAGAGTGTTCATGTAGTTGCATTACATTTAGGATCGAGTCTAGAGTGTTTCATTTAAGATTGTTGCATATGCATAGGGGATAATGATGAGATAGCCTTGTAAGCATTTTGGTTCACCGGATAAACACAGTGCCCTCGTTGCAAGTTGTCAATTGCGTAGTCAATGAAATTAAAGTCAAACTGAACCATGCCTAGATTGCTCTACTCGACCACACTGTTATGATCTGATACCATTCCCTATCAATTTGGACCTGAATTTGATCTTTAATTATCATGTCTGCATCAAATTTGAACTGATGGATACCCTAAAATACTTGGATTTTCTTATTCATTTTGATCACTCTTGTTAATCCAAGTAGCTGACTCTCCCTATTAGAGCAGTTAACCCGAACCCAAACCTAGACTTTCTTTCAAGCCCTATATCACTTGTGAGTGTTTGTGAGGTCTTATTCCGATTAAGCTTGGTAGAAAGTGTTATGTTCGTAACGACAGAGATAGTGTCTCATGTAGTTCTAGTTCGCATTTTTCAGCCTAGAAAGGACTAGATGGGCGGTTATACTTTGGGTTGGGATGTGTCTAAAAGAAAAGGGTGAATTCATTGATGAGAAGGAAAGGGAAAGAATTCTAGGGGAAGTAAGCTAAAGAAGTTAGAAAAAAATATAGTAAAGGTTTTGGGAATGTTAAAGAAAAGAATGAGGTTCTTGTTAGCTAAAGAAGAAGGGTTAAAAGCCTTTGGTTTTAAAGATTAAAAACAAGAACCTTAGTTGTTAAAGAAATCCAAATCCGCTAGATGTATCAGAGTGTTGAGAAAGCTTCTCCTAGAGTTAAGAGAAAAGAAAAGACTGATATGAAAAAGAGTTTGAAAGATTCATGAGTGCAAAGGGTAGAGTTAAGTTCTTGTATTGGGACTCGAGTTGGGATTACCATGAGAGCTTCATTGTTATACTTTGGGTAGATGGGATCTTATCTCTGTATGCATAACTTGGAACTTATCTTTAGCATTATACTAAAGCTCAATCATTCTTGAGAGATCCCCTGTTACTTAAGCCTATTCTGTAAGGGACCATCTTTGTCTCTTGACCTTCACCTTAGCCAAATGAGTTCATTGATGATGCATTGCTTGATTCACGTTCTAGAACTAATGAATGTTAAAGGGATTGGTAGATTTGAAAGCATGTGTAGGTCGAGTATAAGAGACGGATTGATTGATAACAAGGCATGGCTAACGTTTTTGAGTAAAATTCAATCATATCGCATCTTAAAACTACCAACTTGGACATTGATTTTATTTGCTCTATCAGATGCTTTGGTTCTGAGTCCCCACCTTCAAACCTCTCCTTCAACTATGTCTTCTTATTTGCTTGAGGGCAAGCAAAGACTAAGTTTTGGGGGAGTTGATATGTCTATAATTTGCATGTTTTCAGTTTCCATTCATCATCGTTTTGAGTCCAGTTTCGTATCACTCATCACTGTTTTATATCATTTCTCATCATTCTTGCATACTTTGCATGATTAGGATAGCTTTGCATACATATTGCATTTCTGAGTTGTTTTCAGGTGATTTAGAGCTGTTTGCGAGCAAATTGGAAGAAACGAGCGAGAACCAGAAGACATACTCGACCACCAGGTCGTGTGCATCCAGCACCATACTCGACTGCTTGGTCGAGTGACTTTGGAGCTATTCTTCCCATCTACTCGACCCCCAGGTCGAGTAACCTCAGCTCAGGCCACTCGATGACGCCACTCGACCCCCTGGTCGAGTATCACTTCGCCACACCACCTGACCACACTCGGCCGTTCACTCTACCACCTTACTCGACCCCCTGGTCGAGTATCATCACTCACCACCAACACCATCACTCGACCGGACACTCGATCACATCTTCATAGTCTACTCAAATCCGCACTTAACAAGACAAGCTGAGCACAAGGAAGAGAAGAGGAGAAGACGAAGTGTTTGGAAGCGGCCTGGACCTCCATCGGATCACGAAGCCCATCTTGGCCCATTATCATTCTATGGGCCGGGTGATTAGGTTATTGGCCCGTTTACTATCATTTTATTTCTTTTTGTATAAATAGATGTCTTAGGGTTTTGTCCTGAGACATCTAGTCGACATTGAGTTTTTGCTTCAGTTTATTTTCTGTTTTACTCTACTGCGCCGCTTTTGCTTCTACAACCTGTAATTCGAGATTTTTCCAAGTTATTCAGATTCTGCATTTGATTTCATCTATCATCTTGTTTCTCTACTCTTTATCTCTTTACTTATGCAATATTATCATTTACCTGCGTTTATGTCTTTGAGCATGTTGTCTGAGTAGTGACTTAGAATTCTTAAGGATGAGATAGAGTAGTTGTGGAATCCGTAGTCTGTAGAATGGTTAAGTTTTAGAATTGATTGAATCCCTTCAGGATTGATCAACTGGAATTCGATCCAAAGCATTCCTGCACCCAGAAGGTGTTCGATGGAATGCTTGATCCACTAGTTCCTGAGATATTCGTCTCTAATCCAAGGGATTGGCCGTTTAGAGCACTTATTGACTTTATCAGTCTGTTCTTATTGCCTGCATAGTTAGATTCTGTTAATGGGAATTAGTCTGGGCTAGCTTTGCTTGAGGATTTCTATCACGGGAGTGAATTGATCTGTTGTTGAACCTATTGTCTTGGGATAACTTGATTGTGCTTGTTAACCATTCGAATAGGCTAGGATACCACTCTATTCGATTACCCCATCCTTAGGAATTTCTCGTTTATCTGATTTCTCTGTTTTATCGTTATCGCTTAATTGTTCTCATTGCCTGTTTCTTAGTTTTTGCAATTACTCGACCAACTTACTCGACCACACCCAAAGTCTGGCAACAGACTGTGCAGTCGAGTACAGTTGTCTCGTTTCCTATCTGTTACTCGACCTTTATACTCGACCACACCCAGTGTCTGGCAACAAATTGTGCAGTCGAGTATAGCTGGTTCATATCCTGTCTGTTACTCGATCACATCCTACTTGTGGCATCAGCCTGTTGTGGTCGAGTGATTTTAGTAATTCTGTTATCGTTTCTGTTTTCTGCATGTTCGCTTAGGACTGTTAGAAACCCCAAAACTGTTATTGCTTGGCTTGACTTAGTGACTTCTGATCACATCTCATCTGTTTGCATCACACCCATTTGGATTTACACCTAAAATACTACAACGACATGATTGGTGTTTTAGGATAATTGACTGAAAACCTATTATCAATTTGGCGCCGTTGCCAATTGGGTGTTTGTTTGCTATATTTGAGATTTCAGAATATTTAAGATCAAGTTCTTTTTCATTTTTTCTAAGAGTTACTAACTTTGTGTTTTTTCTGTTTGTCTGTTTTGATTCAGGTACTGCGAATCACCATCTTCACCACTTGGTACTCGTTGTATGCAAACACGATCACAAGGAAATCAGAATCTCCTGTTCAACGATAACATCGACCGTATTGCACGCCAACTCAGAACACAGACAGAAACAGACACAATGGCTGCAGTTGTAGATGAGCAAGTGCAACCAAACAACATAGGTGCAAGCAATGCACCACGAAACCACAATCAGCGTAATGGCATCGTACCTCCACCTGTGCAGAACAACAACTTTGAGATCAAGAGCAGTCTCATTGCCATGGTTCAGAGCAACAAGTTCTACAGCCTCCCTATGGAGGATCCACTCGATCACCTGGACGAGTTTGATAGGCTCTACAGCCTAACAAAGATCAATGGAGTTAATGAGGATGGCTTCAAGCTCAGATTGTTTCCATTCTCTTTTGGAGACAAAGCCCATCAGTGGGAAAAGTCGCTTCCTTAAGGCTCTATTACCTCCTGGAATGACTACAAGAAAGCCTTTTTGGCTAAGTTTTTCTCAAACTCTAGGACTGCGAGACTAAGGAATGATATCTTCGGTTTCACACAAACAAATAATGAGACTTTCTGTGAAGCATGGAAGCGCTTCAAAGGTTATCAGACGCAATGTCCTCATCATGGTTTCTCCAAAGCTTCACTTCTTAGCACTCTCTATAGAGGTGTCCTTCCCAAGATCAGGATGCTTCTTGATACCGCTTCTAACGGGAACTTCCTCCACAAAGACGTTGAAGAAGGATGGGAGCTGGTAGAGAACATGGCACAGTCGGATGGCAACTACAATGAAGATTACGATAGAAGCACCCGCCACAGCTCTGATTCTGATGAGAAGCACCGCAGGGAAATGAAAGCTATGAATGACAAACTGGACAAGCTACTCCTTGTGCAACAGAAGCACATTCATTTTTTAGGTGATGATGAGACATTCCAAGATCAGGATGGGGAGACTCTGCAGTCAGAAGAGGTCAGCTATGTGCAGAACCAAGGAGGTTACAATAAAGTTTTCAACAACTTTAGGCAAAACCATCCCATTCTGTTTTATAGAAGTACAAATGTTGCAAACCCGTAGGACCAAGTCTACCCTTCACAGCAGCGGAATCAACCCAAGCCCTTTGTTTCATATAACCAAGGTCAGGGTTATGTTCCTAAGCAGCAGTACCAGGGCAACTATCAGCAGCAACTTCCACCACCTGGGTTCACACAGCAGCACCAACAACCTGTTTCAACAACTCCAGATTCAGACTTGAAGAACATGTTACAACAGATTCTCCAAGGGCAAGCAACAGGAGCAATGGATTTGTCCAAAAGGATGGCAGAAATTCATAACACGGTTGACTGCAGTTACAATGATATCAATATCAAGGTTGAAGCACTGACATCTAAGATCAGATACATAGAAGGCCACACTGGGTCAACCTCAACACCCAAATTTACAGGACCTTCCGGAAAATCAATGCCAAATTTAAAGGAGTATGCTCATGCTATCACACTTAGAAGCGGTAAAGAATTACCCACAAAGGATAGTCCGAACCAGAACACTGAGGACAGTGTGGAGCGAGATGGGAAGGATTTCTGTCAGAATGAAGATTCTGCTGAAAAAGCAATAGAAGAGCCTATACTCGACACACCTACTCGAGCACTAGCTCCTGCAGCATCTCCTCTTGTTGAAAAACCAGCTGCCGCCAAAACCAAAGACAACCTCTTCGTTCCCCCACCTGACAAGCCCCCACTCCCATTTCCTGGTCGATTCAAGAAGGTCATGATACAGAAGTACAAAGATCTCCTCGAGAAACAATTGAAAAATCTTGAAGTCACGATGCCTCTTGTCGACTGTCTTGCACTTATACCAGACTCTAACAAATATGTGAAAGACATGATTACAGAGAGGATCAAAGAAGTCTAAGGAATGGTGGTGGTAAGTCACGAATGCAGTGCGATCATTCAGCAGAAGATCATTCCAAAAAAACTAGGAGATCCTGGTTCGTTCACTTTGCCTTGCGCTCTTGGTCCCTTAGCCTTCAGCAAGTGCCTCAGTGATCTAGGTGCATCTGTGAGTCTCATGCCTCTCTCTGTGGCGAAGAAACTGGGCTTCAACAAGTACAAGCCCTGCAATATATCCTTGATCCTACCTGACAGATCTGTTAGAATTCCCCATGGTATGCTGAAGACTTACCAGTCATGATAGGCGTGGTCGAAGTACCTACAGACTTTGTGGTTTTAGAAATGGATGAAGAACCCAAAGACCCTTTGATATTGG
Organism: Arabidopsis suecica; assembly: GCA_019202805.1. Classification (NCBI taxonomy): domain Eukaryota; kingdom Viridiplantae; phylum Streptophyta; class Magnoliopsida; order Brassicales; family Brassicaceae; genus Arabidopsis; species Arabidopsis suecica. The sequence continues at coordinate 3,139 of JAEFBJ010000119.1, read as the reverse complement.
GAAGACCATTTTTAGTTACAGCTGGAGCTATCATTGATGTTAAGAAGGGAAAGATTAATCTCAACCTCGGGAGAGATCTCAAGATGACCTTCGATATCACCAACACCATGAAGAAGCCTACAATAGAAGGAAATGTTTTCTGGATTGAAGAGATGGATATGTTAGCTGACGAAATGCTAGAAGAGCTAGGAGAAACAGATCATCTACAGAGTGCTCTAACAAAGGATAGCAAAGAAGGAGATTTACATTTGGAGACTTTGGTGTACCAGAAGCTTTTAGATGAACACAAAGCAGTTAAGAATCCAGGAGAATATGAAGATTTGGGTGAAAAGGCAAGGGGGGAATATATACTTGACCACATCACTCGACCAACAACCCATGATGTATACTCGACCGAACTACTCGATCACAACCCCTCCTCTGAAGCCAACTTAGTATCCGATGACTGGTTTGAACTCAAGGCACCCAAGGTAAATTTGAAACCGCTACCAAAAGGGCTAAGGTACGTTTTTCTTGGACTAAACTCTACTTACCCTGTCATAGTGAATGATGAGCTAACTACTGATCAAGTAAACCTGCTGATAACTGAGCTCAAGAAGTATAGGAAAGCTATAGGATACTCGTTAGATGATATTAAGGGGATTTCACCCACCTTATGCACCCATAGAATCCATCTTGAAAATGAATCCTACTCTAGCATTGAACCTCAAAGGAGATTAAACCCAAACTTGAAAGAGGTTGTGAAAAAGGAGATACTTAAACTATTAGATGCTGGGGTTATCTACCATATCTCTGATAGCATTTGGGTATCTCCAGTTCACTGCGTTCCTTAAAAAGGAGGTATAACAGTTGTTAAAAATTCTAAAGATGAACTGATACCCACTAGTAACTGGACATAGGATGTGTATTGATTATAGGAAGTTAAATGCTGCCTCTAGAAAAGACCATTTCCCATTGCCCTTCATTGATTAGATGCTAGAAAGATTAGCAAACCATCCTTACTATTGCTTCTTGGATGGTTATACCGGATTTTTTCAAATCCCTATTCACCCAAATGACCAAGAGAAAACTACTTTTACTTGTCCTTATGGGACCTTTGCTTACAAGTGTATGCCTTTCGGTCTCTATAATGCACCTGCTACTCTTCAGCGGTGCATGACTTCCATTTTCTCGGATTTGATAGAGGAGATGGTAGAGGTATTCATGGATGATTTTTCTGTTTATGGCTCTTCCTTCTCCTCGTGTTTGTTGAACCTGTGCAGGGTACTTAAAAGATGTGAAGAGACAAACCTGGTACTAAACTGGGAAAAATGCCATTTCATGGTTAGAGAAGGCATCGTTTTGGGGCACAAAATTTCTGAGGAAGGAATAGAGGTTGATAAGGCTAAGGTTGACGTGATGATGCACTTGCAGCCGCCAAAGACTGTCAAGGACATAAGGAGTTTTCTTGGTCATGCAGGATTTTACAGAAGATTCATCAAGGATTTCTCCAAGTTGGCGAGACCGCTCACCAGACTTCTGTGAAGGAAACCGAGTTTGCATTTGATGAAGAATGTTTGACAGCCTTTAAGTTAATCAAGGAAGCTTTGGTCACTGCCCCAATAGTCCAAGCACCAAACTGGGACTTCCCATTCGAAATCATGTGCGATGCTTCAGATTATGCAGTAGGAGCAGTTTTGGGCCAGCAGATCGACAAATAGCTACATGTGATCTACTACGCGAGCAGAACGATGGATGATGCACAGGTAAGGTATGCCACTATAGAGAAGGAACTGCTAGCTGTGGTATTTGCATTCGAGAAATTTAGAAGCTACCTAGTGGGTTCTAAGGTGACAGTTTACACTGATCATGCTGCTCTGAGGCATATAAATGCGAAGAAGAATACCAAACCTAGGCTGTTGAGATGGATCTTATTGCTCCAAGAGTTTGACATGGAGATAGTTGATAAGAAGGGAATTGAAAACGGTGTAGCTGATCATCTGTCTAGGATGAGAATTGAACACGAGGTCCCTATTGACGACTCCATGCCAGAAGAACAGCTAATAGCAATTCAGCAACTTAACGAGAGTGCTCAAATTCGAAAATCATTAGATCAAGTATGTGCAATTGAAGAAAAGCTTCTGTGGTATGCTGATCACGTCAATTACTTGGTTAGTGGTGAAGAGCCTCCGAATCTGTCAAGCTATGAGAAGAAGAAGTTCTTCAAGGACATTAACCATTTCTACTGGGACGAACGTTATCTCTACACACTCTGCAAAGATAAGATCTACAGGATATGCGTCTCAGAAGACGAAATCGAAGGCATCCTACTGCACTGCCATGGGTCTGCCTATGGTGGCCATTATGCAACATTCAAGACTGTGTCAAAAATCCTGCAAGCAGGTTTTTGGTGGACGACAATGTTTAAGGATGCTTAGGAATTTATCTCAAAATGTGACTCGTGTCAGAGAAGAGGGAACATCAGTAGAAGGAATGAGATGCCTCAGAATCTGATCTTAGAAGTGAAGATCTTTGACGTTTGGGGAATTGATTTTATGGGTCCGTTTCCTTCTTCTTACGGGAACAAGTACATACTGGTCGCAGTAGACTATGTATCAAAATGGAGTAAAGCACAAGGTAGCCACTCCTTATCATCCACAGAAGAGCGGGCCAGTGGAAATCTCCAACAGGGAGATAAAAGCAATTTTAGAGAAAACAGTGGGAATTACAAGGAAAGATTGGTCTGCTAAGCTCGATGACGCACTATGGACTTACAGAACAACCTTCAAGACCCCGATTGGCGCGACTCCTTTCAACCTTCTCTATGGAAAATCCTGTCACTTGCATGTTGAACTCGAGTATAAAGCCATGTGGGCAGTTAAACTCCTGAACTTTGACATTAAAATCGCCGAGGAGAAGCGGTTGATCCAGTTGAACGATCTCAATGAGATTCGCTTAGAAGCTTATGAGAGTTCCAAAATCTACAAGGAGCGAACCAAGTCTTTCCATGACAAGAAGATAGTCTCAAGAGGTTTTAAGGTTGGTGATCAAGTGCTGCTGTTCAACTCTCGCCTGAGGCTTTTTCCAGGCAAGCTCAAGTCTAGATGGTCTGGTCCTTTCTCTGTTACTACAGTCCGACCTTATGGTGCTATTACTCTAG
>JAEFBJ010000118.1:0-50000 GCA_019202805.1 Arabidopsis suecica | reverse complement strand
CCCAAAATTGAATCTTTCGTCTCCACCTTTAAACCCTAAATCTCTTCCTTTTATCTCTAACTACGCTTCTTACATTCCAAATTCTTCATTGTTCTTCTCATTTCTCTCTTCCTTTGCGCTCTTCTTTCACCCACCGTCTCACGTTTCAATTGAAGATTGTTTCAGTCGGAGAAGGTTTGTTTTTTTTGTCTCTCTTTTCCCTTTAAATTTGCAGCTTCTAATCCGTGTTTGTTGGGTTTGTCTCTCTTTTCTTTAAATCTGCAGTTTTAAGGGGTAAAAGTTTTAGAGTTCTTTGTGCACACAAGGTGTTCGACGAAATGACCGTGAGACAAAAACCAAAGAAACGATTCACCATCTATTTCTCTGATTTAGTTTCTCTCTTGTCCAAGGTTGTGGTCTATCTCTAATCATTATGATTCATCAACCTAATTGCAGAAAGTTTACCTACAACTTCTTAAGTGTTATTCCTCATGTGGAATTCTGTTGTGTTTATGGTTTGACATTCATTCAGCCGTGGACATTTTAGTATCTCAGTATTGTTAAGTAATGTCACTTTGTTAGCATATGTAGCATTCAAGATTTTATTCGTTCCTTTATGTTGTTTTGGTGATTACTTGGTTAATTTGTTTAGGTTTTACTTGAGGACTTTGGTTTTGTTTTTATTTGTCTTCCTCTTGATGTGATTTGGTTTTGTATGGCATTGAGAAACTTGAACAGAGAGAAACAAGAAAAGTTTTTGGGTTCTAGGTTTTTATTCTGATTTAGCCTAACAGATAAAGTTTTGATTTTTCTCTTAATCATTGCAGGTACTAATCAAATTGCCATGGCCAAGAACTCCTTCAAGCTGTCTAATCCTTTGGGTTAGTTTCATTTTCTCTTCTATTCTTTTTGACTTTTTGCTTGATTGATATCACTCGATAAGCGTTTGAAGATGTTTACTTCTTTGGTTTCTTTTAATCTTGTTTTGCTTTAGATTGTGTTATGATTCTGATAGTTGTTTAAGACACTCAATTTTGATTAGTCTTGTTACGAGTTAGAGATAAAGCGATCGAGATCAAAATGAAGCAACACAACCAGCGTAAAGTTTGAGGTACCCGTACGTTGTTCAGACATTGTATAACAATATTTTTTCTCATGTAAGAGACTCTTCATTTCTGTTTCATACCTCCTCCCAGAACATTAACAACTTTCAGTGTCACTTGTTATCTTGTCTTGATAGCTTTCAGATTCAATGATGAGTAACTTGAGCTTTATGTTTTCACATATACGCAAAAAATGGGAAGTTCATTTTCCATTTGATTTATGTTTTCTTGCAGCCTATAGCTTTCAAGTTGTCGAAAGATGATTTCTTATTTCTCCTTCTGTTGTTGTACGACAATATGATTGGAGCTAACAGGTTTGGTTTTATCTCTTAACTTTAAATGGTCTATTGAGCTGTAACTTTGTTAAGACCATCTCACTGGATTTGGTGTTAAAAGACATTCTTTTTCTGTTATGAATTTGGTAAATGTCAAAACTGCAGGTTGTGCCTCTCCCAAATAGTTCTAGACCTGGTCACTTCTTCAACCTAAGTAAGTAAATATAATCTTCTTCTTTGAAAAACTCACTTACTTTACTTATGCAAGGCAGCCAATAATGAAGAAAATAACCAAACTGCAGAGGATATGGAGAAGAAGTGAGTGTGGAAACCAACCTAAGTTCTTAGAGGGAGAGAAAGAGCAAACCAATGGAGTTCTTCGTTTAGTTTATCTGAATTGCGGTACTATTGATGTTGTTTAAGAGTTGTTCTAACAAATAGTGTTGAATGCTAAACTATGTATATTTTGATAATCTATAGAAAGAAACATGCTTTTAATAAGTTGCTTTTGTAACCTAAAATTATTTGGATCTCAAATCTATATATTATTACAGCGTAAGAATGTGCTATAAAAAGAAATAAAACATTTTAATAAAGCTATGGTAGAAAGGACTAATAATAACATGAAAATGACTTATTATATAACTAAAAAAGAATATAACGTCGATATATCAAAGCGTTTATCTAATGTTATGGTAGAATAATCTATCATAACATACCGAAAAAATGCTATCGTATGTAAAAAGTCTACCATAACAGGGGAATAAGATAACGTTTATGAAAACGCTATTTGATGACATATAATAGCTCTTCTCTCTTGCTAATAATGTGGATATTTCTTGTAGTGAGAGGATAGTGTTTTAGGATTAATTGACCATAAAACCCTACTATAAGGAATACCGGTCCACTTGCTTACTATCTCTGCTATGTGGACATCACTTACCTCTTCTTGGAGTATTGAGTTATCAGAATCTTCGGGACTGGTGAGATTCTTCTTTGCTTCTTCTAAACCGGCGTTGGAGAGACATAAGTGTTCCATACATTAGATCAGCAGTATCGCTTAGACCACATTCACGTTCGACGGATTTATCAATCTGTAAAACTTATCAATCAGCAGCTTCATCAACAAGATCACGAGAAACTTTATCTTTAAATAGAAGAACAACTTGTAAAAAATCACGAGAAGGTGCGAGTTAGGTACCTTTGTCTAGAAGAAAGCGTTCAGTGATGTAGCGGTCTGCCAAAACCGCTGCTGAAACTAAAGAACCATTTGATATCTTAAGACCATGATGTAACTCATACCGCTTTCTTAAGCCACGAAGAATCGAGATGGTATCTTCAACAGATGGCTGATTACAGAACACTTTCTGAAACCTACGTTCTAGAGCTGGATCTTTCTCCATATATTTGCGGTATTCCGTAAGCGTAGTTGCGCCAATGCATTTCAGTTCACCTCTTCAAAGCATTGGTTTCAAGAGGTTGCTCACATCCATTGTATCACCCTCACAAGCTCCTACACAAGGTTAATAACATCAGTCAATTTTATTAGCCTCCACATCCTAACCATAGCCCTATATTGGTGAGGCAATGTCGCGTAAATAAATAACGTTTTACTAATGAAAGGTCATCTGCCCCAACAATAGTGTGGATTTCATCAATGAACAAGATTATCTTGCCATTGGATGAATTTATTTCCTTCAACATTGCTTTTAACTTTTCCTCAAAATCTCCTCGATATTCTGTACCAGCAAGCATGTGGGATACGGGCCTTGCCCTTCATACCCAGTTCGGCCCAAGCACAAAATGAACAAGTCAAAATGGCCCACCAGAAGAACGGCCCATCAGAAGAACGACCCATCAGATCGATCGGCTCGACCCAGATGAGAGCTGCTCGGCCCAACAACATCTAGTTGGCCCAGATGAAAGCCGCTCGGCCCAGCCCGACAAACCTGAGAGGGTTAAAACGTAAAATCGCAGGGGAGACCCTAGGTCAATTCCTAGCCTATAAATAGCAGCAGACACTATTGGCAATTGGGCTCGGACCAAGAGTTATTACCTAGAGAATTTAAGAGAGAATAATTGCCTAGCTTTGTTGTCTCTTACTTTCTCGTTTTCCCTTCTGTATTTTTTGGTTTTCCGACTTGTACTTTCGGTTTTCCATTCTGTACTTTCGGTTCTCCGATCTGTACTACGGTTTTTCGTTATTTTAAATTACCATCTTTTCCGTTCGTCATTAATAAAAAAGCTACTCTGTTCTCCCTAACCCCTTAGTTATTTATTGTAACAACCTTGGTACAAACAATTGGCGCCTACCGTGAGGCTAGGCATAGTTTTCTTCTGATATTGACGAGCAAATACGATGTTGCCAGTAATCCCGGAGCCACGACGAGATGACGGAAACCTCGAACGAACAAGGAGTCGGAACCAGCGCGCCTCGTGCCGCACCACCAGCTCGGCGGATGACGCCACCACCAGCTCGGTAGACGTTGCCACCACCAGCTCGGCAGACGACACCACCACCAGCTCGGCCGACGACGCCACCTCCGGATGAAGCTCCTGTCGCAGTTCCGGATGCAGCTCCTGTCGCAGCTCCCCGCCGAACTCGGAGAGACAACTCCACGAGGAACCAATCTCGACGAAGTCATCCGATCTTTCCTCAACTGACTCAACTTACAGGACGCAAGAACTTACAGGACGCAAGAACTTCCGAACGTATCAATGCGATCGTCGCTGCCTAGGAGGCCTCGCAAAATCAGATCGAGCAACTCTAGTCCTCTGCAGCTCGTGCCGGTCGACAACTTAGCGATGACGAAACAATCCTGCCCCAGCGAACTCCAATCATGGAAAGACTGGCAAAACGACGCAATAGGCCTGCCTCCATCGTCGTTGGGTCCATCGACGAGCACACCCGTGAAAATGCGCCGAACCGTGACAACCGGTCGAGCGTCGACACTCGAGCACGCCGAACAGAAGACGATGATACCGGTGCGCCCGATCGAGAACTCCAGCAACTACGAACCACATTGAAAGATATGTCGTCCAAGATGCATTGCGCCGTCAGCTCGGCCCCAGAACTAGATAAAGTATTAGAAGAGACGTAGCGCTCTCCTTTCACTTCGCGCATCTCCAACGTTCGTATTCGCCACATCAGCAAAATTAAGTTGGCAAACTACGAAGTACTCGTTGACCCAAGGCCATTTCTAACGTCTGTAAGCATAGCGATCTTCTCCGATGAGGAGCGAGATACCGGAAGTTGCCAACTCTTCGTGGAACATCTAAGTGAAGCCAATTCGATCGACAGCTTCCACGAGCTCACCACAAGTTTTCTGAAAAACTACGGAGTTTTCATGGACAAAAGGTGCCTCTAATGTCGACCTGTGGACAATGGCCCAAACAGCTAAGGAATCACTCCTAAGTTTCATCGGAAGATTCAAAGAAATCATCACTAGCGTAGCTACCCATGATGATGCTGCAATCACGGCTCTACGCAATGCGCTCTGGCACGAGTCACGATTTAGAGAAGATCTTATCCTTAACCAACCAGCGACCCTAGCGGATGCACTGCATCGTCCAAACCGGTTCATCGAAATAGGGGAAGATAAAGCGGCCATGGCAAAACGACAGGGCTCGGCGAAAGCACCGATCGCAAAGGAAAAACCAAAAGAGGAGCATCACAAGCCTCGACAGCACTACGACGCTGACTACGCTAAGGAAGAGAAACTAAAAAAAGGAACGTCATAGTACGTTGGAGACGCGGCACCGCGATCCGATAAACCATGGAATAAGTGGAATCGATCGGCCGATACCAAAGGAGACCAAAAATACTGTGAGTCGAGAATGCCAACAAAGATAATCAAGACGATAAACTGAAATGCCCCGATCCGGACTGCCTAAAGTCCGGACGAGATCTCTCGACCCAAGCCACTAAGTGACTCGGCCCTAACCGTTTTATGAGGTTCTTTCCTAGTATAATCCGTTTCATATGATTCCGTGATTCATTATATGAGACGAATAGAGTAAACAAATAATCGGATACTTTATTAATTAAGCAAAGGATTCGATACAACCTATGAGTTTGCATATAAGCTATTACAAGTCATATAATCGATCCCTACACTATCCGAACTATGACCACCCATCATCCCGGCCTTGAGTCTCTCGCGCCTAAGCCAAGTCCTTCCCACGATCACCATTCGTTCCTGAAAGTCATAGAGCCATAAGTCCATGCAATGCTCTATATGTCATACACTACTTGGATCCGTTGAGAGGATTCAGAGAGGGGAAGATCGCGCATCAGTCCGGCCGATTCTCGGTAGGTCAGTTTAGACCCGCCGGTCCTCCGCTGAGCCGCGTCCCCGCTTCAGCCGATCCCTACCCGGACCGAGTCTTGTGTAGGATGCACATGACCCAGATACTACCCAGCCCTCTACTCGATCCTTTCAAGGATCCGACTACTAACTCACATCCTAGAATCCTTAGACTCAAAGTCTAGGATCCCTTACCTTCCTTCTCGATGTTAGGTCGATCCTACCCTTCTTCTTCCTTGCCGGTCACGGCCCGACTACCGAATCCTAAGACTATTTATTCTCCCGAGAGGGAGAGAGTTTAATGGTTAGTTTCTGATGTTTTCGGTGTGTTATGTTGTCTGGAATGGTCCTGGGCGCCCTTCCTTATATAGAGGATGAAAAGATGCTTCCAGAATTACACATCCGTTCCTTGCACATTTCCGAAGAGCTGCACCTTTCCGTAGAGTTGCACCTTTCTGAAGAGTTGCATCTCTTCGCCCGTAACTACCGAGCTAGTCAGACAGTCGGCCAGCTACCTCGAGCTCAACCGTCACTTGTCCAGCTACCTCGAGCTTAACTGTCACTCGTCCAGCTGCCCGAGCTAGACTGTCACTCGACCTGAGTAACCGTCACTCCTTCCAGCTGAGCTTGAGCTTCGGGCGAGCTGGCCCAGCTGATTTCCTTACGATCCTAGCTTAGCCCACATGATTTTCCCTTTGTCCGAGCTTATGGCCAGCTCCTTCTCACTTGTCCGAGACTCCACCTTCTTCTCTCGGACCAAGTCCTAGCCAACGATCCTATTGAGGATCGCGGGCGTTACAAGTCTCCCCCCCCCTTGAATTGGATTCGTCCCCGAATCCGCATCAAGTTGATCTTTACCCATCTCCTTGAACCACTCCGGAAAATTGGCCTTCATCTTATTCTCGGTTTCCCAAGTGTATTCTTCACGGCCTCCACAATTCCGGCCTCCACAATTCCACAAGACTTTTATTAAATCCCTTGATTTTCCCCGAGTCCCTTCCTTCATTCGGTCCATGACCCGTATCAGCCATGCTTCCACTGTCATGTTCTCCTTTAACCCGGGAGGTACATCTTCCACGCTTTCTTCTTGATCACTTAAACACTTCCGTAGTTGTGATACATGGAAGACGTTGTGAAACGTGTTTAGTTTTGGAGCAAGGTCAAGTTTGTATGCCACCGCCCCTACTCGTTCGATCACCTTGTACGGGCCAACATACCTTGGGCTTAACTTTTTCCTTGAGGTGAATCGTCTTGCCCCTTTGTAGGTCATCGCCTTTAAGTACACCAAATCTCCCAATTGGAAATCCAATTCCTTTCGACGCTTGTTGGCATAGCTTTTCTGTCGATCTTGGGCTTCCTTTAACTTGATTTTTAAGAACTTCATTCTCTCCGTGGTTTCTTCCACGATCGTAGGTCCGAAAAACCGACGTTCGCCCACTGGCGTCCAACACAACAGTGTTCTACAAGCTCAGCCATACAACGGACCTTATCGCTGATTTTCTTATCGAGCTTCCACCGGACCTTATCGTAGGAGTATTCCCCGTCGAAAAGTGGATCATGCACGTCGACGGTGCTTCATCTCGACACGGCTCAGGAATAGGTGTCCGCTTGGAATCTCCGACAGGTGAAATACTAGAGCAGTCGTTCCGCTTAGGGTTCCCAACATCGAATAACGAGGCAATACGAGGCTCTTATCGCAGGTCTGTGCCTAGCCCATGGAATCGGGGTAAAGAAAATTCAAGGTTACTGCGACTCTCAACTTGTCGCCAGCCAGTTCAGTGGTAGCTATGAGGCAAAAACGAACGAATGGATGCTTACCTTAAAGTTGTACGAGAACTCTCTTACAATTTCGAAGTTTTTGAGCTCACCAAGATTCGCAGCAACGATAACGCGACTGCAAATGCCTTAACCGTTCTCGCCTCCACATCTGATCCCGACTTGCGACGCGTGATCCTGGTAGAATGCATCGATGTTCCTAGCATAAAGCTACAAGGCTCGACCACCGAACCATCTGAATATCCTGTCATCGACTTAACTAAAGAACAACCCAGCATCGTCATGGTTATCTTACCACCGGCGACCGACCGCTCGGAAGATGCCGGCCGTTTTGGCAACTTAGTCTGTTCAAGCGATCCTGGTTAGTCTAGCGGTTCCAACCGATCAGATGACTCCAACCAATCAGCCGACTTTGATTCCCCTACTTCAACCAATTGGATAGAAGAAATCTGCTCCTATATAGCTGATGGAATTGTTACCAAGGACAAATGGGCAACACGAATTCTCCGCGCTCGAAGCGCTCAGTATACGCTTCACCATGAACATCTTTTACGGTGGAGTGCAACTGGAGTCCTCTTGTCTAGTCTCGACGACGAGGAAGCACAGCAGGTCATGAGAGAAATCCACGTAAGAGCCGGAGGTAACCATTCAGGCGGTCGCGCTTTGGCTTTGAAGATTCGCAAACATGGACAATACTGGCCGACCATGAACGCAGACTGTGAAAAATTCGTCTCTCGTTGCGAAAAATGCCAGCGTCATGCTCCGTTTATCCACATTCCATCAGAAGTCCTCCAAACCGCCGCACCACCTCATCCTTTTATGCGGTGGGCGATGGATATAATTGGACCATTCCCTGCTTCTCGTTAGAAAAAATATAATCTCGTGATGACGGACTACTTCACGAAGTGGGTCGAGGCTGAATCATATGCTCGCATCCAATCCAAAGAAGTGCAAAACTTTGTTTGGAAGAACATCATTTGTCGTCATGGACTTCCATACAAAATTGTTACTAACAACGGCACCGCGTTCACAACGCTCCCATTCGAAGGCTTTTGCGCAAAATAGAAAATCCGTCTCAGCAAATCAACTCCACGATATCCGCAAGGCAACGGTCAAGCCGAAGCGACTAACAAAACAATTCTCGATGGACTCAAGAAAAGGCTCGACGAAAAGAAAGGAGCTTGGGCCGACGAACTCGACGGAGTACTTTGGTCATACCGAACGACACCGCGTCGATCAGCTGACAGAACTCCGTTCTCCCTAACATACGGGATGGAAGCCCTAGCACCGTCTGAAGCCGGCCTCCCCACAGTTCGCCATTCTATGTTGATCAACGATCCCACTCTAAACGACCAGATGGTCCTTGACAACCTCGACAACCTTGAGGAACAACGTGATCAAGCACTTCTTCATATCCAAAACTACTAACAAGCAGCTGCCAAGTTCTACAACAAGAATGTAAAGAATCGACTATTTGCAGAAGGCGACTTGATCCTCCGTAAAGTTTTCAAAAACACGGTCGAACAGAACGCTGGCAAGTTGCGAGCTCATTGGGAAGGTCCGTACCTTATATCCAAAGTCGTGAAACCCGGTGTCTACGAACCTCTCATCATTGATGGCACACCAATTCCTCGTTCATGGAACTCCGCAAATCTGAAACGTTACTATTACTAACGCCAAACGGCGTAAAAAAAAAAAAAAAAAAAAACGCGAGCTACAATCGGCTTCATCCCTTTCAAGGGGTATGTAGGCAGCTTTTCACAAGTAACAGCTACTAACAAAAAAAAAAAAAAAAAAAAAAACAAATCCGCTCGCCTGCCGAGCTAACCATTTGTAAAACGAAATACGATTGGCTTGATCCCTGCCAAATGGTACGTAGGCAGCCTCTCACAATGCACAGCTATATCAAAAAATATATATAATTTTTTTTTTATATAGTTACTTTGTTCCCACAACGTCTCCTTAGCAATGGTGCTCGTCGGCCGGGCCTAAGAAACCCGTTCCGGTCGAAATAATCTATATTTTTACTTAAGTAAGCAAAAACTTACCCTTAAAGATAAAACGACGACCCTAATTCGCACCCAATAAGCTGATAGATGGCAGAACAACAGTAAGCCGAGTCCGCTCGCACGTTCTTGCCTACCTGGAAGCAATCTCAGGATAAGCCGGGCACCAGCGCCGCACCTACAAAGTACGACGAGTCCGTTTCGCATACTTCATACGTAAGCCTTGTGTTTTGAGCTAAACATATACAGGATAAGTCAAGGGACGCCTTGCCCCATAATATGTTTCGAAACCAAGCTTAAACGCCAAGGAAAACATTGTCAAATGTAAACCAAGGACAACCTTGAACCAAGAACTTTAAAAAATCGGCAGAGCTCGTCATCACCGTTTTCACGCCCTGTAAACCGATTTTAAACATAGTAAAACTCATTATACAAGTCAAACCAGACTTCGCGGGCGTAACACATGCCGAGCTCACACTTAAAGCTCACAAAATAATACAAAGCAAATAATCGCAATTTTTGTCAATAAAAGAGTCCATAAATAACATAAAACTGCAAGAATATCCATAACAAAGCAAAGACCTAACGACGGGGCCAAACATACGCATCAAAGTCCAACTAGCTACGAAAACACAAATGGGGATCTAGTCTAAAAAAACTGATAAAAAGAAACATAGCAAAGGGAAACAACAACCAAGCATCAGAACAAATCAGTGGTTGGCAGGAGTCACGTCTCCAGCATCCTCCCCCGTAGTATCTGGAACAACTCCGAGTCGCGCACCACCAACTCCGGCTTCCACTTCTTCAAACGGATCGAGATCGCCCGGAAGTAAGTCGGTGACCTCCAGCTGACGAACTCCATTGTCCAAAGCTCGCTCTCGCACCTCAAGCTCACGGATTGTCGCCGAGGGAATAGCCACCTTCTTCTTAACCAATTTCTCGAGACACTGAAGAGTCCCCGTAACTTGGCTAAGAGTGAGAAGAGAATTTCGTGCGGCGTTAGTATCAATGATATGCCTCCTCATCCTATCAATTCGAGCGAGATACCTATCGCTCTTCTTCCTCTCCGCGGCAACATGCTCGATCCGTGATTTCCTCAACCTAGCACCCTCCGATGCAAACCTCTTGTCTAACGCTTCCAACTGCATTCGTGATTCATCAAAGCAAGACTGAAGCGAGGAAACCTGCTCGAAAAGCTCGCTGGACCTTTTCTCGAGAGTCGCAGACCTCTCTATCTCCACAGCCAGCTCCTTCGCAAGTTTCTGAGAAGCCTCGCGTTCGGCCGAATCAGTCGCCAAACAGATCACGGAAACCTTGGCTTTACACCCAAGGAAAGAGGAAATCCAATTTCCCGCTCCAATCGACTGGAATACCAAAGAACTCGTCATCAAACAGAAGTCACAAAAAAAGCGAAGAGACATAAAAGAGGAATCGTCAACGAGAAACATTGAAGTGACTAAGAAATACAAACCTGACAAGTCTTTTGAGCCCAATCCTTGAAGAGTTCTCTCTCCACGGAACGATCAATCGAAGAAAAATCGTCAGTCGCACCATGAATCCTGGAAACAAGATCAGCACAAGCAGTCACGTTTTGCGTAAACCCGATATCCTTAGCCTTGTACTGATAAGAGAAGCCATGGTCTACCATTCCGTGAACCGTAGTTTCACGCCTTGGGGTTTTAGGAACCTTGAAAGATCCCTTTTCCGCGTCATCACGAGAAGTCCTCTTCTTTGACGGTGTCGAGCCTCCGAGCGACGGGAGAGCAGAGCGATGGACGACGTCCCCACTTGTCCCCTTGTCCTCAGCAACTGGACGCTTCTCCGAACGACCTACCACGACGTCCTCCGTCACGCTCTCAGTCACAGAACCCTGACCACGACTCTCGTCACCTCCATTCTCAACATTCAAGCGTGCCTCGGTAACAACTGGAGAGGGCTCTACGCCGTTCATCGAATCGGGGATTTCCCCAAACTCGTCGACAAAAAGAGGAAGTTGCGGAATAATCTTTCCCATTCTACGACCTGAAAACAAACCCAAGAACCATCATCACAATAGCCAAATTCTCTGCTAGTCAGCAAACATGCAAAAAGAAAAGGAAAGGTGAGGAAGTAGTATTGAAAACGACAACTCAAAAACAACTTACGAGTTTGGCGAATCTCAGGAAACGAACCAGTCGACCAATGCAAAGCACCCAAATCTCTGATTCTCACAATTTTATCGAGAAAACCGGGAGGGAAATCGCAAACTCGAAAAACCGGTTCTGCAAAAGAAACAAAAACAATTTAGAACGATGGAGAAAACTAACCCGCAAAGTCACAGCGAAACAAAGTCTACCAGGAGACATGGTCCAATCATCAACAAAGACCGTATCAAGATTCTCGACCGAGAACTCGCTCAACTTCACAAAAAAGTAACGACGCTGCCAACCGTGAATTTTACTCACAGCACCAGAAACAATCTTATGCTTTGCCTTAGCACTAGCATAATACGAACCCAGGCTCTCTTTTACTTTGGAGAAAGTAGTCGCCTCCTCAAAACAATCGGTGTCAATCTCGATACCGCATTCAGCTCATAGTATCGCTAACCCGATAACATTGCGAATCGCACCAACAGTAAGCTGAGATATCACGATGTTCCGTCTAGCACAATACTCCGTCAGAAAATTTGGAAGAGGGAACAGAAGCCCACAACGTGTGAAATACGCCTAGTACAAACATATGTACCCTTCTGGTGGAGTCCAAGGGCGTTGTAGCGGATCCGGCTTGAGGAGCTCTATCTCCTTCGGCGCATTACAAAGGATAAGCATGTCCGCTAATGATTGATCATCACATAGCGAAGAACCATGATCTAACGGAGCTACAACATTCTCGAAATAAGCAGCACGAAGACCCAAAACAATCTGCCTACCTCTCACAACAGAACATTCACTGGTGCGTCGCTCCTCAATCCTACTAACAGGCCTTGTACCAACTGCACCCCGAGCATCCGTGTCGCGCCCACTGACAACTAAATTGCCAAACCCGTTTTCCATCATAAGACGGCCCAATCCACCATTCTCACCGAGCTCTCCCTCGGCATCGCTAATGTAATCTTCATCGACATTCTCGCAATCGTAGACATATGAGATTTTCTCACCAAAATCATTAAAGCCTCCAAAGCCAAGATCATCCAATGGATCCACTCCACCAAACTCAACATTAAGTATGGCATCAAGGTTCTTCCCCTTACCAAACCGAGCAATACATGGCGCGCTTGCCAACCGCCCAACTCCAAGAAAGTCTCGGCGAAGCAAACCACCGCTTTTGTTAAGCTCTCCTTGACCGTTATTACCACATTCATCTCGATCTCTACATATCTCGGGCAAGCTCGGCTCTAGAACGTCATCACTTGGTCTCTCCCGCAAAGTTTCATCGCTTAGCCGCACCGCTACGTTAACACCTCCATCGCCAATCTCTCCTTCACAACTGACGAGCTCTTCTCCTCCAAGCCTCTTGCCGAGCTCTTCTCTCTCTCCGTCAATCTCTCCATCACCACGAGAAAGCTCATTTCCGTCACCAACGGCGAGCTCGTCGCCATGAGAACGCACGCCGAGCTCTTCTCTCTCTATGCCGTTCTCTCCCACATCGCCAACAAGCTCATCTCCGTCACCAACGGCGAGCTCGTCGCCATAAGAACGAACGCCGAACTCGACTCTTCCCGCGCCGATCTCTCCATCTTCAACGACGACCTCATCTCCGCCGAGCTCCACGACGAGCTCACCACCAAGCACGACAATCTCTTCCCTAGAATCAGTCTCGCCAACCAGCTTACCCATCGAACTTCAACGAACCAACAACGATGGTCTCACCAAAAGCAGATCGGCGCTCAGTTCCCTTGGAATCGCCGAACGGAATCCGTCAAACTGCCGAGCCACAATCAGACTACAAAACAACCAAGCCAAGAGTATCAAATCAAAGATTCACTCACCGAGCTCACTCAAAAAGAACCAAATCGTGCTCAATGCTACTCACGAAGTAAGGCGTCTCGTCGGCTAGGGTTTTCAAGGAGACTTCCCAATTTTAAAACATATAACTAGAGAGAGAAACAAGAGAGAAGGGAGAGAAGAAATTTACCTTTTTAGTGAAGAGAAGAAACTAGAGAAAAACAAGAAGGAGAATGGTATAAATAGACAGAAAGAGGCATCACAATATTCAGCAGATATGGAAACATGCCAAAATCCAGCAGATTTTAAGGTGCAACAGTTAGGAGATATGGAAACATGTCAATATCTAGCAGATTTCAAGGTGCAGCAGTTTAGAAATATGGAAGCTCTAATATCCAGTAGATATCGAGATACGGTAATATCAAACGAATATGGCAGTTATAATATTACGAAAATTCGACTTCCTGCGCAAGGAAAAATAATTAATGCGACCTCAATGGTCTGGCTTCTTGGTTAAGCAAGCGCAACCCGCAACTCCCGCAAATATCTATTCGAGACATAACAAAAAAAAACGACTTACTACCTATTACTCATGCCGAACAGGCATGATCCTAGTTTCAAACAGAAACCCGCCGACCTCAAGCAAGCTCTCATTCACCGGACTAGGGGGGGGAGTAATTGTGGGATACGGGCCTTGCCCTTCATGCCCAGTTCGGCCCAAGCACAAAATGAACAAGTCAAAATGGCCCACCAGAAGAACGGCCCATAAGAAAAACGGCCCATCAGATCGATCGGCTCGGCCCAGATGAGAGCTGCTTGGCCCAACAACATCAAGTCGGCCCAGATGAAAGCCGCTAGGCCAAGCCCGACAAATCCGAGAGGGTAAAAACGTAAAATCGCAGGGGAGACCCTAGGTCAATTCCTAGCCTATAAATAGCAGAAGACACTATTGGGAACTGGGCCCGGACCAAGAGTTATTACCTAGAGAATTTAAGAGAGAATAATTGCCTAGCTCTGTTGTCTCTTACTTTCTCGTTTTCCGTTCTGTATTTTCTGGTTTTTCGACTTGTACTTTCAGTTTTCCGTTCTGTACTTTCGGTTCTCCGTTCTGTACTTACGGTTTTCCGTTCTGTTAAATTACCATCTTCTCTGTTCGTCATTAATAAAGAAGCTACTCCGTTCTCCCCAACCCCTTAGTTATTTATTGTTACAACCTCGGTACAAACAAAGCTGCGCACCTATGTCGAGAGATATAACCTATACATTACAAAATGAACAATTTACAATCTTGCTTTGGCCCTTTAAATAGACTAAGGCAAAAAGAATACTGCATTAACCTTCTGGTTCAAGAGAAGTTCAGGGACATCTCCTTTTACAATTCGCTGGGCCAAGCTGAAAATGTTTAAAAATAATTTTCCAGTACAATCATAAGTTTGAGAGATATAATAACAAGACTAATTACCCTTCTACAATAGCGGTTTTCCCAACACCCGGTTCACCAATGATAACAGGATTGCTTTTTGTCATCCTGCATAGTATTTGGATGCAACGGTTAACTTCATCAACACGTCCAATGAGAGGAGGGAGTTTTCCTTGTCTAGCCATCTCGGTTAAATCCCTTCCATATGTTTCAAGTGCTTCATGCTTAACATCAGTCTACATATAGAAAAAAACACCACATAAGAAACTAAGATAATCACTAACCTAGTCAAAAGAAAAAAAACTATGATGTTTAATGACATAATGAATCAAAATCAACCACGAACCTGATCTGCTTTATCCGAGAAGCGGCGCAGAGAAGGGAATTGGAGAGAAAGGGGTAAAAGTTGTCCACGAGAAGCTGCTTGAGTGGCTGAAGTTATACCGTTTCCCGAAACTCCGATGAAGGAGTCTGGCCGGAAAATAAAAGAACTGGGAGAGGAACGTGAGCTGAAGTGAGCACGGCAGATAGGGGGCGAGAACGAAGGAGTAAAGAAGGTCTCGAAAGAGCATTGTGTGCCTTGATGGCTGCAGAAACACACTTCGATAATTTTCTAGACGCCATGTGAAGATGAATTGGAACAAGAAGGAGCTTGGTTTAGTGTTTTAAAAGAAGAGGAAGATTGGGGTTTTAAGATGCTTGGAGAAGAAGCAAGAAAGTGTTTGGTGAAGAAGCAAAAGTGTTTGGTGTAATAAATATTCCTACATATGTTATAAAAGGAAACGGTTTTATAGTAGAAATAGAAAGTTTAAAATGAAATAGAAGATTATATATCAGAAATGAAAATAATTATTCATTAATCTAAATTTTTCATTTTATCGTAAAAGACAGCAAAAATTACAATAATTCATTTAAAATGTTTTTTTCTAATACTAAAAAATTATGTAAGATGCAAATAAAAATATTTCTGTTTCTAGTTTGAATTTTTTTCTGGTTCCTTTGGTTTTTTGTATTGTTGTTTTTGTTCATTATTTTAACTTTGAACGCATATCTACTCTATTAGTTGAGACGTACGTTAACTGATTCGGTGAAAAAACAAATTTACCTTTAAACCTTAGGTAAATTAATGTCATGAAAATAACCCGTGTAAAAACACGCGGATCTTAGTGACCTGTTAACTGTGTATTCAGATCTTAATGATTTAATCCTGGCCATTGATACAGGAAAATGACTTCGACCCGTTTTTTAAAAAAAACACGCGGAGCCTCCTCCATTAGGTCAAATGTTTTGTTAAAGAACGACTAAAAATTAAAAACCTAGCCTCTCATTTCATTTTCATTTTTTTTTCAGCCTCCCTTTTCAAACTCAATCAGCGAAGAGCGATGAAAGTTTTAGAAAAAAGGTTAATGAATATGGTAGTTTCTTGGGTGGAATAATATCTTAGGATCTCATAATCGGGAAGCAAGGAGCAGCTTCGATTAAATCCGTGTGCCGGAAAAATTCTGGGTTAAAGCCTCAATCTGCAAGTTTGTTCCTTTTCCTTCTTATTATGTTCGTTCTTAATCGAATTAGTTGTGAGATTCGAGTGTACTTATTTATTTGGTGTTACTATTGTCTGATTTTGTTCAGGCTTTTTGGTGAGTGGGTATCAAACTTTGAATAAGGAGTTTCTATGGAAGAGTTCATAAGAGTCTGCAATCCAGGTAATGTAAATTCTTCTTTTTCTAGAAATGATTCGAGAATTCGGTTTTTTCACTAACTCTTTAAGACTGTTTCTAGATAGATCTGCAGAGTAATAAGACAACTCTATTCAGCCCCAGAAATTGCAGAAACTGGGTAAGGTTTTTAATAATTTAGTATGCATTACTCCATCTACAAAAAAATTGCTATGAAAACTATATTGAATGAAATGAAATGGACAGTGGATCTGGTATTGTGGAGAGACGTATCAAGGTCAACGTTGGTGTTAGGATTCGGATCATTCCTAATGATCTCTTCATCCTATGCCAATCATCTCAATTTCAGGTTTTTTTTCTCAACTGATAAAAGAGATGACACAGTTAGTTTCTAAGTAGTAGAACTAAACAGTGAATGTATATGCACAGCTTCATATCGGTGGTAGCGTACATGAGACTCACCTATTTGGGCATCATGTTCGTATAAAAATCAATGATCAATAGGTGTGATACGCTGACCCAATTCCACTCTCTTTCTCTTTACATATCTTTGCATGTTGTTTTTGTGATTGGGGTTACAAGTACTCTGTTCGTTTGTTCACCGCAGGCGGCAGCGGCAGCGGCGGCGGCAGCGGCGGCGGCAGCGGCGGCGGCAGCGGCGGCGGGAAACTCTACCGCAGGTTGTTGTTCGTTTCGTCGCCGCTGATGCAACATTTATGTTCGTTTGGATGCCGCCGACGCTGCCGCTGACGCTGCCGCAAGTTTCTATGTTCGTTTCGTCGCCCAATCAAACATAATACTTCCCATTAGGCGGATCTGGGAAATAAGGTTCATTCGTCGCACAATAATTCAAAACTTTTGTATCATGTGCTCTACCAGGTACACCGACATATGCATATATGAATTTCATATCGAAATTACATATAGCAAGAACATTCATTGTAGGTTCTAGCTTTCTACCTTTATATTTTTCTGCAGTTTGACTTGGAGGGCGAACCGGGACATGAGTTCCATCAAGTGCTCCAACACAATCTCTAAAAAAAGGCCAATATCGATCATCATTCTTCAAAACAGGGTTTACTCTTGTAAACTCACCTTCTTGTGGCTTTAATGTATCCGCTGCAAACCTTAATAGAGCACTCAGAACATCATCAATCTTTTTTTTCACTGTATCCAATGACCGTTGATATCTTGCAGCTATATCTCGAACAGTCTTATCCTGGCCAACCACCTCGAGAAACATGGCAAAAGATTCCTCGAGGTAAACATTTTCAGACTCTTCTAATCCATATTGCCTAGTTAGCATCTTACATAAAGCTTCAAATGTTCTTTGGTTCATTCGGAGAATGTCATAACATTGTTGATCTAATTCATGCATAAGTTGTTGAACATGACGCCAACCTGCTCCTCGATCTGTTCTATGATTTAATCTCTCCCTAGTAAGTGAATCAAGCAAACCATCATCATCACCATCATCATCATCACCCAACATCCATCTTCTAACCATCTGCAAAAAAAGTAACTCCCAATCAAAATAGATTTAGATTTTATCAAGTGTTAAGATCACAAAAAAAAGACACTTAAAATAAATGAGCCACGACCAAAACATGGTTAGCAAAACAAGAGAAAGATTCAAATATAAGAAGTGTTAAGGTCATAAAAAAAAGACACATAAAGACAAGTGAAACTTATGCATTTTTTATTCAGATTTCAACCAGTGTTTAGTACTAAAAATATGATTCAGATTTCAATAAGTGTTAAGGAAAGACACAACTACAAAATACTGAAAATCTCATCAAGCAACACTAATAATCACAAAGGAACCTTCTAGTCCTAAGCTCCAAATATTCAATTTTATCTTCAGCCTTAAAATACGCTACAAAAGCTTGTCGGTTCGTTTCATCAGCTACAAGATGCTCAACTGCTGCTTTGTAAAATGGAGACCACATCCTAACTCCAGGCAATCCATTAACAATTTGTATTACACTCTTAACACTATATTATTTCTCACAATCTAACATTTGTTCTGCTATCCTATTCTTCTTGTCAAGAATATCAGACCGTCTTTCAACAACTTCAACAACCATATCTTTCCCTGTACGTCTTTTTTTTTTTTTTTTTTGAACTTCCAGCTTGAGTTTGTGTCTGGGTTTGTGCTTGAGTTTGTGCTTGAGTTTGTTTCTCTACCACATCAACAGAATCAGATTCATCGCCATCATCTCCATTCATTGTAGAATTTAAACTAGCTTCTCCCATTTGAGCACTCCATCCTTCACCTCCAGTTACTACTACACCACGAAATTCTTCTTCATACACATCCATATTAGGAACCACTTTGCTTTTGAATTTTCTTACTCCAGGCCATTCCTACATAACAAAAACAAATTAAAGGAGTCATTGATCAGACTAAAATAGATTGTCATCACAGATTCACAAACACTATTATATTAATTCAACTATCTGCTTATTAACATGATCTAAGTAATCACGCAAGATACATATATGATCATTATACATGATGCTTTGAAAAATATTTATTCTAATTAAAACTCGTGTGAACATCAGTATTGGATTTTATGTTCATAGTGATAATTAAGTATCTCCAAGATTAGTGTAACGACGATATCAGATTAGATACCGGTTTAGCTGGTTTAGATAGCTGGTTAACTTAAATCAATTGTATAGCTATAGTATAAATACTTGTACATTACACATTATGTGATTTAATGAGAAAATCAGATTAATATCTACAACAAAATCTCTCTGATCTTCTTCTTCGTAATATGGTATCAGAGCCAACGACGCTCTATCTCCATCGTTTCTCGACTTGATTTCTTCGTTCTGAGCTTAGATTCGTCTTCCTCGTTGCATTTCCTTAAGATCCAATGGTGACAGTAGCTCGTGTGACTCGAAAATCAACTCGCTCGAAAGCTGGTACAAGTTCAGTGACTCGGAAGTCGCAATCCACCGGTGCTGTTGTTACTCCTCCGAATTCTCCTCCGGTTAATAGATCTCTGGAGCTTCGCGAGCCTTAACATCATTGGAATCTGTAGATCCGACTCAATCTCCATTTTTCCTGCATAGTGCAGCTCATCCAGGTTTGAACATAATCTCTCATCGCCTTGATGAAACGAATTATGGTGACTGGAGTGTTGCTATGCTCATTTTTTTGGATGCTAAGACCAAAACTGGATTCATAAATGGAACTTTATCTCGTCCTTTAGAATCAGATTTGAATTTTCGTCTATGGTCTAGATGTAATAGCATGGTGAAGTCTTGGCTATTGAACTTTGTTTCTCCTTAGATTAATCGAAGCATTCTCCGTATGAATGATGCTTCTGATATATGGCGTGATCTTAATAGTCGATTCAATGTGACTAATCTTCCACGCACGTATAATCTTACTCAAGAGATTCAGGACTTTCGTCAAGGTACTTTGTCTTTGTCTGAGTATTACACTCGTCTCAAGACATTGAGGGATCAATTGGATAGTACAGAGGCTTTGGTTGAGCCTTGTACTTGTGGTAAAGCGATGCGTCTGCAACAGAAGGCGGAGCAAGCTAAGATAGTGAAGTTTTTGGCTGGTTTGAATGAGTCTTATGCTATTGTTCGCAGGCAGATCATAGCTAAGAAGGCTTTACCTAGCTTGGGAGAGGTGTATCACATTCTGGATCAAGATAATAGTCAACAGAGTTTCTCTAATGTGGTTGCTCTACCTGCTGCTTTCCAAGTTTCTGAAATAACTCAATCTCCGAGTATGGATCCCACAATTTGCTATGTTCAGAATGGTCCTAATAAAGGTAGGCCAATTTGTTCTTTTTGCAATAGAGTTGGTCACATTTTTGAGAGATGTTACAAGAAACAGGGTTTTCCTCCTGGTTTCACTCCAAAAGGTAAGGCTGGTGAGAAACTTCAGAAACCAAAACCTTTGGCTGCAAATGTTGCTTTGACTACAAATGTTGCTGAATCTAGTGAAGTTAACACTAGTTTGGAGAGTATGGTTGGAAATTTGAGTAAGGAACAGCTTAAACAATTCATTGCTATGTTCAGTTCTCAGCTTCAGAATACTCCTCCTAGTACTTATGCAACTGGAAGCACTTCTCAGTCAGATAATCTTGGTATTTCTTTTTCACCATCTACCTATAGTTTCATTGGAATTTTGACTGTAGCTCGTCATACTCTTTCCTCTGCAACATGGGTGATAGACTCTACAGCTACACACCATGTATCTCAGGATAGAAGTTTATTCTCAAGCTTGGATACTTCTGTTTTGAGTGCAGTGAATCTGCCAACAAGACCCACTGTGAAGATCAGTGGTGTTGGTACTTTGAAACTGAATGATGACATTCTACTTAAGAATGTGTTATTCATCCCCGAGTTTCGACTGAATCTTATAAGTATAAGTTCTTTGACTGATGATATTGGCTCCCGTGTGATATTTGATAAAAATTCTTGTGAAATTCAGGATCTTATCAAGGGCCGGATTCTTGGTCAAGGTAGACGAGTGGCGAACCTTTACTTGTTGGATGTTGGAGAACAGTCTATCTTAGTGAATGTAGTTGTGGACATCAGCATGTGGCATAGGAGGCTTGGTCATGCTTCTTTGCAAAGACTTGATGCTATTTCTGATTCATTGGGAACTACTAGGCATAAGAATAAGGGTTCTGACTTTTGTCATGTATGTCATTGGCAAAACAACGAAAGTTATCTTTTCCTACTTCGAATAAAGTTTGTAAAAAGATATTTGATCTACTACACATTGATGTTTGGGGTCCTTTCTCAGTTGAAACAGTTGAAGGTTATAAGTATTTCTTGACTATTGTTGATGATCATTCAAGAGCAACATGGATTTATTTGCTTAAAACTAAATTAGACTTTCTTACAGTATTTCCAGCGTTCATTCAATAAGTGGAGAATCAATATAGAGTGAAGGTTAAGGCTGTACGTTCTGATAATACCCCTGAGTTGAAATTTACAAGCTTCTATGCACAAAAAGGGATTGTTTCTGTTCACTCATGTCCCGAGACTCCAGAGCAGAATTCAGTTGTGGAGAGAAAACATCAACACATATTGAACGTTGCTCGAGCTCTCATGTTTCAATCTCAGGTACCTCTTTCTCTATGTGGTGATTGTGTTCTTACTGCTGTGTTTTTGATAAACAGGGCTCCATCACAGCTATTGATGAACAAGACTCCATATGAGATTCTCACTGGTACAACACCTGTTTATGAGCAGCTTCGTACTTTTGGTTGCTTGTGTTATAGTTCTACATCTCCAAAACAAAGACATAAGTTTCTGCCAAGGTCACGAGCTTGTTTGTTCTTGTGTTATCCTTCTGGTTACAAAGGTTACAAGCTGATGGACTTGTAGAGTAATACAGTGTTCATCTCACGAAATGTTCAGTTTCACGAAGAAGTGTTTCCTCTGGCAAAGAATCCGGGTTCAGAGAGTTCTTTGAAGTTGTTTACACCAATGGTTCCTGTATCCTCAGGTATCATATCTGATACTAATCATTCCCCCTCTTCTCTTCCATCACAAATTTCTGATCTACCACCACAAATTTCTTCTCAGAGAGTTAGGAAACCTCCTGCTCATCTGAATGATTATCATTGCAACATCATGCAATCTGATCACAAATATCCTATTTCTTCTACTATTTCTTACTCTAAAATTTCTCCACCTCATATGTGTTATATCAATAATATCACAAAAATTCCTATTCCCACCAATTATGCTGAGGCACAGGACACCAAGGAATGGTGTGAGGCAGTTGATGCAGAGATTGGTGCAATGGAGAAGACAAATACATGGGAGGTTACTACGTTACCTAAAGGGAAGAAAGCAGTTGGTTGTAAATGGGTGTTTACTTTGAAGTTTTTGGCAGATGGTAATCTTGAGAGGTATAAGGAACGTTTGGTTGCGAAGGGTTACACACAGAAAGAAGGCTTGGATTACACATATACCTTTTCTCCGGTTGCTAAGATGACAACTATTCAGCTGTTGTTGAAAGTTTCAGCCTCTAAGAAGTGGTTTCTTAAGCAACTTGATGTTTCTAATGCTTTCTTGAATGGTGAGTTAGAAGAAGAGATATTCATGAAGATACTTGAAGGATATGTAGAGAGAAAAGGAATTGTTTTACCATCTAATGCTGTTTTAAGGTTGAAGAGATCGATTTATGGGTTGAAACAGGCTTCAAGGCAGTGGTTCAAGAAATTTTCAGGATCTTTACTCAGTTTGGGTTTTAAGAAGACTCATGGTGATCATACTTTGTTTCTGAAGATGTATGATGGTGAGTTTGTGATTGTTCTGGTTTATGTGGACAATATTGTGATAGCTAGCACTAGTGAAGCTGCTGCAGCACAATTGACTGAAGAGCTAGATCAACGTTTCAAACTGCGAGATTTGGGTGATTTAAAGTATTATTTGGGTCTTGAAGTGGCTAGGACGACTGCATGGATTTTAATTTGTCAACGCAAGTATGCTTTGGAGCTATTACAGTCTACAGGTATGCTTGCTTGTAAACCTGTTTCAGTCCCTATGATTCCAAATCTGAAGATAAGAAAAGATGATGGTGATTTGATAGAGGATAAAGAGCAGTATCGACGGATTGTTGGTAAGC
The DNA here is from genome assembly GCA_019202805.1 of Arabidopsis suecica. NCBI lineage: Eukaryota > Viridiplantae > Streptophyta > Magnoliopsida > Brassicales > Brassicaceae > Arabidopsis > Arabidopsis suecica. The sequence goes on along the minus strand of JAEFBJ010000118.1, from coordinate 26,916 downwards.
TAATGTATTTGACCATAACAAGACCTGACATTACATTTGCTGTCAACAAATTATGTCAATTCTCATCAGCACCTCGGACTACTCATCTTACTGCTGCTTACAGAGTTCTGCAGTAGATCAAAGGCACGGTTGGACAGGGTCTTTTCTATTCAGCATCTTCTGATCTTACTCTAAAGGGATTTGCTGATTCAGATTGGGCTTCTTGTCAAGACAGTCGACGCTCTACTACTGGTTTCACAATGTTTGTTGGTAATTCCTTAATATCTTGGCGGTCTAAAAAGCAGCAAACTGTGTCAAGATCTTTTGCAGAAGCAGAATATAGAGCTTTAGCTCTAGCCACCTGTGAAATGGTCTGGTTGTTTACTCTGCTTGTCTCTTTGCAGGCTTCACCACCAGTTCCCATTTTGTACTCTGATAGTACCGCAGCGATCTATATTGCTACGAACCCGGTCTTCCATGAGCGGACCAAGCATATAGAATTGGACTGTCACACAGTTAGAGAACGCTTGGACAATGGCGAACTCAAGTTGCTGCATGTACGAACAGAGGATCAGGTGGCCGATATACTGACTAAACCATTGTTCCCCTACCAATTTGAACATCTCAAGTCCAAGATGAGCATTCTCAACATCTTCTCATGCTCATCTTGAGGGGGCCTATCAGATTAGATATCGGTTTAGCTGGTTTAGATAGCTGGTTAACTTAAATCAATTGTATAGCTATAGTATAAATACTTGTACATTACACATTATGTGATTTAATGAGAAAATCAGATTAATATCTACAACAAACTCTCTCTGATCTTCTTCTTTGTAATAGACGACAAAAAGAGAATAATACTTATATCATAATCTCAGGATGATCATGATTGCTCAACTAAGTAAGAGTTGGGTCAATCACCGGTTAAAAGAAGAAGAGAAAGATTAATCTAGAGTTTTCCGTAATGTGTGGCTATTAAGAAGACAAATAACATAACGTAATGTCATAATCCATTAAAGTTGAAATACCTTAAAACCAAGATTAATGGCGCAAGCAAATACTAACAATAACAGCAAAAACACGTCTATAAAATTCAAAAAGCGTAAATTGGTTAAGTACCTCTATGCGTAGCTGCCACCAATCATCTGGCATCTCTAGCCTTCCCATATCATCATATTGAAGCATAGGTCTATTGTGAGTTAATAGCCTAAAGGTGGTGTATTTTTTCTTACATGCATCATATCTATTCTTAAAAGGGTTCCATTTCTGATATCCTCTCTGAAATCTCTCTTCAAACTTCTTCATGGTACAATCTTTCCCAGTTTGGTTCATTCCTATACTTGTTCTATTTCCTTTTCTTCTCTCATCCGCATAGAGTTGAAAAAAATAGCGAGTTTCCTCATTGGACCAATTCTAAAAACGATGCATTAAAAAAAACTGAAACAAACCACTAAGATCAAAACAAAGCACTAAGTTAAAACCCAAAACACTTACATCTTTAGCCATCTTCTTTCTCAAAACACTTGTCTTGTAACCTAAGATCATCAAAAACCAGACAAGCAAGTGTTAGACAAGCGATAAAACTATAAATCAGTCTGGATTTGAATTTACAGAAAATATAAAAAGAGCAAAGAGACCATCGAGGAAGTGAACAAAACAGACCCTTATATAACAAAGAAACCAACATTGCTATTTGTATATGCGGAGCTGTGTTAGTTGATTGTTCTTAAAAACTGAGTTAAACTACTTGCATTCTTAATCAAGTCCCCACGTCTATGTACCCACGTCTATATACTTAGACGTTTATTCCTAATCATCATCAACATTCTTAAGTACCCACGTCTATGTACTTACACGTTTATTGCATTAGTCGAAAGAAAAGAATTTTGCTCTTCTTATTTTATCGCTCAGTATTATATTTCACTTTGTGGATATCAAATTTCTGACATTTATTGAAGCTAGCTACCACTACTTATAATAAACAGGTTAATCTCATTTAAACAATTATTGGTGACGGTTGCAGTTTCTTGGAAGCTGCCACTCTCAACAAACTAGTAGAAATTGTTTTCTTGACTTTTAATTTCTTGATACAGTACCATTAAAACTTAAGAAACTTAAAGAAGACTCACATATACCATTTGACACTCAAACTAACAAAAGCACCAATCGCTCATTTCCAAAACTCATTAAAACAAGTGTAGTATCTCAAGTCGATGAAATGTCTAAGTTGAATAAGCAAAAGAGACCGAAACTCATTTATAACTCAGTTAGTCTGAACTTGAAACCCGTAATTGTTACCTTAATATCACAAAACCTGCTTCTAGTCCAGTATTTGAATCTTGCAACTTCTCAGAAAGCAGCCATGTCAATCCCTGCAACAAAAGAAAGATGGAACCGATTCAAGTCTTAGTCTTTTGCAAAGGGTTTCATTTCTTAAAACTAATAAATAAATACTTCTTTCATCAAGAACAAGCTAACCAAACTATAAATCAGAAAGTACAAAAACCTTTTAGCAACAATTCAAAATTCAAAGACCTCAATTCAAAATTCAAAGAGAAGAGCACAAAGTAAACCAAATTCTTAGAACCACTTCAATTTTAGCTAAGCTAACAGAAACCCAGAAACATAAGGATCGAAATAGAAGAGAAGAGTCCAGAGAAGATAATAGAAACCCACAAACATAAGGATCAAAATAGAAGAGAAGAGTCCAGAGACGAGAAGAGTCCAGAGAAGAAAACAACTTGAAGAAGTCGATGAACAGTGGAGCTTGATGAGCAGAGGAGCTTGACGAACAGAGGAATCTAGATGAACGTCAGAGGAAGGTGTTGAACAGAAGAAGCTCTTCGAGCAAATCGCTGAGAGATCGGAGAAGGATAACAAAGTCGAGAGAAGAAGCTGCGTCAAAAGCAAGTGTTTTAGGGTTATGTTTTTTTTGTGATTTTCAAAAATATTCGGGGCATTTTGGTCATTTTCTACGTCGATCGCAATTTAACGCTGAATTAAAATGGCGTAAAAATTTTTTAGCCGCAGCTACTTGCGTTTGCCGCAGCGTCTTGCGTCCACCAAACGAACATCATCACCTGCGGTTGCCGCTGCCGCAAGTAGCTGCGGTGACCAAACGAACAACCTAAAGGTATATAATAATGGACACAGGGGAATGGTGAAGAAGGAGAGACATAAAGTGGTTGGAGTTAGAGAGGAAGATGTAAAGAGGATGCTATCAGACTCATCATGCCTTACCTCAATGAGTCACTGCATCAACAACTCAGAGCTCTCTTCTCCGGCGATCCATCCACCACCCTCAAGGTAAGTCTTCTTCTTCTCCCTTTCTCTCCATCGTTTTCTCTTTTTCCTTGACCATAATGAAGAAGCGATGATGTTTTGCAGATGGGAGTGGTGTTGTTTTACTTGGCCATGTGTGGCTCTTCTATCACTCTTTCGAATCCTCTTATGATTTTATCCGTTTGTGGTTAATTTATACAACTCTTTACTAATCCATTCCAATGCGTTTTTAGATTACCAATTACTGGAAAGAATTGGAGAAAATGAAGCACGTACCCAAACTTACATACCAACTCTAGACATATAATTTCCATACTACAAAATGAGGGAACTACATATACTAAACAAAATGTGGTTTGAGGAGACTAAATATATTTAGTTAATACCAATAATACATGATATATAATTACATATTTACAGACAAAGAAAATATAGTAGATTCCCTGTGAAATACACAGAATTGAGATTTGATGATTAATTAACCCAAAGATACTGTGCGTAGAAAGGGTACTGACCTAGTGGGATATTATTTCCTAGTTATTTATTCGCATTAAATGATGACAGTAAGGCATTATCTTCGGTGTAGTTGCACTTCTATATGCTAAAACATATATTAAAGAATACTTTTGCGAACTTTCGTACCTAGATATGGACTATTTAAATAATTTAATTTAATTTGTTATTTATATGTAATCTCAGCTTAATTAATAAGAAACAAATATTATTATGTAAGTCCATGCATATTTGATTGGGAAAATTGTCAGTGTTAATGAGCTAGCCTTTTGGTTTAGCATCTTTCTATTTTGCAGCAGATGAAATTTGTGTCCACCAAATCGTTTGGCTATTTGTAAAATTTCATGGATTATTGTAGCAAATTTTTTTTGAATTAATACAAAAACTATAAGAATAAAAATTTCAATGTTGGAAGCTACATAAGTGAGGATCTGATACAATTATCCATGTCTCCGATTTGATTTGGTAAGAAAATCATATCTGTAACAAAACACTATAATAGTAGTCTCAAACGCTCCAACTTCTAATTTTCAAATGCTTATGTTCGAAGGAAGAAGACAGAGCGGTAAAGTCATGAATCTACAAAACATAGAACAAAACCGAATCTTCTAATTTTGCTTGACATGAGCATTATTCTCCATCTTCTTGATGGCCAGTTTGTTGTTAGGCTGGTCAGCATCGATAAGAATAGTGTCATCCTCTGCAAAATCTCCTTTCAAAACGTTGAGGGTGATCTCCAGTTTGTTGTTAGGCTGTTCCAACCTCTTCTTCATTTGTCTCATCTGCACCACCTCTATGAGGTAACAATACAATTACAAAGGGACATGAGACAATATCCACTCATTGTCAATAGCAATGGGTACGAAGTATACTTGAACAAACTAATCTATGTGAAGAAATATGAGAAGAGACTTAAATAGTATATGATGGACATGAGATAATCTACTCATTACCAATTGCTTTTGAGTTGGAGGTCTATGAAACTTAACAATCTATAGATTGAAAAATAAAGATTGTGAAAACTAAATAGGAAAAAACAAGAGTAAGATACCTGTAACTCCACGATTTTGGATATTTCGCTTGAATTTAAAGGCTGGGAAACTATGTATTCATCAATTCTATTCATGAACTTTGGCCTAAAGGTTTTTCTTGCTAACTCGACAACTTGTTGCTTCATCATTTCATAAACTGCTTCTTTGATATCTTCATTGTTGCGCATAGTCTCAATAAGTATATGTAGAGATCTTATATTTAGGGCCGACCCAAACTATTTGACTGCCTAAAGCAAAGACATTTAGCCCACTAACGAAAACTGTTAGAAAAAAACTTAAAGAGTTATACTTATTGATGTTGGAACCGTGACCTTTACTTTAATAATGTTAGAACAACCACTAGACCACTGCAACATTTTTAAAAAGAGTTATACTTATTGATGCCTAAAGCCCTTGCTTCATGGCTTTAGCCATGGGCCGGTCCTGCCTATATTAGACGCAATTATTACAAAGCAGTTTGTGAAACTTACTGTCCTACCATGAGAATCAGTTATTGTTCCATCGTCTAGTAGTTGTAGCAAGATACTGAAGACATCAGGGTGTGGTTTCTCGATCTCATCAAACTGAACCACTGAATAAGGTCTCCTTCGAACAACTTCAGTTGATTTCCCACCATCTTCGTAACCAACATAGCCAAGTGATGCACCAACGAGCTGTGAGACTGACGTTTTTTCCATGTACTAACTCATATCTATCCTCACTATTGCGTTTTCATTGTTGAAAAGGTATCCAGCTAGTGCCTTGGCAAGCTCGGTCTTACCAACACTTGTTGGTCCCATGAACATAAAACTAGCTATAGGGCGGTTAGGATCTGAAATACCAGCCTTTGAACAACGGATAGCATCGGCAACTGACTATACATCCAAGTCTTGAGCAATTACTCTCTCGTGGAGCATTTGTTCCAACATGACTAACTTTTCTCTCTCTGATTGCTGAAGATTGGACAGTGGAATATAGGTCACTTGCTTACTATATCCGCTATGTTAAGCTTGGTTACTTATTCTCAGACTAGGGAATGTTCATGCTTTCTAGAATTTGTGAGGTTCTTTCTAGTTTCTTCTAACTGGCCTTGGAGGGATACAAGGGTTCCATACTTAAGTTGGAAATCTGGTCGAAGGTGGAAATCTAACACGATGGCGGTCGCTTCTTGTGGAATCAAATGATGACGAGGTGAGGTGCACCACAGAGTAATGATAAGACTCTGATACAATACAAGTTCGAAGCTTTGATGACTCGCTCAACAAGACATAAAAACAAACACTAACTAAAGGAATCTACCTAATTTAGATGATAAACAAAAACGAAACCCCTATGATTTTTATTTTTGTTACAACTAATAGATAATTTATACAAAAAAGTAACATTAATAAAATAACAATTATTATCAATATATATTTAATGTGTAAATCTGAAAAAGTGACGCAAATATTTGAAATATAGTTGATATTGTATTAAATCTTAAAAAAATTCATATATTTGTTTTATGACTAAATTTGTTTTCCACAAGGCAAAATTTGTTTGTTATAAATACTTCTTAAGCGCAAATATTTGATATACTGTTAATATACTTATTTTAATGTCTAGTTAAATAAAGACTTTCAATGTAAATCAAATTCAAATTTGGATCTACTCATATTATATTTTGACCACAAACATAATACACGTAAATATTAAATTTTAGGAGATTATTTCTATAGATTAAAAAGTATATTTATAGTTTTCTCCTTTTTGTTAAAGAAATTAGGATTTATATATGTAAAATTCCTTACAAAACATTTATTATTTTTGCTGAAAATAAAAAAACAATCTACTCTATTATTTGAGACGTACGTTAAGTGTGTTGGATTTGAGATTTTGCTGAAAAAAACATTTTATCATAGGTTAAACATGTTAATGTCATGAAAATAACCCGTTTAAAAACACGCGGACCCTTTTTACCCGGGTTTAAAACTTTTGGGTCATACGTTATAATCTTGGTCATTCGATTAAATTGTTTGTGTCCGTTCGATTGCTCGGCTTCACTTAAAAAACACGCGGATCCTTTTGACCCGGGTTTAAAACATTTGGGTCATACGTTATAATCTTGGCTATTCGATTGAATTGTTTGTGTCTGTTCGATTTCTCGCCTTCACTTAAAAAACACGCGGATCCTTTTGACCCATGTTTTAAACTAATGGGTCATACTATAATTTGGACCATTCAATTGAATTGTTTTTATCCGTTCGATTTCATGGCTTCACTTAAAAAAACACGCGGATCATTTTACCCGGTTTTAAAATTTTGGGTACTCGCCTCTAATCTTGGCCATTGAATTGAATTGTTTGTATCCGTTCGATTCCGTTTTTCCCAAAAAAAAACACGCGGTTCTTTTTATCCTGTTTTTTAAAAATGGGATTCTTCGTTTAATCTTGGGCATTGAATATATTTATTTAAAGCCGTCCGATTTTGTAGTTTCATGCATAAATTCATCCGACTATATTTCAGGAAACTAATCATATTAATTTCATTCAATATATTGCGTATCTTCGTTAACAATAACTATATCTCACTTCTCCATAATTATGCATGAAACAATATTCCGTTTGGATCTTCTTTTGGAATTATCTTACATTTTCTCCATAATTATAGCACATATAATATGTCGTTTGGATCTTCTTTTAGAATTATCTTACATTTTATCCATAATTATAGCACATCTAATATTTCGTTTCGATCCTCTTTTGCAATTATCTTACATTTTTCACAAGTATTCCCTATATACATATCCGCTTTTACGGAAAATGGTGAATATTTCCCTATAATAATCGGATTTTTGATATGGAATAAACTTGAATTCCACGGATAATATCTATTGCGCATATTTTTTTGACCTAACCACTCATTCTTATAAATATTGGACACCTCATTTCAATCTACTCTCTCATATTACACTCATACAACTTCATTCTCTAATTTCATTTTTAAAAATGAGGCTCGCCAATCCTCTTCCATTTACTCCCTTGAAATCGCTCAAACCTTACAAGAACGTTTGGCGTATTCAGGTTAAATTGCTTCATGTTTGGAGGGAATATTCTGTAAAGGCTGGTGAATCCATCGAAATGATTTTGGTTGATGAAGTTGTACGTGTATTATAGTTTCAACTTTATATTTTGTCCAGCCTTATAGTAGGTTCAAGCATCATTTTCCCTTATTAATTATTATTTATATTATTTTTGTCATATAGGGTGATAAGATGTATGCTGCTGTGAGAAGAGAGCAGATCAAGAAGTTTGAAAGGTGCTTAACCGAGGGTGTTTGGAAGATCAGTACGACCATCACTCTAAATCCTACAAGTGGCCAGTATAGTATTTCAGACTTGAAATACAAGATTGGTTTTGTTTTCAAAACCACGGTCTCCCCATGTGATACCGTTTCTGATGCTTTGTTCCTCTCACTTGCTAAGTTTGACGTGATCCTCTCTGGATCCGCTAACTCAAATATCTTACACGGTTAGATTCAAGTTTTCATTTTATTTTCGAACATACATGCATTATTTTTTCATAGATTTATTCTCTTTGTCTATACAGATGTAATGGGTCAGGTTGTCGATCGGTCTGAAATTCAAGATCTTAACGCTAACAACAAGCCCACCAAAAAAAAAAAATTTCATTTGAGAGATCAGCAGTACAAACAATCTATATTCATATTCATTCTTATTAAGATGTTTATTATTTTCGTACTTTTTACTAATAAATTTATTCTTTCCATTTTTAGTGACACTCGCTTGGCATATACACTTTGGGGGAAGTATGCTGAGATTGTTGACCAAGCTTGCCAGGAGTCAACCGATGGTAAGGTTGTTTGCGTAATCCGATTTGTGAAGATCAATCTCTACAACGGTAATTATATTGTTATGTGTTACTACATATCTATACTATTTTTAAGAACATGACTGTTTATTTATAAAACAGATAGTAGGAGTGTTTCCAATTCTTTTGATGTTTCACAAATCTTCGTGGATCCCACGTTGGCTGAATTGGGTCTTTTTAAGCAAAGGTAATTGTATTTATTTGCCAATAAATATATTTGCTTCTACATAATATTAAGCAAAGTATATTTTCTTGATATATAGCATACCAACGGATGGGTTAACTTTGGGAAGTTCGAGATCTTTTCACAAGAGGCTCCATGCACCAAGAACTGGGGATGACAATGGTGATTATCCAAGGCAAACAATCAAGGGAGTCCTCACATCTTCTGATGTACTATTCATTCATTTATTTTATCTACTAACCGTTTTATTACATTTTCATATTTTTAACTTAGTTTGTTAATTCCTATTTATATTCATTTGAAGGTGGGTAAGTGCAAAACAGTTTGCACTGTTTCGGCAATTGATACAGATTGGCCGTGGTACTATTTTTGTTGTCGTGCTCACAACAAGAAGGTTGTCAAAGAGGAAGTTATCAAACTTGAAGATGTCAAGCTACCTCAAAAGCCAAGATTTTGGTGTGAAATATGCAATGGTTTTGTAAAATCTGTTGTTGCCATGTTAGTCTTTACGAAATCTTTATATTGAATGTATTATGAATTATAATTTGGTGTTTAGAAGTTAATAATCCTATTTAACTTTTAGGTTTTGGTTACATCTCCATATTATGGACCAAACCGGTGAAGGTAGATGCATGTTATTCGATAGTCATGCAAAGGAAATTCTTGGCACTACTGCCCATGAATTGCTTGCTGGGTCATTTGATGAGGTATATTACCTTTTTAAAATTAAACTCTTTCATTAAAATGACTACGTTCATGTTATGATAATCCATATTTTTTTGTAGATCGAAGACCCTACTGTTTTGCCTAATGTGAACAATGGTTTGAAAGGGAAGACTTTTCAGTTTCTATTGTGCATTCAAAGGAAAAACATATTTGGTGGATATGATTCATTCACTGTTGCCCGAGTCTACACCGGTAACATTGCTGATGAAATCGTTCAAGAAGACTCTGATGCATACGTTGATCCATCATCCTTAATTTCGATTGAACAAGTTTGTCAAATAACATTGAACAATTCTAATCATTTATATTTATATTTTAAGGTTGTCTTTTTAAAATGTTTATGTATTTTGATATAGGGTTCCCTTATGCTCACTAATGGTGTTGATCTTTCTGATTTGGATTTGTCGTCAACCTCTACTCCATCATCAAAACGAAAAGATTCAGATGATGTTGATGGAAATGATCAGGCTTCCACAAGTAGGAAGAAGTGTTCCAAGATGACCATGTCTGAGGAAGGCTCCGGCGATTGATGCTTAACTACTACTCCAGCTTGGATTGTTTTCTTCTTTCTTATGTCTTTGCTTAAAGTTATAGAAGTTGTTTTCTTTTTTTAAGTTCTAAACTATCTTTATTTTATTTTTTGTTTTTTGGGAATTAATAAAGTTATTTCATTCATATATCGTTTTGTTAACAATTTTATTACTTAAGTTATACTCCCTCTGTTCAACTAAATTTTATTTTTTATATATTATTATTTTGTTATTTAACTATAATATTAGTAATATTTCTCTCTTCTTTTTATTGTTTAACAATAAAAATAATAATGTAGTTGATGTAGAACATCAATCTTTTTGAAATAATATAAAACTCAAAACATCAAATTTTCAGAAAACAATATTGTTTATTATTACGAAACATATTATTTTATATGATACTGTTAATCATACTAAGAACTATAAACAATTTTGCTAATTTTGTATTAAATATTTGACAAAATCAGAATTAGCAAAGATTTTATACACTAAATAATCAGTCTAACTAAACAAACCTATTCCTATTTTTTTTATAGATTCTCATTTTAATAATTTCAATTTTTTGTAACACGCTAAGAAATAAATGTCATAATTATTATTCTAAACTATAAGAAATCCTATTGGTTGTGGACGATTTGTTTCCTTATTACACATCAATTATTTCAACGAGGAGATAATTGATCAATCATCCCTTAATTTGTGTTCCAATTTGTACAATAATATTGTAGAAAAACTAAATTAGAATATACATTTCGTATGTTGTGCCATAATAGATTTAGATTATAGATTTTTTGGTTAACAATATATTTTCATATATATTGTTAATCCAACTTTTACAAGAGCTGCCGCAAAAACTAGAAAATCAGGTTAGTCAGTTATATACTATTCGATATACAACATTATCATATAAAATTAATTATAAAAATAGTATTTTATTTATATGTTATTTTTTATATTTATATTTTTTACTGCAGGAAATTTATCCAATACAAAAAGTATACCATCATCATTTCGTAAGAAGACCAATGTACAAACAACCAACAATTAGGATATTGTTAACAAAATACCTATTAGAAGATTGTCTGATGTTAAAAGAATGGCCAGAAAAAGATCAAACCCATCAGGTTATAATTTTTGAATACTATATAAAATACATATTAGTTAATATTATTATTTTTCGTTATTTGGTTGTTGTTTTCTCAGTAGGATCACAAGACTTCTTAACTCCTAATCAAACTACCCCAAACGTAAACACAATGTTTGGGGTAGATTACTTTGGAAATGTCTTATCAGATATAACAAATATATCGGGAGAATCCATCGTCTCTACCATTAGATTAATGTCCAATAAGAAGAAAAAAGTATCAAATGAGCAAGGTTCGATTTATATTTGAAAGTAGCTATTTATCTTGTGTTTTAGTATGTTTGTCTAATGTCCAATAGTCAAACAGAAATTGTATTGTTTAATATTTTTGTTTGTTGATTGTTAGGAGTCCCCTATTCAACAAAATTACAATCAAAGGAAAATTCTGCTAGTATTGTACGTGACAACACGCTCAATGACGAAGAAATTGATCATTTTGAAGCAATATATTCTGATAGTGGTATAGTGTTAATCATACTTTTAGAATTGCCTCTTTTATATAAACAGTATAAAATTGTATTATTTGTGCTACTTTTATGTTTTCTTCTGTTTACAGATACGTAAGAGGAATTTGATGATCATATATTTGACTGTACTAGTCAAGAAGAGTATGAGCCAGACAAAGATTCACCGAGCGATCAGGTTGTTGGACGAAATAATATGATTGACATGAAAGATTTGTTAAGAAGGAATTTAAATTTGCTGCAGCAGCTTCGAACAAAGAGGATGGCAGTTCATCCACTAGCGGTAATAATCTTAAAACATATATTATATATATTTGAAACAAGGAAAAACAACATGTATTGATGTTTGTTCGATTCAGGTTATCATGACGAAGGTGATGCGAATCACACATGTGTGCATTGTGGTGCAATTTTCTCGTACAGTGAAAGACTAAATAGAAGAAGGAAGAAAGCTAATCCGGTTTATACAGGATGTTGTATGCAAGGACAGATTGTTCAACCTATGCTAAAAGAATCACCTGAATATATGTGGTGGTTGCTTACAAGCGACCATCCAGATGCTAAAAATTTTAGAGCAAATATCAGACCATACAACATGTTGTTTTCATTCACATCTATTGGTGGCAAGGTGGATCGATCAGTTAAAAAGGGACGTGGTCCATCTATGTTTGCTTTACAAGGAGAAAACTATCACTTGATAGGCGCGTTGAAACCAAAACCTGGCGATTATGCAAAATTCCAACAGCTTTATATCATGGACACTGATAATGAAGTTGACAATCGAATTAAAGTTATGAGGTAAGTCATATTTATAAAGAGCTTTATGAAAAAATTTATATTTTAAAGGCAGCTAATACATTGTATTTATTATATGTCTTTTGTAATTATACAAAATTGCAGCAAAGGTAATAATGGTGGGATGTAAGGTGGGAAACAAAAGTTCAAGAAAGAAACAGTTTCAGCTTTGCCAAAGATGTTGGATAAGATAAACCCTCATGTTGCAAATTTTAGGATTGCCCGTGATAGATTCAACATAGAGAAAGAAGAGGCAAATTTTCATATGAGAATTATATCTAGACGCGAGACAAATGGGAGAGTGTATAACCTTCCATCTGTAGCTGAAGTTGTTGCATTGATACATGGAGATTTCGACGACAATCTAGATAAAAGAGATATAGTTGTACAAATGAAGTCTGGAAAGTTAAGGAGAATACATGAATGTCACGTTTCATATCTAGCTCTTCAGTATCCATTGTTATTTCCAAAAGGAGAGGATGGGTATAGGCTTGGAATAAAAAAAACTCCTACCAAAACTTCAAAAGGAAAGAAGAAGCAGGAAGATGTTAGTATGAGGCAGTGGTTTAACTACCATTTACAAGAGAAAAAAAATGAGAAGCACATCCTCCTTCGCTCAAAACGTTTACTTCAACAATTCATAGTGGACGCTTTTACAATGATAGAGTCTAATCGGCTAAGGTATATTAAAAAAACTCAGACGAAGTTGCGTAGTTCCAACAAGCAGGCAGTTCAAGATGCTTCTGATGCTAGAGATAATGATCTTTCTAATAAAGGAAAAAGTTGTATTATTCCTCCATCTTTCATCGGTGGTCCAACTTATATGCAGCAAAACTACTTAGATGGAATGGGTACCTGTACACATTTCGTCTTTCCCGACCTGTTTATAACCTTCACATGTAATCCTAAGTGGCTAGAGATCACAAAATTTGTTAAAGAGCGGAAGTTGAATGCTGAGGACAGGCAGGATATCATTTGCAGGATTTATAAAATGAAACTCGACAACTTGATGGACGATCTAACAAAGAATCATATCTTTGGCAAAACCAAATCAGGTACTACATGATTTCATATTTTTATACATATATTTCATGAATTTTAATTTACAAGTGTCATTAACTCATAATTGATATGTTGAAATAGCTATGTATACAGTAGAATTTCAAAAAAGAGGTCTTCCACATGCTCACATAATTCTTTGGATGGATCCTAGATACACGTTTCCTACAGCTGATCATGTTGACAAGATTATTTTTGCCGAAATTCCAGATAAAGAAAAAGATCCAGAGCTATATCAAGCTGTCTCGGAATGTATGATTCATGGACCATGCGGATTGGTTAATCCTAATTCGCCATGCATAGAAAATGGTAAATGTTCCAAGTATTATCCAAAGAACCATGTTGAGAACACGTCTCTTGACAATGAAGGTTATCCAATATATAGGCACAGAGATACTGGTCGTTTCATCGAGAAGAATAAGTATCAATGTGACAACCGGTATGTTGTTCCATATAATGATGTCCTATTACGGAAATACAGGGCTCACATCAATGTAGAGTGGTGTAACCAATCCGTCTTTGTTAAATACTTATTCAAGTATGTTAACCAGGGACCTGATCGTGTAACCGTCTCTGTAGAGCCTCATCGAAAAGAAGTTGTCTCCGAGCAAAACAATGTAGGAGAAACAAATAATGATCCACAAGAACGATATCAAGTTCATGATTATTTTGATTGCAGGTACTTTTCATTATTTTATTTCATTTGATCTTACACATTCTTAAGAGACTATTTGAAATATAAAACTTAATGAAAAATTATTCAAATGTCGTTTTGCAGATACGTATTTGCATGTGAAGCGATGTGGAGGATTAGAGGGTATCCTATAGATTATCGACAAACATCAGTAACTAAACTTACGTTCCATGAAAAAGGCAAGCAACCTGTTTATGTCAAGGAAGGTGAGAGTGCTGAATCTGTTTTGTATAGAGTGAACAATGATGAGACTCAGTTCACTGCATGGTTCGAGCTTAATAAGCGTGATCTGGAAGCGGCAAGACTTTTATATGAACAAATACCTAATTTCTATACGTGGAATGGTAAAGATAAGGATTTTCGTAGAACAAAAATGCCAGGTTTTGCTGTTGGTAGAATAAATCATGTACCTCCAAAGATAGATGATGCATATCACCTTCGCATCCTTATTAACAACATAAGAGGTCCAAAAGGTTTTGATGATATCAAAACCGTCGAGGGTGTTGTTCATAAAACATACAGAGATGCATGCTATGCTCTAGGTTTGCTTGATGATTATAAAGAATATATCCACGGTATTGAGGAGGCTAATTTTTGGTGTTCTCCTAAGTATGTTCGCAAGTTGTTTGTTATTATGCTTATTTCCGAAAGCTTGAGTTCTCCAGCCGTTGTATGGGAACACACTTGGAAGATACCGTCTGAAGATTTTCAGAGGAAAGTAAGAGATAAGTTAAAACGTCCAGGTTAGTTAAATTATTTTTTAAAATGTAATATACAATTTTTTAAATGTTTTTTATATATTTTATTACATTCAACCTAATATTAATGTATATGCAAAATACATATTGCCTGACGAAGACAAGATTTGGTTATGTTTACAAGAGCTGCAAAAAATATTGACACGATATGGAACAGATCTTTGGAGGTATAAGATGTTGCCGCTGCTTGAACTTGGCGATAAACCTGCCTTTAATCAGTTGATCCTCGATGAGCGCAACTACAATCGTAAATCATTGAAAAAAAAACATGATAATTGGTTAAAGATGCTTACTCCGGAACAGAAGAGGGTATATGATGAAATTATGGATGTTGTCCTTAACGACAAAGGAGGTGTTTTTTCTTATATGGCTTTGGAGGAACAGGGAAAACCTTTTTGTGGAAGGTTCCATCCGCAGCGATAAGATGTAAAGGAGATATTTGTTTAAATGTTGCGTCAAGCGGCATTGCATCTCTGTTATTAGAAGGTGGCCAAATTGCACATTCTAGGTTTGGTATTCCTCTAACTCCTCATGAGACCTCAACATGCAACATGGAGCGTGGTAGTGACCTTGCTGAATTAGTAACAGCAGCTAAGTTGATTATTTGGGATAAAGCTCCTATGATCAGTAAGTACTGTTTTGAGTCATTAGATAAGAGTTTAAAGATATTCTATCGACTCCAGAAGATATGCCGTTTGGTGGAAAAGTAATTCTTTTCGGAGGTGATTTTAGGCAAATTCTTCTTGTCATCCCTGCAGCCGGTAGGGAACTGATTGTCAAATCGTCACTCAATTCGTCATATCTTTGGCAGCATTGCAAAGTTTTGAAGTTGACCAAGAACATGAGGCTTCTCCAAGATATAGACATAAATGAGGCACGTGAGATTGAGGAGTTTTCTAAATGGATCCTTGCAGTCGGTGAGGGGAAACTAAATGAGCCTAACGACGGAGTAACTCAGATACATATACCAGATGATATTCTTATACCTGAAGGAGACAACCCTATCGAATCGATCATTAAAGCAGTCTATGGTACAACCTTTGTTCAAGAGAGAGATCCAAAGTTTTTCCAAGATAGAGCTATTTTGTGTCCCACCAATGACGATGTTAACTCAATTAACGATCATATGCTTTCCAAGCTAACAGGTTAGTGAATTAACTTTGGATATTACTCAAAATTTTACATATAACTTTATCCGCTGTTACTTATAATAGAGTAGATGACAATGAACTACTACTCTTTGCAGGTGAAGAAAGGATTTATCGAAGTTCTGATTCTATTGATCCTTCTGACACACGTGTAGATAAAAACCCCGTATATACGCCTGATTTTCTCAATAAAATCAAGATTTCTGGATTACCTAACCATTTACTTCGGTTAAAAGTTGGTTGCCCAGTTATGTTGTTGCGTAATCTTGATCCGCATGGAGGTTTGATGAATGGTACAAGACTTCAGATTGTAAGACTTGGAGATAAACTGGTGCAAGGACGTATATTAACAGGTACTAGAATTGGTAAACTGGTCATTATTCCCAGGATGCCCCTAACTCCTTTGGATCGTAGATTGCCATTTAAAATGAAAAGGAGGCAGTTTCCTTTATCTGTTGCATTTGCGATGACGATCAATAAGAGCCAAGGCCAAGGCAATGTTGGTATATATTTACCGAAGCCTGTTTTCTCACATGGACAGTTGTATGTCGCTATGTCTAGAGTGAAATCAAAGGCAGGGCTGAAGGTTCTTATTACAGACAGTAAAGGAAAAAAGAAGAATGAAACAACAAATGTTGTTTTCAAAAAAATATTCCAAAACCTTTAGTAGATTATTTCTTCACGTATGATTTATTTATTTTGATTAATATAAAATAAATATCATTGTACAAAATTATATAACATACTAACTTAGTTGTTTTTATATTTACAGGTTGGAATAATTATTAAAAGCATTTCGTTTTCCCATTTTCTTAATTAATGCAAGTTTTTTTAATACCAGTGGAGAATTATGTAGTCTATTCTTTTTTCTTTCGTTTATTTTTTTAATACATTATGAGTTTGAAGTATGAAGAAAGACATTTTCCAATTATTATATGTCAAATTTTATAATTCATTTACATGTTAATGACATATACGAAAATATACAAATATACTATGTGTACACCTACATATACAAAATATACAATTATGTTTCCAAACGTACATACCAACTATAAACATATATTTTCCATGCAACAAACCGAGGAAACTACATATACTAAACAAAATATGGTTTGACCAGACTAAATATATTTAGTTGGTACCTATAATACATGATAATCAACTACATGTTTAAAGATAATAAAAATATAGTAGATGTTGGTGTCGGATTCCGCACCATGGGCTCGGATCCGGCCAAAGATTGCTACTTGGGTAAAAAAAGCCCATAAGAGAGAAGACCCACAAGCGTCCTCGAGGAGAGGGTATGGATGAGATGCTGACCTGCGAAGTGAGGGAAGAATCGAAGTCAAGGTTACCCGGATTGAAGAGGCCGAGTGGGCCGAAAGGTGAAGTCAAGAAGGCCCGGAGTGGATTCAAATTCGAACGTTCAAATAATTAATTCGAAGATTAGAAACGGATGCGTTTAAGATAGAATGATTGAGATTAAATAAAAATTAAATGTATTCTTTGGGTATATATTGTGGGTCAAAGACCATGTAAAGGGACACGCATTTTCTTATTGCAAATTAGCTATACACTTTCTTTCACAATACTCATAGTTTTCTCTATAATCATCTATTTATTTTCTAGTATATTAGTCCTCAAGAATAATTCTTTCCACTGAATAAATAAATACTTGAGTGTAAATCCGACATCCACATTTTGGCGCCGTCTGTGGGGACGGAGGATTCTTGAGTCATCAGATTTTTTCTGTGCATTACATACCCGAAGTGATCCGCAATGTCTGAAGAAGATGCTACCAACGCTTCGATAGCCGATACTATTCAAGACGCACTATTTCGAGCGAATAATTGGATGGAGGTCGAAGATGAAAAAGAAAGTTTCGCAAAAAGAAATAAGCAAGTAAAACCAGCGGTCATTTTTCCGCCCAAGCAGTTCGAACCTCGGGAGAATCAGGGACCAAGGAAGTTTGGTTCGCAACCATTCAATAACAACCTCGGAAAGCAGTTTCAGGGGAAAGGAAGGTCGAACACCTGGGTCCGAGTCACTGGACATCTGACCAAAGACTGTAGTGTCCTTAAGAGGCATCTCGCAGAATTATGGGCCAGTGGAGATCTCTCAAAATTCAACATGGAGAACTTCATCAAGCAATATCATGAATCAAGGGATAATCCAGAGACTCAAAATTCTAAAAGACCAAGGTCGGCTGGCGAAAAGGAACCAAGAACTTCAAAGGGTAAAATCAATGTAATTCTTGGAGGATCTAAACTCTGTCGTGACTCCATCAGTGCAATCAAGAAGCATAGACGCAACGTTCATTTGAAATCAAGCTTAAGTGAGGAGGTAGATTTTCAAGGCACTTCGATATTGTTCGAGGAGAAGGAAACACAAGATCTCGAAAGACCTCATGATGATGCGCTCGTAATTACATTGGATGTTGCTAACTTCGAAGTGTCAAGGATCCTCATTGATACTGGCAGTTCGGTAGACTTAATTTTTCTTAGCACTTTGGAAAGGATGGGGATAAGCAAGGCGGACGTGGTAGGATCTCCATCACCCTTAGTGGCTTTTACAAGTGAATCAGCAATGTCTCTCGGAACTATCAAGCTACCAGTTTTGGCTGGAAAGATCTCGAAGATTGTGGATTTTGTCGTGTTCAATAAACCAGCAACCTATAACATCATTCTTGGAACTCCGTGGACTATCAAATGAAAGCGGTCCCTTCTACTTATCACCAGTGCCTCAAATTCCCAACTCCGAGCGGAATGGAAACAATTCGGGGAGATCAAGAAGCTTCGAGAACTTGTTATTTAGCTAGCCACCGATTAAAAATTCAATAGCAATTAGCAAAACCCGCAAAGAAAGGAGTGACCCCGAGATTTCCTAGCGGGCAGAAAGTGGATGATGTCGTGATCGAAGTAATTCTAGAAGCAAATAAACCAGATCAAAAAGTCCGAATCGGAGTTACTTTATCGAGCGAAGTAAAGGAAGCCTTGATTGAGCTGTTAAAAAGGAACAAGAAATCATTTGCCTGGTCGGCAGCAGATATGACTAGCATAGACCCAAATATAATTTGTCACGAGTTAAATGTAGACCCGAGTTTCAAACCGGTGAAACAAAAAAGAAGAAAACTCGGAGTGGAGAGAGCAAAAGCAGTAAACGACGAAGTGGATAAACTTCTGAAAATTGGATCTCTGAGGGAGGTACAATATCCGGATTGGTTAGCAAACACCGTTGTAGTCAAAAAGAAGAATGAAAAGGATAGAGTGTGCATCGACTTTACAGATCTCAACAAAGTTTGTCCGAAAGATAGTTTCCCACTCCCACACATAGATCGTCTTGTGGAATCAACCGCCGGGAATGAATTGTTATCCTTCATGGATGCCTTTTCGGGATATAACCAAATCATGATGAATTCGGAAGATCAAGAGAATACTTCATTTATCACAGATAGGGGTATCTATTGTTACAAAGTTATGCCATTCGGGTTGAAGAATGCAGGAGCAACTTATCAACGGCTGGTTAACAAGATGTTCAACGAGCATCTTGGAAAAACAATGGAAGTCTACATCGATGATATGCTGGTTAAGTCGTTGAAAAAGGAAGACCACGTAAAACTTCTAGAAGAGTGTTTCGCGATTCTTAACCAATATCAAATGAAGTTGAATCTGGCGAAGTGCACGTTTGGAGTCCCATCCGGGGAATTTCTCGGCTACATTGTCACGAAAAGAGGAATTGAGGCAAACCCAAACCAAATCAACGCTTTCCTCAACATGTCGTCTCCGAAGAATTTCAAGGAAGTACAACGATTAACCGGTCGGATTGCAGCATTGAATCGTTTTATTTCAAGGTCGACCGATAAATCTTTACCCTTTTATCAAATCTTAAAGGGTAACAAGGAATTTCTCTGGGATGAGAAGTGTGAGGAAGAATTCGGACAGCTAAAAGCGTATCTAACTTCGCCACCTGTACTGACCAAACCAGAGGTAGACGAAAAACTCTATCTGTACGTCTCAGTTTCTAACCATGTCGTTAGCTGAGTCCTAATCCGAGAAGACCGGGGGGAACAAAAACCAATTTATTACATAAGTAAATCCATGACGGACCCTGAAACAGATACACAATGATGGAGAAGCTTGCGCATGTAGTAGTAACCTCCGCTCGAAAACTTCGTCCTTATTTTCAATCCCATCCAATCGAAGTATTATCAAATCAGCCACTTCGCACTATTCTAAATTGTCCGAACCAGTCCGGTAGATTAGCAAAATGGGTGGTGGAGTTAAGTGAATATGATATAGAGTACAAGAACCGAGTCGCCATGAAAGCTCAGGTCCTAGCCGATTTTTTAACAGAATTACCAGTACCCGGAGAGAAGGAACAGCCGCAAAATCAGACTTGGAAGCTACATGTTGATGGATCCTCATCAAAGAATGGATCCGGGGTGGGAATCAAGTTAGAATCTCCCACTTCGGAAATCCTTGAACAGTCATTTCGCTTGTTATTCACCACATCTAATAATGAAGCAGAGTACGAAGCATTAATTGCTGGACTTAGGTTGGCACAGGGAGTTGGGGGCGATGAAGTGGTTGCCTACTGTGATTCGCAACTGGTTGTTAACCAATTCAATGGTGATTATGAAGCAAAAGACTCACGAATGGAAGCATATCTTGAGGTGGTCAAAGACTTGGCTAAAACTTTTAAGAAATTCGAACTCATTCATATACCACGGGGAGAAAACACTACCGCAGATGCGCTCGCAGCCCTGGCATCAACATCCGTCCCTGAAGTCAAAAGAATCATTCCAGTAGAGTGTATTTCGGAAAGGATCATTAAGGAAGAAAAGGGGGCATTCGTAGTCACAAGATCCCGAGCTGCATTACCACCTATCAAAAGGCGAAAGTCAAAAGAAACAACTGCACCTAAGCCTGCTGGGCAAGAAGATATTGGGATCGAACTAATTGAAGAAATCACCCCTGGCGCTACAATCGAAGCTGAAACCGAATCGTGGGTTGACGAAGATATACTAGCACCAAATGAACATCCCGAACCAGAAGCTCGAGCGTTTCACGAAATTGACCAAATTCCGGCTAAAGATTAGGGGGCTGATTGGAGGGAGCCAATAAAGCATTACATCCTTACAGGCGAGCTCCCAAAGAACAAATGGCAAGCTAGGAAAATGAGAATCGTTAGCGCAAAATTTTGTCTATCAAAGAATTCTTTGTATAGACGAGGTGTAAGTGATCCCTACTTACTTTGCATTTTTGGGCCCGAAGTCGAGATTGTTATGAGCGAAGTACATGAAGGCTTGTGTGGAAGTCATTCCTCGGGAAGGGCTATGGCTTTCAAGATCAAGAGAATGGGTTACTACTAGCCTACTATGATCACAGACTGCGTTAAGTATGCTCAACGATGCAAACGTTGCCAACTCCATGCACCACTCATTCACCAACCTTCAGAGTTATTCTCTTTGATCTCCGCCCCATACCCTTTCATGAGATGGTCAATGGATATCATTGGACCATTACATAGGTCGACCCGAGGTGTACAATATCTACTGGTTTTAACTAACTATTTTTCGAAGTGGATTGAAGCTGAAGCGTATGTGAATATTAAAGATTCGGCAGTAAAGACTTTCATTTGGAAGAACATCATATGCATGCATGGCGTTCCATACAAAATAGTTACTGACAATGGACCGCAATTTATTTCGCACGAGTTTGAAGCATTTTGCTCGGACTGGGGGATTAAGGTTAGTTATTCCACTCTGCGGTATCAACAAGGGAACGGACAGGCCGAAGCTGCAAACAAGACAATTCTAAGCAATCTTAAGAAACGCTTAAGTCATTTAAAGGGGGGATGGTATGATGAACTTCAGCCAGTCTTATGGGCATATCGCACAACTCCTAGGCGCTCGACCGGCGAAACCCCGTTTTCATTGGTTTACGGGATGGAGGCAGTTGTACCAGCCGAGCTCAATGTACCAGGACTTCGTCGAACGGAAGCCCCTTAGAATGAAAAAGAGAATTCTGCAATGCTCGACGATTCACTGGATACCATCAACGAGAGGCGAGATCAAGCCTTTATCCGAATTCAGAATTATCAACACGCAGAAGCTCGGTATTACAATTCAAAAGTCAAAAGCAGACCTTTCTTTGTGGGCGATTATGTTTTGAAACGTGTGTTCGATAACAAGAAAGAGGAAGGAGCACGCAAACTGGGCATTAATTAGGAAGGTCCTTATATTGTTACCGAGGTGATCCGAAATGGTGTTTACAGATTGAAAGATTTAGAGGATAGACTAGTCCAACGTCCTTGGAATGTGGTGAACTTGAAGAAATTTTATGTTTAAAACGAAAAGGGAAAAAGACACGCATTTTTTGTACATAAACAACGGTGAGGCTTGATCCCGAAATGGGTACGTAGGCAGCTCGGAAACGAGTTCAGCTATTAATCGAATTTGTTTTATTCATCTTGAAAAAGAGTTCGATTATACGAACAAGTGAAAACAAGGAGTTCGACTATGCGAACGAACAAAGCAAGAAGCAAATATAGATTTATTTAAAAAGAAAAACAAAGGAAGGGTGCCGAAATCTTAGACACACTTCGAACTAGGAAATCCTCCTCGTCTCGCAGAACACCTCGACCCCTTGACTGGCGATGTCAAGAATGGGCATCATACAATCCGGGATGCGAGCAAATTCTGCGATTCCGAGTTCGATCCAATCTCCGGGGTGAGAGTTGAGGGTGTGTAACTCCCTTGATATTACAGTGACTCTTCGCAGCATTTGGTTGATCTTCTTTCAAAGTTTTTTCTTTTTCGTTGAGCGTTTTTTGTGTTGAGCCGCGAGAGCTTTGATGAAGGACATCGCGATGTCTTAGTCTCTGCTCGAAAGGTCCTTGATAAGTGCACACGGAGCTCGGATCTGGGATCTGAAGCTGCGAAGTGGGGGGCGTCCTCTATCTGGTACATTCGGAATGTCCTCATCGATCATCCCGATCCTCGAAAAGTCTGGCATGGATTCCGAGCATCGGAGGTTGAAGGCCATAACTGTGAAAGAAAAACACGGTGTTGTTAGTGAGGAATGAAAGAGGACCTAGAAAAGAAATTTATAGGAAGTTTTCGTAGTTTTCAAAGATTTGATTCCATTTAAAGCCGGAGTGATTCGCGGAGGCATTCACGTCGCCCTGTTCGCCCTGCATTTAAAGAATATCTCTAAAACAAATATTTTGTGAATCAAGGAAAGTTGGAAAGTTTTCTTAAATAAAATGGGATTAACCCAGCAGTTAAGTTCATGCGAAAAAAAAAAAAAAGATTTTAGTCTCGGAAAACAATTAAGGAAGGGGCTCAGGAACAGGCTCCTTCATCGCCGGTTCAAGGTTCGAAGTGGCCTCTTTTTTGTCGTCCACGTCGGGTTCATTCTTCACGCGCTTCCAGGGGTTACTGTCCTCCTCCTCCTCGTCACCGTCCTCACTGTCAGACGGGATCACTTGAATGGGAGCATTTATAGGACCAGGAACTTGGCCTCGAGCACGAAGGTACATCCAGAGCATGTGCGGGATCTTCGCCACGCAGTCGAAGTTCCTCCACTCCCATTGGAAAGGGTCGCTCTCCATGGCCCTTATCTTCCTCTCGATACGGGCAATTCGGGCCTCAAGCGTTTGCCTCTTGAGGCCCAAACGCTGCCTTTCATCGCACAGGCGGCGATGCTTGTCGACGACCTAAAATACGAACTGGTTAAAACACAAGTAGAACTTGTTCCGAAAAAGAGAACAAGAGAGGGTTTACCTTGTCCATAAAGTCGTACGCCTCCTTTTTCTCTTTCGAAGGGAAGTGGAAACAAGCGTGTGGAAAGAGGACGCCGGCGGGCTCGAAGCCATCACCGGACAGAAACAAGGGACTCCCGGGATCGAGGGGGCAGACGGTGGAGGCTCCTTCGCGTTCCATTCTATAGGTGTTGTTCAAGTAAATTTCTGCGATCATGTTTTTCGAGAGTTAAGAAAGTTTATGCTCTTATTTATAGTGATTTAGGGTTTTACTCGAAACCACAAAGTTAATAATTGTGGCGTGTCCGAATGAGTTTATCCATTTTTGGGAATCGAGGAAAAGGCAATTATTGCCTTAGAAGCGTGACACTTTTCCAGATTTCCAAGGACAAAAAGGCAACTGTCACATTTAAGATAAGTGGGCCATTAAATGCAGAGTAAATAGTAAAGGCTTAGAACCCGCGAAAATAATCGAACTGACTAAACCCGAGTTGGGGAGTTCGCGGATTCAAGTCCGCATTTTTAGGGATAGGTCTGATCAACCTACAAATCCCGTAACTTGACCACATGGTTAAACAAAAGCGCTATTTAAAAAGATGGACTTTGCAAATCTATACTCAAGATTAGCACAAAGAAAACCCTCTTGGGATCATAGTCTTAAAAGAAAGATTTAAAAGCCTCCTCAGGCAAAATTTGTTTAAAGCCTACTTAGGCAAGTAAAGTAATTCAAAAAAAAAAAAAAAACAATAACAAATTTCGAGTTTAAGGGATAATCCCCATTAAGTGGACACAGCCACTACGAGTTCTCGGGTATCTCGGGTTTGGTTCGAACTGACTCAGGATCTGCGGTATGTGTCTCAGTCTCATCCGGCTCATCAGTAGCAGGCTGCCCGCCAGGAACCACAGAGTCTGAGCCATCATCATCCTTGATGACCACTGTCTCCGAGTTCGTGGGTGGAGGAATTTCAGGTGGAGTGACTACCGCCTCCGGAACTGACGCCGGCGCGATAGGCACTTTGGGTTCCACGGAACTGCTAACACCTGAGGCAATTATCTCGGATTATCATAAGAATAATTCGCTGTGAATCGATTTCTTAAGAAACAGGGAGGAGAGTTGGAGTTTACCAGCCCAGTCTAAACCGGATTCGCTCAAAGGAGGCGATTCGGTGAAGAACTCCTCGAACTGCTGAGGGTTGAACGACGAGGAAGGAAGGGCAGCTAAACGATTTCGCTTCTCTTCCAGGACGGCCTTCAACTCGTCCCTCTCTCGTTCTTCAGAAAAGTCATCTTCATGAGTTTGGTCCAAAAGGAGGAGATTACTCTCGTACTCCTTGATGTCTGATTCCAGCTCCGTTCTAGCCTTTTCGGTTTGATGAAGACAATTGCCCCTTGGATCAATTCCATCCCGCGACCTTTCACCTCTTTCCTAGCCTTTGACGCCGACCTCGCCAACTCAGCATCCCGATAGTTGGCCACCGCTTTGTACTTAAGCTGCAATTTGGATAGCTGTTTGGACAACTCGTAGGCACTGGATTCGGATTCCGAAAGCCTGTCCCGAGAAGTTGAGAATTCTTCTTGGATCTTGTCGTACCTTTGGTACTGCTCCTGCAGCTAGCCGTTGGAGTTCATGAGTTCGGTGGAGAAGTTGTCCAACTGATCCTCCAATTTTAGCCTGGTGTCATTTGAAGACCGGAGATTGGACTCAAGGGATGAAGACTTATCTTTCCACGCCATAACATCTTTTTCCCTGTCAAGTACTCAATCATGTCATTGAGTTCGTTGTTCGCCTGGATCAGATAATAACGAGAAGGGGTTAGCGACAGAGTAAAGGAGCAAAGATTAAAAGATCTTTTGTGGGAAAAAGGAACTAACCCGAGATGAGTGGTGGGCGTAGAGTAGGAATCGCTCGCGAATTGCAGGACGCCATCTATCAAAGGCAGGCAGGATGGTGTCTTTTCGGATTTTTGAAACATCGAAAGACGTTTCCCTCTGTTTCCATCCCTGTTAAAAAAGGTCGGACCGGTCGAAGAACGCTGAGTCAAAAAGTTGAAATGGTAAAAAATGTGATAACAAAAAACAGGAGGAAATTTCTAACCCGTGAGCGACTTGGTCTGAGGAACCAAAATAGCTTTAGTTCCGGCATCTCGGACCTCAGTTTCATCCCCCCGAGGGTTAGTACTCCGCTCTGCCTTTTCACCTCATGATCCGGACGAAGGAGATATGGTAACTGGAGGAGGAGGACCCATAGATCGGGGAGGCAGCGACAGTCAAGGAGAGCGGTCAGTTCGGGCCCTCGTCTTGCCTCTTTTAGGGGAGGAGCTGGTGCGGGATGGTCTGTCTCTCTTCTTCCGAATCAGGTCAGCAATTGGCTCGCTACTGAGTCCAGTTCGGAAAGTGAGCCAGGGTGAGTCACGGCGAGGTGATCGCTCCTTGTGGGATGACCGGCCGCTTTGACCTTCACGGTGAGGAGTGGGTCTGTAAGCACTGGCAGATCTTGCCCCTTCGGCACTGCCGTCATCGACTAGCAAGGTTCTGCTATATTCCTTCTTGTCGACTGTGGATTGGAGGAATGATTTGTTCACTTCGCAAGCCTCCACAATCGACTTAGACATCGTCTTGCGTCGAGCTGCGATGGCTCGAGCAGAAGTCCCTTTAGATAATGGAGGGGGCAGTGGCAGCTGGAGGAGATGTCCAGGGGGGCTCATCCTAAGCTTGTGGTTGGCTTCTATGAACCGGTCGAGTGTGAAGGAGTTCTAAAGGGTGTCCCCTTCGATGACAATCTTGAAGAATTCGCCGAATTCAGCTGTAGGAAGGGTAGGTGCAATAAAAGCTGCGAAGTAGAAAATAGAAGTTGGTCAGATAAGGCAAGAAATAAAATGAAGCTCATATGCATGACCTAATAACTACCGGGCTTAGTGGTCCCGATCGAGGCAGGGCTCTTTTTAACTAGGAACCACGGGTGATGCCAAT